>JBBBDQ010030475.1:0-230000 GCA_037127315.1 Ascarosepion bandense
AGTGGAAAGCTTTCTCTCCAGTGTGTGTTAACATGTGTCTTTTGAGAGATGAATTTTGTGAAAACTTACATCCACAGATTTCACAGTGGAAAGCTTTTTCTCCAGTATGTGTTAACATGTGTTGTTTGACAGCTGAATTTGGGGAAAACTTACATCCACAGATTTCACAGTGTTCTCTTGTGTGTGTCAACATGTGTCTTTTGAGATGCGTATTTCTGGAAAACTTATATCCACAGATTTTGCAGTGGAAAGCTTTTTCTCCAGTGTGTGTTAACATGTGTTGTTTGAGAGATGAATTTAGGGATAACTTACATCCACAGATTTCACAATGGTAACCTCTTTCTCCAGTGTGTGTTAACATGTGTCTTTTTAGAGATGAATTTTGGAAAAACTTACATCCACAGATTTCACAGTGGAAAGCTTTCTTTCCATTGTGTGTTAATATGTGTGTTTTGAGAGATGAATTTCGTGAAAACTTATGTCCGCAGATGTCACAGTGGAAAGCTTTCTCTCCAGTGTGCGTTAACATGTGCTGTTTGAGATATGAATTCCGGGAAAACTTATGTCCACAGATTTCACAGTGGAAAGCTTTCTCTCCAGTGTGCGTTAACATGTGTTGTTTAAGATATGAATTTAAGGAAAACTCATGTCCACAGATTTTGCAGTGGAAAGCTCTCTCTCCAGTGTGTGTTACCATGTGTGTTTTGAGATGTGAATTTTGGGAAAACTTGCATCCACAGATTTTGCAATGGAAAGCTCTCTCTCCAGTGTGTGTTACCATGTGTGTTTTGAGATGTGAATTTTGGGAAAACTTACATCCACAGATGTTGCAGTGGAAAGCTCTCTCTCCAGTGTGTGTTAACATGTGTGTTTTGAGATGTGAATTTAGGGAAAACTTACATCCACAGATTTCACAGTAGAAAGCTTTCTCTCCAGTGTGTGTTAACATGTGTCTTTTGAGAGATGAATTTCGGGAAAACTTACATCCACAGATTTCACAGTGGAAAGCTTTCTCCCCAGTGTGTGTTAACATATGTCTTTTGAGATTTGCATTTTGGGTAAAATTACATCCACAGATTTCACATTGGAGGGCTTTTTCTCCAATGCCTTTTAACATGTCCTTTGAGAATGATGATTTTAATGGAAATTGTACACCACAGATTTTACAGTGAAAATGTTTCTCGACAATTTGAGATTGCACGTAAATTTTGATATTTGAATTCGTGGAAAATATATTTTTAAATTAGTGATTTCAAAGGAAATCTGTTATTCCTGTCTGTGTGCTGTTATGTCTCATCATTTAAAAGGAAATACTAATCCATGAATTTCACAATCTGAGAAAATCTTTATTTTCAAAGACATTCATTATGGTTTCAGGAACTCAAAGATTGAAACTGAAAAATAAGAAATAAACTGAGTTTTGGAAGGAAAACAACAGAATATGCAAGGTTTTGAAATTAGGTTTTTATCGAGCTCATTTTCAAAAATATTCTTAAAGATTCTCTGAAAATCATGAAAAATACACGAGAATATTTGTCAATGTAAATTTAAAGTCAGGCACAGGAATTGTCTTAGAAGTGTTGTTTCGATTTATGTCTGCCTCAAATGTCATTATATTATAATTAATGTTAAACAAATCATGTCAAACTTGGAATGTAACTTAAAAACACGGTGTGTATCATTTCTCCTTAACAAAACTTAATTGTTAAATCTTTGTTAAGTGACTTATAGGACTGGGTTAGTTTTTTTCTATTATGTTAGGAAAGAAGTGTCACTGAAATTTAAACTAATTTTCAGTTTTCAGGAAACAGAAAATTCTACAAAACAAACTTCACAAAATTCTACACACAATGAATCCTTTTTAAATGCTATAAATTAAATTTCGATCGTCTTAAAATCCAGACAGTACAAAGGATGTTTAAAATCTTTGCAAACTTTTAATTTCTTTTTTGAAGCAACAATTTGAAAATAAATCAGGGCTTTGCTACGATTGATGGTCATGGAGGAAGACAATGATTCAAAAACTAAAATACCTGATTATATGGAATTGATAAACACAAGTTATAAATGTTATGGCCAACAATGAATTCAAAATAAACCGAACAATAACAACTAATATTTTATATAGAAACACCCTATGTGATATCAGGTACCTCCACTAGTTTTATATAGTACATTATAAAATGAATTCTTAAATATGGAAAAGCTTCTGTGAACTTTCATCTTAGCTTCATTTAAAAGCTGAATGATTAAATTTACTATTTCCAGTAAGCAAAATACTGTTTTATTTAAATAGAAATTATATTAATTTGACTATCAACTTTTTGAGAGTTATCAGTTTACCGGAAAGTTTTGGTAGATTGTAAGGAAAAGTTAATTCTCAGTTTTAAAAGCCTTGCCAAAATAAAATATATATCTGTGATGCATTATTTTAGAGAAATTAAGAAATGTAAATTTAAATTATTCTAATTTGAAACACATTATTTGCTTATGGCATAAAATGGAGTATGCAAGTATTTCTTCATGATGAAAGCCTTATTTTCTGACAGCCAAACATATTGAAAAGCTATGTAGGATTGACCACTAATTTATGAAACCAAACTCATTGTTTTGTTTTTAGTTTAATTACCTGGTAATATTGAAAATTTAACATAGTATTTTCATTATTTATCTAATATTTTATTGAATTTCAGTTGTTTTACCTTCATAGCTTTATAACTGAAGGTACATTCTGAAAAAATTAAATATAAAATTTTCTTAACTTAAAAATTAAATAACTGAGATAATGAACTGAAATACCATGATAGACATAACTCAATAATTTATAAAATCTGATGCTGTTTTATTTTTATTAATTTATACCTCTTTATATCTCATTTTTATATTTAATTCTTTATTATTATTATTATTAATCTTTATCGATAGTTCTGACAATAATCATTTTTGTTTAATAAATTTAACTCATTCTCACTTGACAAAAATTAAACTAGAATTTTTTTCAAAAACCATTTGCATTAGGTACTTAACAATTTGAAATAAATAATCATATTTGATAAAATATTAAATAACTGTCAGATTTCATAAATGAATGAAATTAATTTTGAAATTCTTATTTTTAGAAAATCTTAGTAAAAATATTTTTTTACGTCTGTTTTCCAATGGCATTATGCAAATCCACGAAGTTGCAAGAACTTAAATTTTGTTTTCAAAATTTGTTTTAATAAATGCAGGACTCCTTGGGGAATGTAAATCATCTAATATTTTTTTCAAACACTTTGCCCTTCAGGTACCTCTACTCATTTTTGATATCTAAATTTTTAATTGAATTTTTAAAAATGAAAAAAGTCTTGATCCTTTTATTTTCAATTTAATTAAAAGGTAAATGATTAAATTTACTATTTTCAGTAAGCAAAATATTCTGGTGTTAATTCTCCATTTTAAAAATCTTGCAAAAATAAAATATGCACCCGTGACACATGATTTTTGAAAAGTTAGCAAATGTAATGTTAAAATAATTTCATTTACTCAAGTATTATTTATTCATAGCATGAAGTTTAGAATGGAACTATTTCTTAATCATAAACTTTCACTTTTTGACATGTGTGGCATATATCAAATGTGTTCACAGGTTGTAAGATTAGAAATAAGTTTATGGTGATCAAAAGTGACATAATTTTACAAATTTTTGGGGGGTAATTGGAAGAAACACTGAATAACATAACCTTTTAATTCTGACATAGAAATTACCATCCGAACAAAATCGTCAAATACAAAAAAACTTTTAAAATAGATAGGTAAAACGATAACATTTTTGATTACTAAATATAATCATTGCTTACTAAATTTTTAAACCTGAACAAATCTTTGAAGTATTTTAGAAATATTTTATGATTTAGATTCCCCAAATGTGTCCTGCATTTAACTAATAAAACTAATAAACTAATAATTAAATCCTAACTAATAATTAACTAATAAAACTATTTATAGCAACAAAATTTCATTTTTTTAATATTTAATGAACTTATGTGAAAGGGTGAACAGATGTCAAAAAAATTATTTTTTGGAAGTTATTTAAAAAATAATTTCAATGATTTGGGAATAAGTCCTGAAAGTTTCATCAAAATGTAACAATTGTTTGATTTTAGAAAGAATTTACCAATTAATTCTTTTGTCATCATAAAAAACTGAGTTATTACGTTTTCCACTGAAAATTCCCCTAACGATTTGGTTGCCTGCTAGGTACCTCCAATCAAATCTATAACAGCATAGTATGAATAAAAAACGTCCCAAACTTAACAAAAAAAAACTTTTCCTTCAAAATTTTTATATTATTATTAAGAAGAAAGATCAAAGTAATTTTTAATCATTTTTTAAAATTTTTTAATCCTTTCTAACATTTTCGAAATTTTGTCAGAAAGTTTTGTTTTGATTTGAGTTAGCAGCTAAAAAACGGTTTCTAATGTTTTACAATGGAAACCTAATGATTAACTACAATATTCCATAGGAGTCATAACATAAAAAGTAAATTAGATATTTTTACCATGCCTTAAACTTATTAATAAATAACATAATATAACTTAGTTCAGTTATCTCAATTTCATTCTTTCTTATTAAATTAAAATGATTTTAAAAGAAATTTAAATTTTTATTTATTCAGAAAGCATATTCTATAAAATATTATATAATTGCTGAAAATATTAAGTTAACTTTTAAATTTTACTATTTAGTTAAAAACCAAAAAAAAAACAAAAAACAAAAAAATGAAATTAGACTTTGAAAATTTTGTTTTAAAACAATTAAAATTTTGGCCTGTACAGTCTCCCCTCCCGCTGAGCGTTTTTGACAAATTCCAGATGTCATATCTTTCGTCACCCCAATAACATACATAAAAGAATGTTACTGGGGTTAAAAAGGTTTTTTATTGTAAATTTCTGGTAGTAAGCAATTATTATTTGATTGAAATCAGATAAAATGGTAAGTTTGAATTTTAAAAATTGAATTAAATGTCTAGGTATATTATATTTTTGCAAGATTTTTGGCTATTTAGGTACTGTTTATGTAATGTGTCGATCAATCAAAAACGGAGGGAATTTAAATTTCATTTTTTAATTCAGAAAAAAATTAGATTGAAATTAGGCACCTCCAGTGACTTTTTTGACTGCTTCAATATGCCTAAATTTAAATTTAAATTTTAAAAATAAATAAGTAATCTTCAAGCTTTAAAATTAGCTTTAATTGAAAGCCAGGAGATTAAATTTTAATTCCCGAAAGAAAAATACACGAGTATTTTTTAAACCGAAATTATATTGATTTTAATATAATTTTTATTGAAATCGGACAAATTCAAGTTAAATTTCCCACCATTTTGACAACACTATGTAAACAGTAGCCAAATTTCTGTTTTAAAAATCTTGCAAAAATAAAATATACCTTGCTGACACGTCATTTAAGTCAATTTTTAAAATTGAAACTTACCTTTGTCTGATTTCAATCAAGTAATAATTCCTTTCTGCCAGAAATTTACAATAAAAACAAACTTTTTAACTACGGCAGCCCTATCTGTCATCACAACGATTACGTAATGCAGAGGTGTTAAAAGATTTATGAGAACTGGAAGTTGTCAGACGGAAAGTATGGCGACAATATGGGCCAAAAAAACATAACATTTCTTTTTTTTTTTGGTTTTTAACTAAATAGTAAAATTTAAAATAATAATTTCAGCAATTATATAATATTTAATATAATTTTAGTTTAGATTTATAGCCAAACATTTGAATATGCTTTCTGAATAAATAAAAATTTAAAAATTTAAATTTCTTTTTAAAATAATTTTAATTTAATAAGAAAGAATGAAATTAAAATAACCAAACTAAGTTATTTTATGCTATTTATTAATATTTTTATTATGTTGATTTTTTCATATTAAGTTATCACTAAGTTCATGGCATGGTAAAAATATCTAATTTAATTTTTATAGTACTGCAGATGTTATAATTATAGAAATGTTATGACTCTTATGGAACATCGTACATACTCAAAAATGGAACGTAAATGAACATATTTACACACAATTTTTTTTTTTTTTTATTAATTTAAAATATTTCTGTTAAACGATTTTTATTAAACTTTTCAATTTTAGATAGGCAATATGATACTCAGCTCTTAACTAAAAAGAAAACTTGCAATCAATTCTTTGGAGATTTTTAAAATATTTTTAAAAGCTTATATTATTAAATTATTTAATAATAATAATAATAAATTAAAAAAATGAAAACAATTCTTTTAAAATTTTATTATTAATCAAAAAAAAATTTCTTCTTCAGAGTATAATGTCCTCAATATTTGTTATTCATTCCAGTGATTAACAGATTATCAAATTAAATTGTCAGAGTTTTATTGCATTTTTTATTTTACTCTTCGGAGAAGGTTCTTGGATAGTGAATACAAATTTAAGATAAAAAAAAAATAGGTGATTTATATATTCTCCAATGAGTCCTGCGTTGAACTAATAAAATAAAAGTTAGCAACTATTTAAAAATTTTTAACATTTCATGGATTTACGTGAAGGGCGGGGGGTAAAATGTTTTTATCAAGATTTTTAAAAAATAATAATTTCCAAAGTAATTTCATTCATGTGTGAATGAATACTAAAAGTTTTATTAAAATCCAACAATTATTTGATTTTTGCGAGAATTTCCAAATTAGTGTGTTTTTAACCTAAAAAAAGTGGCAAATGCAATCATTTGTCCATTGTAAAACAGTAGTAAAACGTTTCTTAGCCGCTAAATCAATCAAAACTTTTCAAAACAAAACATTCTGACGAAATTTCGAAAATGTTAGAAAGGATTAAATTTTTTTTTTAAATAATTAAAAACTACTTTGATCTTCCCTATTAAAAATAATATAAACATTTTGAGGGAAAAAAGTTTGTTTTATTATGTTTGGGACCTTTTTTTTTTAATCATATGCTGTTTTTTTTTTTCAATGACGTAATGAAGGTAACTAAAAATCAGTGTATTTTCCTTACTGGAATTTAAATTTAATTTCTTGGCTTTCAATTTAAGCTAATTTTAAATCCTGAAGATAAATTATTTTTAAAAATTAAACTTAGGTATAGAAAATGGGTGGAGTTACCTACTTGAAATCAGAACAAGACATTTTTTTACCAAAATTTTGAACGCGTCAGAAAGGATGCAAATTTATTTTTTAAAATAATTTAAAAAAAATACTTCGATCTTTCCATTTAATAAACATTTTAACGGAAAAAGTTCGTTTTTATTAAGTTTGGAACCTTTTTTTGGTTCATACTACAACTACTTATTGTTTTTTATCGATTTATTAAAGATTATTAGACAATAACAACGATAAATAAATTTTATTTTACACACAGCCAGAAATATTAAAAATGCTGAATATTTGCTTGACTTTAGAAAAATTCTCAAAGAAAGATTTTTCATTTTTAAAAAATTATTTCAAATAGGTACTATATAAATTTATAAACAATTTTGTTTTAGAGAAAAAATAACTATAGTTTCAAATACTTATGGTTACTAGGAATGACTGAGACTTTTAGTCATTCCTAGTAACCATTTCTCTTAGTCACTAGAGAAAATGCGTCAAATGATTAAAACTTGGATTTAAATTTGAAAATCAATTTTGTCTTAATTCACATTTGCTTTAGGATTTTCAAATTAAACCGAAATTTAAATTCAAATAAAACATTTAATAAATTATTTCAAATGTTTTTTTTTTTTTGTTGTTGTTAGTCTTTTAAAAAATCAGTGATTGTTCGTCTAACTTACCTTTTCACGGCGAATCTAAAAGCTTTTTCATAAAAAAACAAACAGGATTAAGATGCTCGACTTGATATTTCTTTCCCAACATCGACAATATTTGGCAATCAAGAAAACTTCAGAATTTTAAAGAAATTGCAATAATAAAAAAAAATTAATTAGTTGAAAAAAATAAATCGCATGTCCTTCTAGAACAGAATAAAGGAAATACCGGAAACGGTGTAAAAAGAGAATTTGTTCCTTGATAAAAAAAAAATATAGTTACAAAGAATGTCTGTATCACAAAAAATTAACCTGATTTTCTGATATAAAATATTCATTTTTGACGAAATGTTTCAACTCTTAAGAATTCAATATTTGTCCAAGTAATATTTGTCGACCAACCACCAATTATATAAGCTTCAAATATTTATGAAACTGATAAATCTCTGATTTTAATTTTTGGAGAATTATTGTTGCTTTTAAAACCGTTAAGTCAATTTGTTTTGGTTTTCAAGTTACGTATTGTCTTCGTTTTGTGAACTCCTTTCTTGTGTGAACTTCTGTTTTTCTAGCTGTGATGGGGCCGCTATGGCTGAGTCTCCCCAGCAAAAGGTGGAAGCAACAGTATCCAAAATACTGTCTGCTTGAACTAAAAACTGTTGAGAAAAAAGACGCGATGTACTATAACCAGGTGCTCGACAAGTACCAAGAATTCATTAAAGACCAATGAATTAGTAACCGTGCCAGAAGTGTTGGGCGTCGTGTCCGTTAAAAACAATCACCCTGCTGACAACCGACGTAAAAACGAGAAAATTTATCGTGGTCAACAGTGAGACAATGAAGGAGGCATGAAATCTCACCAAAAGTGTTGATAAGACGGTTACGTTCAATATGGGATGTACTGCTTTTGACTGAACAAGAAGCCAACAGTTTGACGGGAAGTAATAAATTTGAAAACGTCAGATTACAGACGGAGTATATGGGTACACAAAGGACCCTGATTGTAGTTACTTAGTAACTAATGTCCTTAATTTTTATTATTTATTCCAGCAATTAAAAGCTTATCAAATTAAATTATATCAACAAAGTTTTATTGCATTTTTTATATTTCTCTTCGAAGCAGATTTTGGTATTGTAGAGGACGAAGCGTCCGTTACTAATTTATTTAAGCTTACGAGTCGACTCGACGTAACTGGGTGGTGAAATAAAACAGGCAATAAGAAAGACGAGTAGGCGAAAGTAACAAGAAAAACAATATGTTAACAAAGGTTACATAGGGTTGAGAGAGCATGCATAAGAAAGTGAAAAGGAAAGAGAAGTTCTTTCCCTGGTGAGAAATAAAAAATTTGCGCCCCTAATTGCTACCCGCAATTAGTGCGCGTGTGTTTTTGTGAGTTAGGGAAACATGTCTGCTCTTGTCCGGGACAAAATCCTAACTAGCGTACCACGTGACGTTCCCCGCTTTTATTGGCATTCGTTTACGCGGGAAACTAAGTTATCACGTGAACGCTGAGTGACCATGTGTGTGTGTGTGTGTGTGTGTCAATGTATCAAGCCCCACAGTATCGTGAATCATAATTTTAAATAAAAAAGACACCTGATTTATATTTCCAGATGAGTTCTGCCTTTAACTAATAAAACAAAAAATTCCAGAAAATTAAAATTTATTAAAATTTCATGAATTTACTTGAAGTGTGTGTGTGTGGGGGGGGGGGGGGGGGTAACAGACTTAAAAAAAATTGTTTTCATCAAAATTTTAAGAAGGTAATAATTTCAAAAATAATTTTATTCATTTGTTAATGAGTACTGAAAGTTTCATTAAAATCCGACAAATATTTGATTTTTGCGAGAATTTCCAAATTAATGTGTTTGGAAAGGAAAAAATGAGTTACGAAAAAAAATTACGTAATATTTTTAACCACGCTAACTCCAAATCAAAAACAAAATTTTCTGACAAAATTTCGAAAATGTTAAAAGGGATTACAAAATTTTATAAAATAATTAAAATTTACTTTGATCTTTCCTCTTCATAATATTATAAACGTTTTGGATAGAAAAAGTTCCTTTATTAAGTTTTTAACCATTTTAAACTTTTTTTTATGCTGGATTTTTGTTACGTAATGGAGGTACCTATATGCTGTGCCACTCGACATTTCCAGCGATCATGTGGGAGGCTTCTTTGCTCAGTTTAGATCGGTGGACGAGGTTGGCCGTATTGTTAGTAAAACGGGAATTTCAACTGAGGACTTTGCACTACAAGTAGTAGTCCTCCACCGCCAGGATTTTATAAGAATCCCCGACATATTGTTGTGTCGAAGAAACATAATTCATCGCGGTGGAAGGAAGAAAACCTACATGTTGGACCTGTAGTGCCGCTAGGCATTTGGCAAAAATGTGCCCGGGAAAAAGCTGATCGTAGCAGGGCGGAAAAAGCCCTGTTTGCCGCCAAGGCTCAATCTGCTCCTGAACCGACTTAAAATTCTACAGAACAGAGAAAAGGCAAGGTGTCTCTCTTCTTCCCTCTCTACAGATCCTGTTTCTCCTTCTCCCAAATCAGCATCCAAAACCATTCCCCAGGTCTTCACAATATGTGGGGAAGAAATTCTATAAAAGAACTAGAAAAAGTGAATGTAGTATTTGTTTATTGTAGTGTAGTTGGTAGAAAAATTAATGATCTCTTGGATCCGTTCTCCCAGCTGCTCCACGTAGAACGCGGAACACTGCGTCACTCAGGACTCCGTTCCTGACGCACCGTAAACAAAACACTGTCTCCCGAAAACCGGTGTTGCCTTCCCGAATCGCCAACACCAAACCGAAAAGTTTGCATTTTTTATGAGTTTTTGGTCTGGAGCAAGAAACCGAAATTTGTAGCATGTGAGAGCCTCGCTTTCTCCAATGACGCATGCGCCGTGTCATTCCAAAAACTACCTTGCATGAGCTCGCGTCGCGGTTTCATGACGTCTACAAACGCATGTGCAGACAAACCGCCTTCTCTTGCTTCGGCGAGGTAAGTCTCCGCCACCCCTCCCCACTGATCTCATCATCACACAAAGTGCATTCGGAATCGGGTCTCTTTTAGCGGGTGCTCCTTCGAAGGGGAACGACACAAGCTTCGTCCTCAGACAGGCTGTCATCTGAGGTTTCATTTATGCATGTCAGCGTCCGCTGGTAGTAGAGACTATCGGAGCCATCACTTGGTTGATCTGACCCCAAGTAAATAAACCGCTCACTCTCTTCTTTGTCGCTCGACGATGAATGTGACCTTGAAAATGGCCGCAGGTCTTTGACATGGCGTGGTTCTCCAACTCCATCAATTCGCACCGTCTGCAGGCTGACAATTTCCGTTACCAGCCCGGTTCTGAACTTGGTAGTGCATTTGCCGTGCGGAGTTTTGACCCAGACAACGTCACCTTCTTCATATCCCCGTCATATGGCGTGGTTCTGGTGGGGGTTTGGCTTTAATGTCTTTTACTCAGACGTAGTAATTATGCAACGCATTAGCCGGTACATGGAAGGCGAGATGTCGTCCTTTGGCGTGACATTATACCAATAAACGGCCTTCAACGCGGAACAACCTTTCCTTGCTGCTATGCTCTTAATGCTTCTGTGGCTGCGTTCTACAATTCCATTACCAGCCGGTGAATATGCGCACCGGAACCTCAACTGCACATCCCAGTTGCTTGCAAACTCCTGGAAGTGTCTAAGTGAAGGCATAATCGTTGTCAGTTAATATTTTCAGTTTGTGGGCCCCGTTCAAAGAAAATCATCTTGAACTGATGAATGACACTATATGCATCTTGCCAACACGATGGCTGCCAAATTGCAAACCTGGAGGGACCGCACTCAATGAACATTAGAAAATGCTCGCCAGTCGTTTTCCACACTCAGTTTTCCTTTCTTCCAATGAACTTTTGCTGGGTCTATTGACTGGCAGGCTTTGCAGTCTTTGACAACTGATCGCACGATTTCTTTCGATACTAGTGGGTCGATAATTCTGGCGAAGCATAATGTTCGTTTCATGCCTGCGTGTCCACTTTGTTGGTGGACGTCAGCCACCTGACTTTCATTCAGTCGGCTCCCCATTGCAGCGCAACTTTCCGGTACTGGCTCTTTTTCCTTCTTGTGTAGATCCAACCACTTGCGTAGCACTCTAGTGCGGCAATCTGCGCGGTTTTGACCGGATTTCACCAGTGGTCAATCTATATTCTTCTGCCAATGCCTGCAGTATTCACCAGCTGCCTTTGTGTTCACACGTGTATTCCCTGTTAAGGTGTCGGATATTTACTAATGTACGCATGCTTAACCGGTGACCAGATGCAACATTGTGGCCTGCCATTAAGGGGCCAGGTTGATGTCTTTGACTGCTGAATCTAGTTCAGCCAGATATATGCCTAGCATCATTGGTCGGGCGCAACCAACAAGAATCCTCGACGATGCTTCCATTCGCCTCTAACGCCACTCCTGTGGCCACAGAACTTGCATTCACCCAAACCTTCATCTTGTTGCCATCCATGCACCAGTCTCTTCCAACAGTGTCTATTTCACGTACTCTGGTCATCATTTCTTCCAGCATGCGACGTAGATTGGCATCTCTGATCTCATCGTCCCATCTCTGGGTCACCGCATTCCCTCGGCGATTGATGAATGCAGTCGCCACCGTCAACCAGCCACACACGGGGAAATGGCCCACAAGTTTCCCACAAATGGAAAATACACGTGGACGAGTTACCACGTCGGGAATTTCCGGGATCTGTCCACCCCGCTTCCGTCCGAGAGTACAGTTCTGTCCCCACACCTGCAGACCAACGACCCTAGTTCCGTCTCCTAACCATTTTGGGTCTTTGCACACTAGACCGTAATCTGAAAAGTGCTGTCGTACGCGCGCGCTGCAAAAATCAGGCTCTCATTTATAAAAATGTCGTCAACGTAAGCCGATGTGGCACTTTTGATTACACGATCTTGGGACGTTATAGCGTCAATGACAGATTTCATGATGAGTGGTGCCACATTTAGGCCAAAACCCAATCGTGTAAGGCAGAACCGCTTGCCCTTGAAAATGACCGTTTCGAATGGCCACAGCTCCTTGTCAATGTGGATTTGTAAATAGGCATGTCGCAGAACTGAAAGCGACACATCAACTTTTTGTTGACGCCATTCTCTGAGCTTTTGCGCGCACACTTCGGCGTTGGCAGTGAAGGCTTTTACAAATCCGTTCAATTCTCGGTAGTCGAGTACCGGATGGACCGTTTGCTTGTTATTGCACGACTGCCATCAAGGGAATTAGATCTTTGTAGGGACCAAGTTCCTCTTCGGTGTATAGCAACAACCATCCGTTACGCTGCCATAGTGAGAGTTCTTTCCCGTACGCATCCCGGGCATGGTCTGGCATGGTGTACTCTTGTACATTATTCCTTAGCTCGCTGGGCGAGCGACCACTCACTCATTTCCATGTCGCAGTCCACACTTTTTGCCTTTCATTGAATGTCACACTGAAATCGGGCTCATCAATAGAAATGGCGGCAAAGTATGCTTCACCAAATTTGGTCAGGCGAACGCCTCCTAGCTCTTTGATCGCGTCGATGCCAAGAAGAAGGTCAAAACCCAACAATCGTCCATCCACAATTAGGACCTCAATGTTCCCTGGCTGAGCCTGCCCAACTTCCAACTTTATTCTGCCGTGCTCGCGGCACTTCAAAATCATTCCGTCGGCTGTCAGCACTTCTTGCTTCCTTCTGTCTCCAATACTGACACCCAGATTTGCTCACCAGCGTCTGCGAGCAGCCGAAATCCACTAGAGCTGTGCACTCTCGTCCATCCACGAGTACTTTTACGGCGGGCAATTTCTTATCTTTCACTTGCTCAGGGAAAAGACTGGCACTGACGTCTCCTCCCCTTGGGGGTTTCCCTGGCATCTTGATGATACATGTCCAAGTTTATTGCATCGAAGCATCTGGTTTCACGGCGAGACTTCCGCACTCGACCGTCTGACTTCACTTGTCATCCTTGCATACAATACTTCGCCATGTGGTTGGACCCAGAACACTTGTAGCAAAGAAAGGTCTCATTGCGTGAGTCAACAGGGAGCGACCTTGCATCCAAATGTGTTTAGCCAGTGGATGCAGCGACCGATTCCTTACACCATCCTTTGTTGGTCATAATAGCCCGTGCTCGAGTCAGAAGTTGCTCCAATGTCATGGTCTCCATTCTGGACGAGGCAGGAAGAAGTGTCCTAACATATTGTGGCAACCCCACTAAACGAACGCACATGTCATCTACCGTTCGGGCAACCATCCCTCAACCAGCCGAACTAAGCGATGTAGTTCAGCTAGAAACTCGCCCACCGTTTCACCCGAGCAAGTTGCCGAGTAACGAATTGATCGTATGCATCGAATAATGTGTCTGTTGCATACGCGGTTATGAGGGTCCGTTTAATCAGCACCGCGTCCGCTTTCTGCTCCTTGCTGAGCAGTGAGAGCACCGCCGCGTAGTCGTAATGGAAGAATCCGCTCAATTTTGTCCATAGCACCGAGTTCGCAGATCAACTCTGCATTTTCAATCCATTCGACGATTAGCATATCAGTTGCAGCGCCGCTGAACTCAGGAATCATCCGGACATCATCCGGACATCATCGACTTTACCGTCCATAATGAAAAGCGTGATATTCACCGAAACGGATTGTAGTATTTGTTTCTCGCAGTGTAGTTGGTAGAAAAATTAATGATCTCTTGGATCCGTTCTAACTGCTCCACGTAGAACGCGGAACACTGCGTCACTCAGGACTCCGTTCCTGACGCACCGTAAACAAAACACTGTCTCCCGAAAACCGATGTAGCCTTCCCGAATCGCCAACACCAAACCGACTCCGAAAAAGAAGTTGGCCCTTTTTATTAGTTTTCGGTCTCCAGCAAGAACCCGAAATTTCTCGCATGTGAGAGCCTCGCTTTCGCCGATGATGCATGTGCCATGTCATTCGAAAAACTACCTTGCATAAGCTCGCCTCGTGGTCACATGACGTGCATGTGCAGACAAACCGCCTTCTCTTGCTAAGGCAAGGTAAGTTTCCGCCACGGTGAAAAACATAGAGACCCTTGCGAGGGTCCTGCTTCATCAGAAGAAAGCCCTCGAGTCCTCTAATCAAGGTGGATGGTAAACCGGTGCAAGAGTTTTCTAACTTCCCCGACGCCCCCGGTGTACTAACTGTAGTCAGAAACACCAAGGGAAACCTCAAAAATTGGGACCACCAAGCCATGGCCAAGGAAACATTTCCAAAAATAGGAATGGCCAAGGTGGATACAAATAAACTAAAAAAATAAATCATTGTGCAGGGAGGACCCGCATAATATTCTATCCCCACGTTTTATAGGGCCCTGAAATTAACATACCTGATGGAATTGAATTAGACGGACGAATTATGTCCGAAACTGGATGCAGGAATTCTTGGACAATCCGTCATTCTTCGGTCCACTGACCTTTCTCGGCCTCGGTGGCACTGCATCGTGTATTAGCGAAGGGGGTCGCGACAAAGGCCCCTCTATGTGATCGGCACGGCTTCTCAGCGACCAAGTCGTGCTCATTTTAGTTTTGGGTGCTAGCGGTGGATTACCTCAACAACCCTGAGTTTTCGCCTACTTGGGGATTGATTAGAAACGAATTATCTCTCAATGACATGGCTCTCAGATGTGGCGGGGGGGGTGCCCGACTGTCATAGGTGTGACCTTGGTTTAGAGGAAACGGCTGTGCACGCCTACCATTTTCCTCAAGTGTGTCCTCTCTAGGACCATATCAGGGAGTTGACGGTTCATATTGCTCCTGATCAGCTCATGTCTATCGGTCTCGCGTACGTGTGAGAAAATGTGTTGCCCCCGTATTCTGGGGTGAAATAGATGGTGTGTGGCTCAAATAGTGATATGGACAACGCGAAAGGAGGAAACCTTGTGAATGGAGCGTTATTCTTATCAGCATCTGATGAAATTCTTTGAGCAACAGCTCGTGATAAAGATCAGATATGATAGAAAGCATTTGACATCGACAGATTTCAGCAGAAGTTGGGAAACTGTAGCAAGTCAAGTTCGCATGAATGGGGCTAGTCTTGATTTAAAGTCTCTCATGGCACAATGGGGCGGTTTTCTGCAAACTCTCTTCTGGTTAAGCTAGAGATCTTTCGTGTATCTAGTTAATGTGAGTGAATGTTGTTCCTGGTCTGTTTCCGACTTTCTCCTATGTTATGATACAATTCAATATTCCCGACCTCTCCAGTTTGTTATTGGCTCTATTTTTTCATCTTGACTGGGTCAGTCTTTGAATTTCCCGTTTCATTATTTATTTTATCCCTCCCATAGCGTGTGTGTGACTTGATTTCACCGTCTGGCGGAATGCAGCAGCCACTCTGAATTTTGTTGGGTGGACGGGTCTTACTCACATTTGCTTATTTTAGTTTTAATATTTTTTTTTATTGATGGGGGTTATTCATCCCCTATCTCCTCTCATTTTCGTATGTTTATATTATATATATATATCTTCTAAAATTAGTTTAGGTAAACAAATTTTTATCTCATGAGTTTTTAGACTCATGTGAATATGTGGTATTATGGTATATAGGTACCTGCAAAATGGTATAATGTATATAGGTACCTGCCAAAAAAAAAAAAAAAGTCGCTGAAAAAACTGCATAGCATGAAGGAAAATGGCCCCAAACTAAATACAAAGTTTTATCTGCAAAAAATATTTATATTATCATTAAGAGGATAGATCAAATTATTTTTTAATTATTTTTTGAATTTCTTAATTATGTCTAACACGTTCGAAATTTTGGTAGAAAATCTTTTTTTCTTTGGTCAATGCGAGACCTAAATTGACGCAAAAAAAAAAAACAAAAAAAAAACGTAATATTACGCAAAGCACATTTTTGACTGTGAAAGACATATTAATTTGGAAATTTATGCAAAAATCAAATAATGATCGGATTTTGATAAAAATTTTAGGACTTATTCATAATTGACTGAAATCAATTTTGAAAGAATTATTTTTGAACATATTGGTAAAAATATTATTTTTTTACATATGTTACCACCCACCAATTAATTTACAGAAATGTCTAAAAATTCGACTTTGGGCCCAAATAAACATAATATAATTAAATTCAGGAATCATTGGAGAACGCTAATCAACTGTCTAGTAGTTTCCGAATTGCCAAAAATGCAATAACTATAACAATTTTTATTAGGATAAACTTTTAATTGCTTTTATGAACAATATAAATAGTTTGAGAAAGAAAAAAGTAAATGAATACTGGATTTTTACAAGAATTGTTTTCATTTTAAAAAAATCTTTTATAATAATATATAAAGTTTAAAAAATATTTTATAATTTCTTTCTCCATTGGTCGGGCTAGGGTATGAAATTAAAGCATCAAGAAAACTACATTTACTAACCGAAAATTGAAAAGCTTAATGCAAATGGTTTTTAGCCAATGGATTTTTAAAGTAATTAAATCATTTCAATTATGTGCATTTTGATTACCCATATCTTATTTGTACGGGTGGCTGTACGTGACATTTATCATTAAAAAATCACGTGATTCAAGGTTTGTTCTCTCTTACATGAAAAACAAAAATATTTATAAAAAATTCTTCCATATTTGGCATTTTTTGGCCGGCTACTGTAAATCATATCAATATTGCCTTCTGATAAGGCGATGACAGATGTGATAACAAGGATACCGTAATTAAGAAACGCTTTTTTTAAAACATTCAAGCAGTAAGCAAATAATTCTTGTTTCAAGTGGATTTAAGGGAAGTTGAAATTCCTAATTTGAATAAAATAATGTCTTTTACTTTGCGATGTGTACTTTTGTAAGATTTCTAAAACCGAGAATTGGCTTGTGTTTACAATCGATGAAAAATGGCAGAATATCTTAAATTTTCAAAAACTTTTTTTTTTACCTAAAATATTTTTATTCCAATCAATATAATTTCGGTTTAAAATACATCAGGGTATTTTGCTTACTGAAATTACTAAATTTAATCCCTTGGCTTTTAATAAATCTAATTTTAAAGCTTGAAGATAACTTATTTATTTTTAAAATGTAAATTTAAATTTACGTATCGAAAAATAACTGAAGATACTTAAATGTATGACGATGGACGATTTCATGTGGTAAATGGAGTAATTGTTAAGAGTGATTAGGTCTTGAATTTGATTAGCTAGGTATTGGATAGTTAATGAAAAATCAGATTCTACCCAACCCACCTTTTTGTCCTTGTGCCACATTTTTTTGTATTATTATACAAAAATAAATATTCAGTCTCTGATTTTCAAAGGATTTCATCTTCAGCATTATTCCCTGTTCGTTATCTTTTTCCTTTAGTTTTTTAAGGATACATACAGCGACCAGTTTGAAAGAAAAACAAACAAAATAAAACCAAAATAGAAACAGACTTCTTGATAGAGAAGGAAAAAACACTTAATAGACATATTTTTATCCCTTCCGTCTCCTTTAGCGTGTCTGCAACATAATTTCGCTGTTTGGTGGAATACAGCAGCCACTCTGAATTTTATCGGGTGGATGGATCTTACTCACATTTGTTTATTTTAGTTTGAATATTTCATTATATTTTAGTTTTTGTGGAGTTATTCATCTCCTCTTCTTTTCATATCACATTTTATATATATATTTTATTAAATTAGTTGATGTAAATAAATTTTTATCTTATGAGTTTGTTAGCCCATTTTTAGGCTCCCCTATGAATAAGTGTTATTATGGTATATGCAGGATTGTATGACGATGGACGATTTCATGTGGTAAATGGAGAAATTGTTAAGAGTGATTAGGTCTTGAATTTGATTAGCTAGGTATTGGATAGTTAATGAAAAATCAGCTTCTACCCAACCCACCTTTTTGTCCTTGTGCCACATTTTTTGTATTTTTATACAAAAATAAATATTCAGTCACTGAGTTTTATAGGATTTGATCTTCAGTATTATTCCCTGTTTGTTATCTTTTTCCTTTAGCTTTTTAAGGACATATACAGCGACCAGTTTGAAAGAAAAACAAAATAAATCAACCAAAATAGAAACAGACTTGTTGATAGGGAGGGGAAAAACTTTATAATCATATTTTCATATCTGAATGAAGACGTTATTTAGAAATAATGTTTCCAACTTGATATGTAG
Source organism: Ascarosepion bandense (assembly GCA_037127315.1). Taxonomy (NCBI): domain Eukaryota; kingdom Metazoa; phylum Mollusca; class Cephalopoda; order Sepiida; family Sepiidae; genus Ascarosepion; species Ascarosepion bandense. The sequence continues at coordinate 18,949 of JBBBDQ010030475.1, forward strand.
ACACATAGGCAGTCAGTGATCTATGGCCGATTGAAAGAATTGGTCAGTAATTTTCTCCAATCTACTGAGGAAAATCAATTTCTATGTCTCAGAGATAGCTACACACAGCAGTAAGGATCAAATTGTTTATCAATGCTTCAACTAAGACTCATACATCCTGTAAGGATGGTTAGCTATGCCTGGTAAAAGGCCACTTCATAAGCATAGCCAATATACCCTGCATTCAAAGATATTGGAAAATTAAACAAAAGGAAAAACTGTCTCACTTGCATGGATGAGTCGAAAATTATTTAAAGAATAAAATAATAACAATTTTGTAGGAAGTGAAATGAACTGTGTAAATGTTCAAAGAGAATGTGTAATAAAGAGTAAAATGAATGCAGTGTGCACCTCTGTTGCTTGTGACAATGTATAAGTTCATAGTTTTGTGAAGTTTCTTTCAATGGCACCCTTACATAAACGTATTCTGGAAACTAATTTTTTTTCCTTTAAAATTCATAATCACTTTCACAAAAAAATTATTACTTGCGAACAAAAATATTAAATACATATGATTTTTTTACTTGCCGATTCATTAGAAAATAGTAGTTATTAATGAAAGATGATGTTTTTTTACACATCTGGAAATTGTAAATTAGTCAGTCAGTTAAGTGCCATACGTGATGTCGCAAAAAATAAGAAAATTGTAAAAGCAAATTATACATATTTTTATTCAGATTTATCAAAAAAAAGATACAAAATCCAGGATTTTGGGAATAAAAAATGATGCCTGATTAAAAGAAATCCAGTAATTGCTGCAAAATCTATATGAATGCATAGACAAGCACTTTTATATGAATGACTAGCAGCTTGTATATGAGCAGACTGGTCAACTTCCTAACAAATCAAGCAAGTTGAGACTGAAACCCACATCATATAATTGTAACAATCAAACACCCAGATGTATAGATGATAGGTAACAACAATAACAAAGAAAAATAAAGATATATTTAGAACATTTACTTATAATATTCCTGTGTGAATTTGCAATTATATCATTTGCTGATGACAAGAAACAATTTATTAAATTAAGAAACATTTGAGGAAATAAAATGTTAACGTTTCATGGCATTTTCACATGAGAAAATTAATTACAACAATTTCATTATTTTAACAATAGTTTGATTACTTCTATTGTATAGAAGATCAAATAAATAATTCTGAAATATCTTCCCTTTAAATTAGTAGCAATAACAGAAATTAGTAGTTTTTCTCACCAAACAGAATTAACCAAATTATAAACAAACAAAAGGAAGAATAAAGCTGACAAAAATAACAAAACCAGCAAGAAAGACAGCAAGAAAGGACAAAGGTTCAAAATGTAGGATTAGTGTTTACATGCGAAAGGGATACAGTACAGTGATTATAGTATTCTAAAAGGTTAGAAACAGGCAAGCAATATGTTCAGAAATGCACACCATATTGAATAGTAACAAATTTATTTAACTCTGATAAAATGATTTCTACATAAACTAATGCCATTTTCTTCCAACAAAATATAGTCAAAAGCTGTTGTACTCTATTGCACTGCTAATGTCTGCATGTTTTGAATGTTGGTTAATAGAAATTTCAGACATAACTATACAAATCTATCTTAATAGATAGTTCCATAATAATTTCATTTGAGTTATTCATGGTATTTGATCATACTAATCACCTTGATTACTAGTCATGATATATATCAGGATACCAACTACTTCTCAGTAATACTTTTTATCTGCCTCTTTCCACATTTTTATGTGAATTATTCATGGTATTTGACAATGCTACTCACCTTGTTTACTTGTCATGATATATATCAGGATACCAACTATTTCTAAGTAATATTATTTATCTGCATCCTTCCACATATATAATTCAATTATTTATGGTATTTGACAATGCTACTCACCTTGTTTACTTGTCATGATATATATCAGGCTACCAACTATTTCTAAGTAATATTATTTATCTGCATCCTTCCACATATATAATTCAATTATTTATGGTATTTGACAATTCTACTCACCTTGTTTACTTGTCATGATATATATCAGGCTACCAACTATTTCTAAGTAATATTATATATCTGCATCCTTCCACATATATAATTCAATTATTTATGGTATTTGACAATGCTACTCACCTTGTTTACTTGTCATGATATATATCAGGCTACCAACTATTTCTAAGTAATATTATATATCTGCATCCTTCCACATATATAATTCAATTATTTATGGTATTTGACAATGCTACTCACCTTGTTTACTTGTCATGATATATATCAGGCTACCAACTATTTCTAAGTAATATTATTTATCTGCATCCTTCCACATATATAATTCAATTATTTATGGTATTTGACAATGCTTACTCATCTTGTTTACTTGTCATGATAAATATCAGGCTACCAACTATTTCTAAGTAATATTATTTATCTGCATCCTTCCACATATATAATTCAATTATTTATGGTATTTGACAATGCTACTCACCTTGTTTACTTGTCATGATAAATATCAGGCTACCAACTATTTCTAAGTAATATTATTTATCTGCATCCTTCCACATATATAATTCAATTATTTATGGTATTTGACAATGCTTACTCATCTTGTTTACTTGTCATGATAAATATCAGGCTACCAACTATTTCTAAGTAATATTATTTATCTGCATCCTTCCACATATATAATTCAATTATTTATGGTATTTGACAATGCTACTCACCTTGTTTACTTGTCATGATAAATATCAGGCTACCAACTATTTCTAAGTAATATTATTTATCTGCATCCTTCCACATATATAATTCAATTATTTATGGTATTTGACAATGCTTACTCATCTTGTTTACTTGTCCTGATATATATCAGGCTACCAACTATTTCTCAGTAATCATTTTGTCTGATTCCATCCAGATTTTCATTTGAAATTGCAAATGCTTATCACTATGCTTATATACACAAACTGATTATAATAATACATGATATTTGACAATGCTACTCACCTTGTTTACTTGTCAGGCTACTAACTGCTACTCAGTAATAGTTTTTACCAGCTTCCATCCACATTAGTTGGTGATCATCAACAAAATACTATAAGATTTAGATGTACTGAGAAAAGGATTTAGTCAAAGAAAGAAAGTGTGGGCAATCATCAACAAAATATCATAAGATTTAGATGTACTGAGAAAAGGATTTAGTAAAAGAAAGAAAGTGTTGGCAATCATCAACAAAATACTATAAGATTTAGATGTACTGAGAAAAGGATTTAGTCAAAGAAAGAAAGTGTGGGCAATCATCAACAAAATATCATAAGATTTAGATGTACTGAGAAAAGGATTTAGTAAAAGAAAGAAAGTGTTGGCAATCATCAACAAAATACTATAAGATTTAGATGTACTGAGAAAAGGATTTAGTCAAAGAAAGAAAGTGTGGGCAATCATCAACAAAATATCATAAGATTTAGATGTACTGAGAAAAGGATTTAGTAAAAGAAAGAAAGTGTTGGCAATCATCAACAAAATACTATAAGATTTAGATGTACTGAGAAAAGGATTTAGTCAAAGAAAGAAAGTGTGGGCAATCATCAACAAAATATCATAAGATTTAGATGTACTGAGAAAAGGATTTAGTCAAAGAAAGAAAGTGTGGGCAATCATCAATGAATGAAAATATCTACTGTGAAAAATCACAACACAAAAATATTCATTTAAAAAATGTGAGAGTAATTAAAATACATAATTTCTCTTGCAGTTCATGAATTTTTGATCAACATTTTCATTTTATGTTTTCGCTAGTGAGCATATATTTCTAAACTCCCAGTATTGACTTGCTCGTCATTTGATGATTTCCAAATTAATGTCTTTCACCACAAAAAAAAAAAACACTGAAATTTGTTACTTGATGTTAATTATATTTACATAAAATATGACTTGCAATACAAAAATTTTCAATGTTCTAAAAAGTTTTCGAAAATTCAATTAAATATGAAAATTACTTTGATCTTTCCTCGATAGGGATATTCATGAATCTGATGAAAAAATGGGCAAAATTACATTCATCATTTTTATGATTATTAATTAAATTTATGTAATCATTAGTATTTTTGATTTATCTTAGTAAATTTTTCATCCTTGTTAGACCAATCCAAATAAAGTTGCTAAATATTTCAAAATTAAATTTTAATATTGTAAATTCTTAAGAAATACTGATAAGAATAAAGCAAAAGGTTCAGAAAGAAGAATAAAGAATAAGACAAAAATAATAGGAGACAAACAATATATGTATATAATGCAGGTGAAAAGCAAAGCAACTATAAGACAGTAATAAAGCAAAAGGTTCAGAAAGAAGAATAAAGAATAAGACAAAAATAATAGGAGACAAACAATATATGTATATAATGCAGGTGAAAAGCAAAGCAACTATAAGACAGTAATAAAGCAAATGGTTCAGAAAGAAGAATAAAGAATAAGACAAAAATAATAGGAGACAAACAATATATGTATATAATGCAGGTGAAAAGCAAAGCAACTATAAGACAGTAATAAAGCAAAAGGTTCAGAAAGAAGAATAAAGAATAAGACAAAAATAATAGGAGACAAACAATATATGTATATAATGCAGGTGAAAAGCAAAGCAACTATAAGACAGTAATAAAGCAAAAGGTTCAGAAAGAAGAATAAAGAATAAGACAAAAATAATAGGAGACAAACAATATATGTATATAATGCAGGTGAAAAGCAAAGCAACTATAAGACAGTAATAAAGCAAAAGGTTCAGAAAGAAGAATAAAGAATAAGACAAAAATAATAGTAGACAAACAATATATGTATATAATGCAGGTGAAAAGCAAAGCAACTATAAGACAGTAATAAAGCAAAAGGTTCACAAAGAAGAATAAAGAATAAGACAAAAATAATAGGGGACAAACAATATATGTATATAATGCAGGTGAAAAGCAAAGCAACTATAAGACAGTAATAAAGCAAAAGGTTCACAAAGTAGGAATAGTGTTCAAATGCAAATAAGATGCAGTCAAGTGGTTATAACATTGTGAAAAAAAAAAGAAAGTAACAAGCAAAAATTACAATGTTGTGCATTAAAACATTTCTTTTTTACTTTGTTGAAAGTCTTTGTCAATAAATTATCTTTTTCTTCACATGGAATATAATAATAATATTTGTGTCAGGGTTCAGTCATTTTGAATTGTTTATTTAAACATTGTTATCCAATGAATAATGAAAAATTATAATTAGCAGCAATGAAGATGTCCTCAACACAAACAGCAATAATGTGACTATTATTCGAAACATCTTTTATGTAAATACAAGAGTCTGCTAAGTAGCAAGACAAATTCAGTCAGTTAAATGAATATGTAGTATGATATAATCTGGTTATCTATATTATCTGCTTGTGTCACTTGAATTCCTTGTTTTTGTCTACACAAGGATTTCTTTTTAAATAGTTTAAAAATAATGATAGACCATTTTTAGCTCTAATTGAATCTAAAGTATCATTTGAGATAGAAATTAAATGAAAAATACCTCAATATTCACAATGGAAAGAAACTTGCCCATGTGTTAACTTGTGTTATTTCTAATTTGCATATTTTGGATAGATTCATCAACAGATTTCTTTCCAGTGTATGTTAACATGGATTTTCGGTGACATGAAATTTGGGAAAAAATTAAACAGAATTCAAATAGTTTCTTTCAAGTGTGTGTTAACATGTGTCTTTTGAGAGTTGAATTTCGGGAAAATTTACATCCACAGATTTCACAGTGGAAAAGTTTCTCTCCAGTGTGTGTTAACAGGTGTTGCTTGAGATGTGTATTTCGGGAAAACTTTAATCCACAGACTTCACAGTGAAAATCTTTCTCTCCAGTGTGTGTTAATATGTGTGATTTGAGAGATGAATTTCGGGAAAACTTACATCCACAGATTTCACAGTGGAAAGCTTTCTCCCCAGTGTGTGTTAACATGTGTCTTTTGAGAGATGAATTTTGGGAAAATTTACATCCACAAGTATCACAGTAGAAAAGTTTCTCTCCAGTGTGTGTTAACATGTGTATTTTCAGATGTGAATTTCGGAAAAACTTACATCCACAGACTTCACAGTGGAAAAATTTCTCTCCAGTGTGTGTTAAGATGTGTGTTTTGAGAGATGACTTTAGGGAAAATGTACATCCACAGATTACACAGTGGAAAGCTTTCTCTCCAGTGTGTGTTAACATATGTGTTTTGAGAGTTGAATTTCGGGAAAACTTACATCCACAAACTTCACAGTGAAAAGCTTTTTCTCCAGTGTGTGTTAGCAAGTGTTGTTTGAGATGTGAATTTTGGGAAAATTTACATCCACAGATTTCACAATGGAAAGCTTTCTCCCCAGTGTGTGTTAACATGTGTTGTTTGAGATGTGAATTTCGGGAAAACTTACATCCACAGACACCACAGTGAAAAACTTTCTCCCCAGTGTGTGTTAATGTGTGTGTTTTGAGAGATGAATTTCGGGAAAACTTACGTCCACAAATTTCACAGTGGAAATCTTTCTCCCCAGTGTGTGTTAGCATGTGTCTTTTGACATGTGAATTTAAGGAAAAATTTCGTCCACAGATTTCACAGTGGAAAGCTTTCTCTCCAGTGTGTGTTAACATGTGTTGTTTGAGATTTGAATTTCGGGAAAACGTACATCCACAGATTTCACAGTGGAAAGCTTTCTCTCCAGTGTGTGTTAACATGTGTGTTTTGAGAGATGAATGTTGGGAAAACGTACATCCACAGATTTCACAGTGGAGAGCTTTTTCTCCAGTTTGTGTCAACATGTCTTTGAGAGTGATTTTTTGAAAATTGTATTTCACAGTGAAAATGTTTCTCGCCAATTTCAGATTGCACGTTTGTTTTGATATTTGAATTTGTGGAAAATATATTTTCAAATTAGAGATTTCAAAGGAAATCTGTTATTCGTATCCGTGTGCTGTTATGTCTCCCCATTTAAAAGTAAATACGAATCCATGAATTTCACAAAGTGAGAATGTCTTTATTCTCAAAGACATTCATTATTGTTTCAGGAACACTCAAAGATTCAAACTGAAAAATAAAAAGTAAACTGTGATTTGGAAAAAAAACAAGACAATATCACATAGTTAAAGATGCTCTGAAAATCATGAAAAATACACGAGAATATTTGTAAATCTAAATTTAAAGTCAGGTGCAGGGATTATCTTAGAAGTGTTTTGATTTATGATGGCAGGCTGAAATGTCATTATATTAAGATAAATGCTAACTTAGATAAGCCTAAGGTAAGTTGGTTGGATACTGGAAATTGAACATGTCCTTATTTCATAGCGAAGATTTCCAGGAACAACTTTTACTAACATTAAAGTGGGAATTGACAGGGGCTGTGGTTGGGAATAAGTGGTGGGATTCCCTTAAATCCAAACTTAGATCGTTTGCTGCTAACTATAGCCATCGACTCAACTTAGCTAATTTAGTGGCACAAACGGCAGTCGAGAAAAAGTTGATCAGGCAGTGAAATCCAGTAATAGTGGGAACGTAGCCTTAGCTAGGGCTGTGCTGGCCTCCTTGCTTATCAAGAAGGATCAGACATGGTATATGTGGGGCTTTTCGGGATTACATCCAGGATCTTTTCCCCAGGGAGCCCGGTCTGAGCACAGCTCAGTTCGACACCTATTTAGCTGATTTTCCCACCTCAAGGTGGCTGAAGCAGCTGGGTGCGAGGGGCCCATTATGGAGTCGGAAATCTGGGATGTGCTGAAACAGGTTGGCTAGGACAAAATTCCAGGATTGGATGGTTTTTCCTACGAGATGTACTTGAGGCAGTCGTCCGTTTTTTGTCCCTGGTGCTGGTTTACAACTGGATGGAGCAGGGGTATATACCTCGACGCTTCACCAGCAGTGTAATCAAGTTGCTTTGCAAGAGTAAGAGCGGTGGGGGTGGCTTAGATAATTTTCAGCCTTTAACAATGTTAAATACTGACTTAAAGATTTTTGCCAAGGTCTTGGCCCGCCATTTGCAAGCTGTCCTTCCTAGTCTGATTGGCCCCGAGCAGACTTGTGCTGCGAAGGGCAGGACTATTCAGGACAACCTTTATTTGGTACGCCTGATCATCGAGAACATCGACAGTGAAGCCATGCTGATCAATTTGGATCAGTTCAAGGCATTCAACAGGGTTGACCATTGGCTTTTGGAGTCTGTCCTTTCTGCCGCCGGTTTCAGGCCATACATTTGCTTCTGGATCCAACTGCTGTATGCGTCCCCCAGTGCACTAGTGGAAATGAATGGGGTAAGATCAAAGCCTTTCACATTATCTCGCTCCCTTTGTCAAGGTTGTCCACTTTCACCTTTGCTTTATGTTCTTGTGTTGGAGCCCTTCCTTCACAAATTAAAGGCAAATCTGGTCCTACGTGGAATTTCCGTACCTGGTGCTACCACCTTGGCCAGGTACTCCACCTATGCTGACGATGTTTCAGTTTTTGTGTTGAGCAGAGTCAAGATTGACAAAGCTAGCAAAGAGATCAGATGCTATGAGACGATGACAGGGGCCAAGATCAATCACGATAAGTCTGTGGGCTTGTGATTGGGTGTGTGGAAGGGAGTTTCTCTTTCCGGACCTTTCCTCTGGACAGACGGGCCGATCAAGATTCTCGGCGTCTGGTTCGGACCTGATCTCCGTTTGGAATGAATTGGTCGGAGGTTCGAGAGAAGGCCGAGTGCGCAGTTTGTCTGAGGACTTGGAGGAAGCTTTCCTTAAAGGGGAGGGTGGAAGTATGTGCCTCACACATCTACTCTACTCACCTTTATCAACTCTCGGTACTTCCTCTCCCATGTGCCTTTCATTTGGGTTTGATACAGCTCTTGTTCTCCTTCCTTTAGGGAGAAGGCAAGGCTCCCAAGGTGCATCAGGATATCTGTTGCCTCCATCCTTCTGAGGGTGGTCTGTGCATGCCAAGCGTTGAGATTCGTGAACATAATCGAATGTGTATACTGGCGGATGAGAACGGCACCCTCATTAAAGAGGATGTCCATTAACATTTTCCATTCTTGAGAAGTGTGCACTTGTTGAAGGAGGAGGCTGGCCGTACTACTTGTGGTGAGTGCTTCTTCTATCGCGAATATCGTTTGGCTTTCCAGTTTCTCTTGCGGGCGACAGGCGACCTCTCCAATGACCAAGCGTTGTCTTTTAAGGCATTATATTGGGTGTTAGTTAGTGGGGCCGTTCAAGATGAACTGATAAGCGAGCTCGGGCTTACGAAGCAGGAGGCTCGCTCCATATGGCCTTGGGCACCTGGGTTGAAATGTCTCACTAATGATGAGGCATCACTCAAATTCCTTGCTAAGTTAGAGTAGGGATTTTTTGATTTTTCTGTTTCTCGCCTTAAAGTTAACTTAGCTAGGTTATGAATGCTCATTGGCCCCTTTTACTTTTTGTCTCCAGTTTTTCTTTTAGTTTAATCCCCCTTCCCTTTCCCGCTTTAGGTGTTCAGCAATGTTAGTTCTCCGGTGGATGCATGGCGTCTTTCGTTTTTCAAGTGTGTTTTTCATTCTTGTTATGGTGTTTAAATGTGTGAGTGATTGCTGATTGGATAAGTGGTCTTTATTATATTCCAAAAGCCACACATTATTTTTCGTCCGGGGAACTTACTTTTCTGTCAAAGTTTTAGACTAGTGGGGGGGTGGGGTTATTACTAATACGATTTTATTTAGTTTCTTGTAAATATTGTATTTTATTGTATAAAATCATTGGGAAATTTTAAATTTTGTTATCTTCTGCTCATGCCCTTCACTGAAAATTGTACATATGGGAGTTAAGTAGGACTACATAGAGCACCTGAGGTATTATGGTGGATGTGGTAAGAATGGTAAGTAAAAATGTGGTATTATGGTGTAAGTTTTATTGTAAGTGAATAGCTAAGTTAAATTAGGACAGATGAAGACCAGCCTTCCCCATCCCCAATTTTGGCCTTGTGTCACATTTTTTGTATATATATATATACATATATACAAAATAAATATTGAAGTTCTTGGGTAGTTCATAGGAGTTCTTACGAGTTCTATTGGAATTCTGTAGAAATATTAGGCAGTTGATATTAGTCGGCAGTTAGTCGAATACTAAAGAGTCAGTGTTCAGTGGAAGATTACCAAGTTCCTAACATATAGGGTGCGTGAAGTCGATTAGTAACCGACATAGCACGATTATAACCTTTAGTGCAAAAACTACTCCACAACATAATCACAAGTTATAAATACTATGGCAAAAAATGAATTCAAAGAAAAACCAAAGAAGAAAAATTAATAATTTAAATAGAAACACCTCACATGTAGGTACCTTCACTAGTTTTCAACAGCTACGTTATAAAATAAATGCTTAAATATGGAAAAGCTTCTGTGAAACTTTCATCTTAGCTTCAATAAAAAGCTGAATGATTAAATTTACTATTTCCAATAAGCAAAATACTCTGGTGTATTAAAATAGAAATTATATTGATTTGACTCAACTTTTTGAGAGTTATCAGTTTACCAGAAAGTTTTCATTGATTGTAAGCAAAAGTTAATTCTCACTTTTAAAAATCTTGGAAAATAAAATATGCATCTGTGATCTTTCCTTTTAATAAACATTTTGACAGAAAAAGTTTGTTTTTTATTAAATTTGGAATCTTTTTATTCATATTTCTTTAATACTATTTTTTAGCAAATTTATTGGAGATTATCAAACATTATGAACGATAACTAACGAAATTTTACACACAGCCAGAAATGTTGAATATTTTCCTGAATTTATAAAAAAATCTCAAAAAAAGATTTTTGGTTTTTAAAAATTTATTTTAAATAAGTACTTTTTCGGTAAAATTTCGTTTGAATTCCCGTCGCTGTTCCCCTTCAAACTTATCCAAAATAGCATTATTTCCGTGCAAATGCTGAACTGAAATCAAGTGTCAATTACTGAAGAAACTAACTTTTTTTTATCGAAATGTCCATAAAAAAAAAACGAACTATATCTCGTACTTTTTCTCCCGTAATTCTCATGGAGTCATGTAATTAACTGCAGAATGACGGACTGCGCAAGAAAACGAAATTGGGGGCCTGTTTACATCCGCCGGTTAGGGAATTAATGCGCTTGTTGTTTCCGGTACACAATTTCAGCAGAAGGTTGCGTGTTTTTTGGGAAAAAAGCATTACTTCCCTAACCGGAAGTAAACAGGCGGATGTAAACAGGCCCCCAATTTCGTTACCTTTCGCAGTCCGCCATTCTGCAGTCAATTACATGACTTCATGAGAGTTACGGGAGAGAAAACGTGCGAGATATAGTTCGTTTTCTTAATGGACATTCAAAGCAAAAAGGGAAAGTTTCTTCACTAATTAACACTTGATTTGAGTTCGGCATATAGATTCGCACAGAGATAAAAATGCTATTTTGGATAAGTTTGAAGGGGAAAAGCGACCGGAATTAAAACGAAATTTTATCCAATTTTCTTTTATAGAAAACTATATAATATGATTTCAAATGCTTTTCATTTCAGTTATGTTTTTTTCAACAACAATGACAAGAAAATCAGTGAAATTATTAACATTCGGATATAAAAAGGAAAATCAATTTTTGTCTTAATTCACATTTGCTTTAAGATTTTCAAATGAAAAAGAAATTTAAATTCAAATAAGAAATTTAAAAAATTATTTCAAATGCTTTTGTTTGTTGTTAGTCTTTCAAAATAATCAGTGATGGTTCGTCTAACTTACCTTTTTAACGGCAAATAAAAAGCTTTTCATAGAAAAACAAAAAGGATTAAGATGCTTGACTTGATATTTCGTTCTCAACATTGACAATATTTGGCAACTAAGAAAACTTCAGATTTTTAAAGAAATTGCAATAATAAAAAAAGATTAATTATTTCAAAATAAAAATCGCATGTAGTTCAAGTGCAGAATAAAGTAAAGCCCGGAAACGGTGTAAAAGGAGAATTTGTTCCTTGATAAAAAATGATCTGGTTGCAAAAAAAATGTCAGTATCACAATATTAATCTTATTTTCTGATATAAAAACTTATTTTTGACGAAAAGTTACAAAAATAACAAATAAAAAAATTAAACTTTTAAGAATTCAATATTTGTTTAAGTAATATTTGTCCACCAACCACCAAGCTTCAAAAATTTATGAAACTTGCAAATCTCTGAATTTGATATTTGGAGAATTATTGTTGCTTTTAGTTTTACAGAAAACCTTTGTTAAGTCAATTTCTTCTCATGTTACCGTAACGTATTGTCTTCGTTTTGCTTTGTTTATGAACTCGTTTATTGTGTGAACTTATGTTTTTCTCGCTGTGGTGAGGCCACAATGGCTGAGTCTCCCCAACAAAAACAAAATGTGGAAGCAACTGTGTCCAAAGAGCCGTCTGCTTGGACTCTAAAACTATTGAGGAAAAGACGTGATGTACTAACTTGGTGCTCGACAAGTACCAATAATTCATTGAAAGACCAACGAATTAATAACTGTACCAGAAGCGTTGGGTGTCGTGTCTGTTAAAACAATCTCCCCGCTGACAACCGACGTGAAAACTTTATTGAGGTCAGCAGGGAGACAATGGAGGAGGCATGAAAGAAGCTCAAAATCTCATCAAAAGTGTTGGCGAGACGGTTACGTTCAATGTGGGATGTACTGCTATCGACTGAACAAGAAGCCAACAGTGTGACGGGATGTAATTTGTTGACGGAAAACGTTAGACGGAGCCATCGGACTATACGGAGGACCCGGATTGTAGTTCATGGTGTGCCACTCGACATTTCCAGCAATCAGTTTAGATCGGTGGGAAAGATTAATCTTTTTGTTAGTAAAACGGGAATTTCAACTGAGGACTTCATACTACAAGTAGCCATCAACCGACAGGATTTAATAAGAATCCCCGGCATATTGTTTTGCCAAAGAAAAATTTTCGTCGCGGTGGAAGGAAGAAGGCCTAACTGCTGGACGTGTGTTGCCGCTGGGCATTTGGCAAAAATGTGCCCGGTAAACAGTTGATCGTAGCAGGGCGGAAAGAGCCCTGGTTGCCGCCATCTGACCCGGCACCAAATGCGAAAATTCACCAGAACAGAGAAAAGGCAAGGAGCCTCTCTTCTTTCCTTTCCAGAGATCCTGTTAATCCTTCTCCCAAATCAGCATCCAAAACATCCAACAGGTCTTCAAAATATGTGGGGAAGAAATTCGATAAAGGAACTAGAACATGTGAGGGACCCTTGAGGGTGTCCTGCCTCCTCAAAAGAAAGCCCTCTTGAGTCCTGTAAACAAGGTGGATAAGAAGTCGGTGGAAGTCTTCTAACTTCCCCCGACGCCCCCGGTGTAATTACTGTAGTCAGAAACACCGAGGGAAACCTCAAAGATCGTAGCAAGGTGGAAAGATCCGGTCCACCTAGCCTGGACCAAGGATACATTTCCGAAAAAAAGGAATGGCCAATGTGTGTACTAATAAACTTAAAAATTAAAACTGTCTTTTTTGCAGGGAGGACTACTATGATATTCCACCCCACGTTTTATAATGCCTCGACGGACGAATTACGTTCGAAATTCGTACAGGAATCTTAGACAATCCGTCAGGGTCCAGAATCCAGCGGATTTCCGTCCAGTCTCTGTGTAGGGAACAAACGTAAGAAATGTCTAGGAAAGTATACAGCTTGAATGTGAGGGGCCTGAGAGATAGGGGTAACCCTGCCAATCTGCTTCGTGAACTCTTGTCCCTAGGAGTAGATGTAGCTGCCATCCAGAATAAACTTTCTTTGCGATGTTGATGCTTGTGGTCCGTCGACTCTATCGTCTATTCAGCATTACAGGGACCAGCAGGCCAGGTGTGTTTTCTTGTTGGTTAAACGTATCCTGGGTGCGAGAGTGGACGTTACCCATGTGATGGGGGTCCAAATAAACCAAGACAAGTCATCGCTTGCGGTTAGGTGATCAGAAGAGCCTTGCTCTCAAGGGGCCCTCCATTTCTATTATGACCATCAGATGCCAATCGAGCGTTTGTTGACCACCTCTTGTGGGGTGGGGGAACGCAAGCATAAGATCAACAGAGGTGAATGCGGCTGTGAATGCCACACGGGATGAGTTACCGACACGTCTCGAGGATGGTTTTCCCATGCCGAGTCTTGATGGAGAATTCGATTTTGGAGGGGAGTGTTAAGGTCGACTTCTTAAGCTTTACTATCAATCCTCCTACTTCGAGGACTGAGCATCGACCTAAGCCCCAAAATCAATCGAAAATCTTGCTCAAATTTTGAAAGGCCGTAAACGTCATTCCTCGGTCCAGTGACACTTTTCGGCTTCGGAGGCACTTGTATCGTGTATTAGTTGAGAGGTTCGCGACTAAGTACCTTATACATGATTGGCTCATCTTGTCGGTGACCGAGTCGTGCTCCTTTTAATCTTGGGTGCCAACGGTGGATTACTTCAGCAACCCAGAGTTTTCGCCTACCCGGGGAATGATTTGGAACGGATTATCTCTCAGTGACATGGCCTTCAGATGGGGCGGGGCCAATTTTCCCGACTGTCATCTGTGTCTCCTTGGTTTAGAGGAAACGGTTGCCCACGCCTTCTAACATTGTCCTGAAATGTGCTCTTTCTGGGACCATGTCGGCGAGTTCCGCTAACCAATTTCTTTACTCTTTCGCCTCTCCCCGAAAGCTTGGCACCCTTGGTCTTCCCAACAGACTCCTCAAGCCCTCGGACGGTCTGTGTTCTCTATTGTCTACCTCCATTTCCTGTTCCTCCCCGTGGTCAGACATTTAAGCAATACAATTAGCGATTAATAAGAACTGAGAAAGAAATCAGTTTACAGTAAAATTATAGCACAACAAGAATTTCAGGAAGAAACCAAAAAGTGTCCTACCTGCTACGGTTTGATTTCCGACGAAATCTGCGTCTCTCTCTTTGAGAGTTTTGAACCAAATAGCCAAAAATGGCTAAAGTCCCCATCGGTTCTCGCTCGGTGGTTATTCAGAGTCGATCCTGGTCATGACACCAGTTGTTAGGTTTGATTCCCTTATTTGTGGAAAATATATTTTCAAATTAGTGATTTCAAAGGAAATCTGTTATTCGTATCTGTGTGCTGTTATGTCTCATCATTTAAAAGTAAATACTAATCCATGAATTTCACAAGGTGAGAATGTCTTTGAGAATAAAGACATTCATGATGATTTCAAGAACACTCAAAGATTCAAACTGAAAAATAAGAAATAAACTGTGATTTGGAAGTAAAACAACACAATATGCAGGAATTGTAATATAGTCCCTGATGATGAATGATGGCGTTCATAAGTACGAGGACAACTTTTGGACAATTTTATACAAATATCATTCTGAAATAAAATGTCTAATCAGAAAATATGAAAAAATTCAAAAGAAAATATATAAGACTGTGTTGTCTCTAACATTTAACACAACTTGCTTAAAATATTACATAACATATCACTCAATAAATCCTGGGCCTAACTAATAGAAAAACAATAAATCCTGGGCCTAACTAATAGAAAAACAATAAATCCTGGGCCTAACTAATAGAAAAACAAATTTTAAAGCAAAATTTGACTTTATTCATCAACAGTCTCTTTCTAATGTGATACACTGATTCCAAATAACCAGTCAATTGATTCTGGAAAGTACTGCTCTCAACTGTTCGAATTTGTAGGAAATATTCTCTCGCAAATTGCTCGAATTTTGGGCCAGAAAAAGAAAAATGCCGACAATTCAACTCGCCGGTCCAATCTCGCCAACTGCTATCCACCTAACCAGTTAAACCTCCTCTTCGCTTCGAGAACGACTGCTTTTATCGGCCGATCAATTTTTTCCATTGGCCGACAACACAGAGAGGACGCCAAAGATTTGCATACACTCCCATAGCGACTCCTGCGGCGGGCTTGTTTTGGGTCTGTAATTTTCTTTTTCGCCGCATTTTACGTCGTAATATTAACGCGACGCGCTGTCGTTTGGTTTGATGAGGTAAGTAGCTGTTTTCTTCGCTGTAGAATTAAAGGCAGCAATTAAAAAAAAAAACAGCAAGAATTGGTGAACAGACAAGGTGTTGTTTTCCATCAAGATAATGCCAGACCTCACGCTTCTTCAGTCATCCATTAAAATTGTTGCAGCTTGACTGGAATGCATAACCACACCAGACATTAATTTTTCAGATTTTAATTTAGTCAAGTCCTTGCAAAATAATTTCAATGACATAAAAGAAAAAAAAATTAACGAGTTCTTTGGCGAGAAACTACCAAAAATACTGGGAAGATAGAATCTTTAAGTAAAAGGAAAAATACAGAAAAGTTGGAGAAAATGATTCATAGCTGAATAAATATTCAATGACAAAATTTTATTTTGTTTTAATTTCCTTTAAACATCATCATGAACTTAAGAAAAACTACTAAAAAGTTGTAAGTTTAAAAATGTATTTTATGAAAGTATTTATTTATTTCTATTAATATATTTGATATTCCAAACCGTCCTCGGCCTTTCATCAGAAACAAATGATTTTAAAATTTAAATTAGAAGCGTTTTCGCGAGGAGCGTTCGTGGAAAGATTGTTTACATCACGTGACACAGAAAGCGACAGATTTTTAAAAATATTTGTAAACGTCAACCTATCTTTAATACTACTTATAAATGTTGTTTTAAAGAACATTTTTTAAGTGTATCTAAAAAATGTTTAACTATTGAAATATTTATAAAGATTCAAAACACCTGAGTCCCTATTTAACCCTAGCTTGTATGTATTTAATTTTAAAATCCAGTATTTTTCTTTCTTTCTGCGTGAGTATGTAGAACTAAAATCAGAACCTATTAGTAAACATTTGCAGTTTTCTAATGTGTGTCCTGGTTGACTGAAGTGTTCTGCTATGGGGGAATATTATATATAATAATAGAAATAAATAAATACTGTCAAAAAAATACATTTTTAAACTTACAACTTTTTAGTAGTTTTTCCTATACATACTAAGACAGTATACGTGGATCATCACTATCATATATATATATATATATATATATATATATATATATATATATATATATAAACGAAATTATAATTATACTCGCCTCAAAAACTTTTGAATGAAGGGAAAAATGGTTGTAAAAAAGAAGGAGCTTAGGGCATGAAAGTCAGTCAAAAGTGTTCGGACAAAAATCAGCACGAAGCCCAAAGAAAAATCCCAACACGAGTAATCATCTAACAAAAAGTGCTCAATACAAAAGTAGAGTAAACTAAATAGCACCTAATGAGCCAGACGAACCTACCATGGAAAATTTTTAATTATCCCTACTTCATATCAATGAAAAATAAGTTATTTAAAACATAAAAAATATTGACAGAATTTCTTTAAAATAATTCCTGTTGTAAAAAAAAAATTGGAATGAAAAATGACATGTAAAAAATTAAAAAAAATATTTTTCACATAAAATCTTTAAAATAATTCCTATTCTAAAAAAAATTTAATCAAAACATATTTCCGCAACGGTTTTTTTCATTAGTTTCCTACAAGTTTTGAAAATAAATAAATAAATAAATAAATAAATAAAGGGCAACAGCTCGAAGCGGGTGTTTGCAAAATGGGGGATCGATTTGCTATAACGTTGCATGAGAAACTGAGTACCCGCTAAAAATCTTTAAATATTGAATTTTTTCCAAATTTCTTTTTGAAAATCTGAAACTTTATGTACTAATCGATAAGAATGCACTGAAAAATGTAAAAAAAAAAATGATAATCAACAAATTTACAGGTGGTGGTAATGTCGTACACAGGTCCGCTGTAGTTTTTTTTTTAATTCTCAAAAAAAATGTTTTTGAGTTTTACTGATTGTGTTTTTTTTTTTTTTTTTTTGTATATTCACAGCCGATATTTTGTTATGACAGAAATAATTAATATCTCCTAAGATAACTGCCAAAAGATTAGGACAAACATTCTGCCAAATTCAATAAAAACACACACACACACACACATTATATTGAAAAGTGGGGTGGAACATAACAGAATATCTTCACAAGTTTCAAAGTGTTAAAAAAACTAATTCGATAAAATTTTAATTAATTAATGAACAAGTACAGAAATTTTCATTTAAATCAGATAAGTCTCTAATTTTTGTCACTGATTTTAAAATCAGTGATGGGGAAAATTAAAAGGTATCAATAAGTGATTACGTATTTGTCATTTCAAATCCCTGTTTTTTTTACGAGTAGTAAAGATATGCATGTGGTGCAGTGGATATCGGCTCGGAACGAGAAATCGGGGAGCCGAGTTCAAATTCCAGTTGAATTCATTGCATTCACTTACGCGCAAATACCCTTGGGAAAGGTATTAATCATAATCCGTCTATTCCTTCCAGTTATGGGTTAAATAACAGGACAGATTGGATTCTGTAGCCTTGGCTGGCAACCAATATGCGGGATAATCTTCTGCCCAGTCAGTCATGTCTCGAAAGAGACATGATCGCCCAAGCGTGTTTCACGTATGGCACTTAACTGACTGAGTAAAAGATAATTCAATAATTTTCTTTGAAACAAATGTCTTGGGCAAATTATCACATTCTAAAGAAATTTTTATCTATTTCATTTTTTATTTTCATTTTTTATTTTTTGTCTATAATAAAATTTTATAAACATCAGAAAATCTGATTGAGTTGGCGATACAATGTTCTGGTATATTGTGTGCACCTAAACTTTCATATGTCAAGGAACACATTTTTCTTTTACACCGTTTTCTGTAATTCCTTTGTTCTGTTCACTGTTTGTGTTCACAAACTACAAGCATTCTATTTTCAAATAATTAATCTTATTTAATCGTCATTTCTTTAAGAATAAGAAGTTTTATTAATTACAGAAATATTATCAAGCTTGAGAAAGAAATATAAAGTCCAAACAGCAACATAATCCTGTTTGTTTTTGTATAAAAAGGTTTAGAAGTGATTGGCTCTGAAAAGGTACGTAACACAACAAACTTTTTCTGCCCAACCCACGCGCCAAAAAAGTAAAAACAAATGCATTCTAGATCATTTGAATGACTTTTTGAAAGAAATTTCGTTACATTTTTAAAGCATTATTTACTCACGTATGCACGTTGATGGATAGGAACAAGAATTAGTGCTGAATTTATTGCTTCAATTTCTAAGTATGATCGTGATAGAACGCGTTCAGGAACTACTTTTTAAAAGTAATGATTGTTCAATTTAAAATATCTTGTGGTCAATAAAATAAATGTAAAATAATGAATGGGGAAAAAAATTTTTGCTGCGTTTAACTAATAAAACCAATTTTCTTACCAAAATTTAATTTCTTGAAATTTCATGAGTTTACCTGGAATTTGGTAATTGATGTAAAAAAAAAAAATAAAATTTACCAAGACCTTTTTAAAAAATAATCAAAGATAATTTCATTCATGAAGAAATCCTAAAAGTTTTGTTAAAAGCCGATAATTATTTGATTTTTGCAAGAATTTCAAAGTTAATGTTTTTCACCGAAAAAAACTGAATTACGTAATATTATTTTTATCAATTGTAAACTCTCGTAACGATTTTGTTACCCGTTAAAATCAAAACAAGATTTTTTACCAAATTTTCGAAAGAATTTACCTCCACTAAATCGCTGAAAAAACAGCATAGTATGAAGAAAAAAGTTTCCAAAGTTTATAAAAACGAACTTTTTCTATCAGAATGTTTTTTGTTAGTAAGAGGAAGATCTAAGTATTTTTTTTTTAAATTTTTAAGCCTTTTTAACACGTTTTTCTAACAAGTGGATATACATAAGTGTATTGTTTTATGGGAAAACAGTATCCACTCAAAATAATTTTCAAAAAAATAAATTTAAATAAATATGTTGGTTAATAATACCGTTTCATAACTTCCCGTAAGATTTTGTAATATTGTCTTTGTTTAAATATTTGTTTACATTAGGATACCAAACAGAGCAGATGTAGATGTTATGAGAAGTCAGGAAATTAGGTATTTGTGGCTTAATTTGATATTGTTAAGCCATGAAATCTTCCATGGTTGAATTGTAAGACACAACAGATCTATTTGCGGTTTCTCCCAGGTATATGAGAGTCACAGGTTTGAATTCTGCCGATAGATATTTTCCTAAAGAAGATTTCTCACATATTCAGTCTAGTGAATATATATAAATGTACTGCTTATGGATATCGGCTCGGAACGAGAAACCGGGGAGCCGAGTTCGAATTCCAGTTGAATCCATTGCATTCACTTACGCGCAAATACCACTAGGAAAGGTATTAATCTGTCTATTCCTTCCAGTTATGGGTTAAATAACAGGACAGATTGGGTTCTAAAGCCTTGGTCGGCAACCAGTCTACTGCAGAAAGCAATGGCAACCTACTGCGTGATAATCTTCTGCCCAGTCAGTCATGTCTCTTTCGAGACATGATCGCCCAAGCGTGTATCACGTATGGCACTTAACTGACTGTTTAATTGTAGAAAAACAGAGTATCCACTCATTCATGAGTATCTATTAAAAATAATGTTCAAACAAATTTAAATAAATATGTTGGTTAATACCATTTGATAACTTTTCATGAGATTTTGTAATATCTTTTGTGTTTCTCCTTTTCCCATAGATATTATCTTTCCAATTAGTTTTCTCACATTTCTTTTCCATTTTACTCTGAAAAGCGTTTTGTTAACTGTTCTTATTCTCTTTTGACCTAGTAACTATTTATCAAAGGCCAATTTAATTTTTCTTGCAAATGTCAATTCTGGTGGTGACATGCTGGCCGCGTATTGGTATTTACTGTTTTTTTATTTACTCTAAAAAATTTTTGTAATGCATCTTTGCTCACTTATACATTAGCTTTTTTTTTTTCAAAGTTCTCTTAAAATTATCCACAAACCGTTCAGTTTGTTCTGTTGTTCTTGGATGATATGGTAGGGTAGTAATATGTTCAGTCAAGAACATTTTACAAAAATCTTCAATTTCATGAGCAGTGACTTCATTACTATTAACTGAGACTATAGAATCTGAAATCCCATATCTTACAAACAGTATTTGTAAAAATTTCACTGTCCCCATTTAAGTTGATTTTTTTTTCATTTACAAATTTCAGGCCACTTAGTAGAGCTATCCACTACCGTAAGATAATGTAATCCATTTACTGGACATACAAAATCTATGACGTATTGACCATAGGTTAATTTTTCGGTATAAGGACATCTACGAGAATCATCCAGTAAATAAGGTGAATTTTTCGGTATAAGTTGGCTAAATTGTTTAAAGAAGGATGGAGCAGTGTTGAGAATGAAGACAGGTCTGGGAGGCTTACAGAAGTGAGGTCTCCTAAGGTGATCAAATCAGTCATTCAGTCTGACAGAAGGGTGACAGTAGATGACATTGCAAGGGCTTTGAGCCTATCTGTTGGGACAGCACACAAAATTGTCCATGATGACCTTGCCTACTTGAAGGTCAGCTCACACAGCAGCCCAAACGATACAGACCATCAATGAACTGGGATGTGAACTGCTCCCTCATCCCCCTTACAGCCCAGACCTTTAGCCCCTTCAGACACCTGTTTGGCCCCTTGAAAGTGTTCACAAGAGGTATGAAGTTTGAAAGTGATGATGAAGTCAAAAGTGCTGTGAGCGATTGGCTGAGACATCAGTCCAAAGATTATTACACTGAGGGAATACGGAAGCTTGTGCACAGATGGGAAAAGTGTGTGACGCTGATGGGAGACTACGTTGAAAAAAAAGTAAGCTTCTATCTGTATTAAAAGTCCTTATACCAAAAAATTCACCTTATTTATTGAATGACCCTCGTAGAAGTCCTTATACCAAAAAATTCACCTTATTTATTGAATGACCCTCGTAGAAGTCCTTATACCAAAAAATTCACCTTATTTATTGAATGACCCTCGTAGAAGTCCTTATACCGAAAAATTCCACTTATTTATTGAATGACCCTCGTAGAAGTCCTTATACCAAAAATTCACCTTATTTATTGAATGACCCTCGTAGAAGTCCTTATACCAAAAGTATTATTGTCAAATTGTGCATGTTATTAAGAGAAAAGACTTAATTTATAAAGGTAAATTATTCGACATAAGGATTTCTAATACAGATAGAAGCTTACTTTTTTTTTTAATTTTTAATTTTTTTTTTTTTCAAAGGGATTTAATTTTTTTTGCAGATTGAAAA
Organism: Ascarosepion bandense; assembly: GCA_037127315.1. NCBI lineage: Eukaryota > Metazoa > Mollusca > Cephalopoda > Sepiida > Sepiidae > Ascarosepion > Ascarosepion bandense. The sequence continues at coordinate 41,161 of JBBBDQ010030475.1, forward strand.
AAACTTTGAGAGTTTTGGAGATTAACAAAGATGGCCAACCAAGAAGCATGCTCCAGGATTGAACAGAGGTCAGTTATGAAGTTTTTGGTTGCTGAAGGGTGCAAACCAGTTGAAATTCATTGAAGAATGTCAACTGTGTATGGTGTCACATGTTTCAGCCAAAAAATGTCTACAAGTGGGTTTGTTTGTAGTAAAATGATCAAGAAAGAAAAATGAACAGAAACACCTCAGATATTCTCTTGCTAATCGGAGAATATGGTCATTTTCATTCTCTAGCAGTATTTGAATGATTCCACCACATTTGACATTGTTCAAAGCATAGCAGATTCACTGGTAACTTTTGACATCATCTTTATTTTGTTGTAAAACTCTGTAAAAATAAGCAAAACTATTGTTGTGGACACTGTTACAAGTGTAAAAAATTAAAATCCTATTCTAAGAACCTGCTACAACACCAAAAAATGCATGCTACTAATAAAAATAATTCTGTGTTTGCTGATGTGATGTGGCTTCCCTCTGTCTTTTCATCAACTATTTTCATGGCAAATGCTCTGACAAGCTTTTTTTACCTGTTATCCTGATTATATATATTTATTATTGCATGCTTTTACCATCAAAATAGTTAAATGTACCCAGTTTCTTTTCTTGCATTTTTTGTTTGTGGAATTCGCTTCCATTTGCTTGCTTCACTGATATAGACAATCTCCTAAATGCAATATCTATTACCATTTTAATCAACTTAATTCCTATCCATCTCTTTTCTTTAACATCCTCTGTACATTTCTTATTCTCTCACTGTAACCCCCTCTGCACCAGTGGCATTCCTGCCTTGCTTGGGTTGAAATTATTATTAAAACAAATCTCTTTAAATTAACAAAGGTGTAGAGGATCATCCCTTGTTCCCTGTTTAGGATGTGGTTTCCGGCTTTCTCTTTTCACTTTTCTTTTTTGTTTATTTTTTCAATTGGAGTAGATAGACTAAACTATTGCCTGCTTCACACTCCACCCACATGTATTGAACAGGTGTAGAGGCTCATCCCTTGTTCCCTGTTTAGGTTGTGGTTTCCGGCTTTCTCTTTTCCAATCTATTCACTCTTACGTAGCCCCTTGCTCATTAGTGGCGTTACTGCCTTGCTCAGGGTGATATGATTAAAAAAAAAAATAATGACGTTTCTGTTTGGTCAGTACATAGTATAGCGTTGCACTTATTCTTTATTTGAGCAGCTTTAAGAATACTTGAATATATATATATATATATAATAATGAGTTTTCTGACTACACACCTCTCATAATACATTTTTTCTTTTTCAGTTTGCATTTGTGAGAGCACCTGAAACTGTGATGAACATTCATGACGAAGAAGAATTCATGGATTGTTAATTAACTTTTAGTCAACACAGGAGAGACGTAAAGACATAAGAGAAGGTAGATAGGGGAGAAACTATTTACTATGAAATTTGTGGGTTTATGTTTTCCATGAATTCAAATTTGAAAATAAACATGAAAACACCGACTGACGAGAAGCGTTTCCGCTGTGAAATCTGTGGAGTAAGTTTTTCTTTTAAATCTTCTCTCAAGACACACATGTTAACACACACTGGAGAGAAACCATTTCACTGTGAAGTCTGTGGTGTAAGATTTTCCTTGAAATCATCTCTCAAAAGACACATGTTGACACACACTGGGGAGAAACCATTTCACTGTCAAATCTGTGGATTTCAGTGTTCTCTAAAATCCTCACTCAAACAACACATGTTAACACATACTGGTGAAAAACGTTTCAACTGTGAAATCTGTGGATTTAAGTGTTCCCACAAATCATCACTCAAAAGTCACATGTTAACACACACTGGAGAAAAACGTTTCAACTGTGAAATTTGTGGATTCAAGTTTTCCCACAATTCATCACTGAAAAGTCACATGTTAACACACACTGGAGAAAAACGTTTCAACTGTGAAATTTGTGGATTTAAGTGTTCCCACAATTCATCACTGAAAAGTCACATGTTAACCCACACTGGAGAGAAACCATTCCACTGTAAAATCTGTAGATTTAAATGTTCTCGAAATTCATCACTGAAAAGTCACATGTCAACACACACTGGAGAAAAACCATTCCACTGTGAAATATGCGGATTTAAGTGTTTCTACAATTCAAAACTCAAAAGTCATATGCTAACACATACTGGAGAGAAACCTTTCCACTGTGAAGTCTGTGGATGTAAATTTTCTCGAAATTCAAGTCTCAAATCACACATGTTAACACACACTGGAGAGAAGCCATTCCACTGTGCAATCTGTGGATTTAAGTGTTCCCTAAAATCCTCACTCAAACAACACATGTCAACACATACTGGAGAAAAACCATTCCTTTGTAATGTTTGTGAATTTAAATGTTCCCATAGATCTTCACTTAAAAGTCACATGTTAACACACACTGGAGAGAAACCATTCCACTGTGAAATATGTGGATTTAAGTGTTCCCAAAATTCAAGTCTTAAACGACACATGTTGACACACACATGAGAAAAATATTTACACTGTGAAATCTGTTGAGATGGATATTCCTTTAAATTATCCTTCCTAGATCACATGTTATCCCACACTGCAGAGAAACCATTCTACTGGGAAATCTATGGATTGAAGTATTCTAAAAAGACACATGCCAACAAAAACTGGAGAGAAATGTATAGATTTAAGTTTCCCTAAAATTTCACTTTCAGAATACACATGTTAACAGATTCATCTCTTCCTGCGAAATCTGTGGAGTCATTTTTGTCTTTAAAAATCTCACACCAAGAACTCATTTTTTTCACTAAATTCTCATTGCAATATTGTACTGCACACATATTTAAATGGCTGTGGTTTTTTCCACTCCACTCTTTTTTTTTTGCATGAAAACTATTTTGAATAAAATGTTAATTATAGTTGTTTGGTAATTATAATATCCTCATTGCTGCAAATTGTAAATCTGTGTTGCTCAATTAGATATTAGTGATGCTAACTCTTGGAAAAATCAAACAGCTGTCGAATTTCAATGAAAATTTCAGGACTTATTCAGAAATGAAAGAAATTATTTTTACAATTATTAGTTTTTAAAAAATCTTGGTAAAAATATTTTATTTTTACATCTGTTACTCCCTCTAGGTAAATGCATGAAATTTTAATAAATTAAACTTTGTTGTCAAAATTGGTTTTATTAGTTAAAAGCTAGACTCATTGGGAATGTAAATCATCTATTTTTTTACTTTTTTAAAATTTTATCTCTATTTCTAAAAATCTTCTCTGATTAGTAAAATAAAAAATGCAATAAACTCTGATATTATTTAATTTGATAAACTTTTAAAGGCTTTAAATAATTAAAGACATTACAGTCTGAAGAAAAATATTGTTTTCGATTAATAATGAAATTTTAAAAGAATTGTTTTAATTTTTTTAATTATAATAATTTATAAAGTTTCAAAAATATTTTTAAAATAAAAAGATTTTGGGGGGTTGGGTTATTTTATTTTAAATGACTAACACTGAAGAAATTTTACTTCAAAGAGGCCAACCAATAATTGATGATATATTTACTAATTGAAAATTAAAAAGTTATATTTCTCCCTAATTTACATAATAATTAAATTTAAAAAAAAAAGATTTTATTGAGTGTTCCATAAGGGACACATTGATTTAAAAAGTTAACAAGTTTCAAGGTTTTCCATCTTATAGGAAAAAACCAAAAAAACTTCACTTTCATACATTTCTAAATTCAACAGCCTTTGCAAATCATCTCTTGAAAATTTAAGTGGTTTTGTTTTCAATTCCTCGTTTTCTCAATTAATTAATTGTAACTGTAGATGCATTAACTATTTCATGATGAGGTTAAAAATGTATTGCACAAAATTGAACTTCAAAATTTTCACAATAAAAGTTTGTTTTTATTAAATTTGGATAATTATCATCTATGATCATGTTTGGAAAGAATGCAATGGACCAATAAAAAAGTTCTACTTTAATTTTTTTTTTAAAAAAACGTTTTTTCACACCTAAAGAAGAAAATGACCGCAGGAGCCCGTGAACCTTCACTATTTAAACCACTTTTGTTGACCAGTCAAATTCAGTCAGAATGGGAGTGATATCTGATAGCATCTCACAATGTAAGGAAGAAACTTCAAGCTGACTCAGTCACTCAGTCACTGACCTCTTTTTCCAATTTTCTTTGCTTCTTTTTTACTCCATCACTAAAGAAAACAACATCTATAACACTATTTTTGGTATGACAAAGGGAAAGAAATTATTATTAGTGGTATTATTAATTCTGCAGATTATTTGTTACAATATGAGTAGAGAGGAAAATAAGATTAATAGATGATAAAATTGTTTATTGTTGATCGCAGTATAAATGCAGCTACGGAATTGTGAAAAAAAATATATTGCAAATTTTTTGAATCTCGGAAACTGACTGGAAAGTGAATTTATGAAAAACATTTTGCAGGTGTAAGTGACAGGTCAGAAGCGGAAGCTTTTGCAGCTGGTAAAATCGAAAAATAAACTTTAGCCAAAATATCATTTCGGTATTGTCACAAACCTTTTGATGGGATCAGGTAAGGTTAAATCCTCAAAATTATTCCTGGGAACAAATTTTAAAGTCGGAAAAGTAAATGATGTAATCAAAAGGGAAGAAATGCTGTCATTAAGAAATATTGTTACTTCATTGGTTAAACTAAGGGAATGGTGTAGCTCCACCTCAAAGTGCAGAGGTGAGAGTAATTAAATTGGCTAAAGACTTAATTTGTATGGACACCCCATGTCTGTCATGCCTCCCCTAAGAGAATCTGGAACATGCATAAAAATAGTGCTTAAGAGGACCAAGTTCACTCACTCGCTCGCTTGCTCAAGCCTCAAGAGTGAGGTTGGCACTCAGTCGGACAGACAGAGTTGGAGCTGAGTCTTGGGACAAATCGAGATGTAATGACAAAGGGAAAGACAGTTCCCAACCAGGAGCCTCAACTGTAGAGACAGAGATGGTTATCTCCGATAGAGTTCCTGTAAAGAGATGTAGCTGCCACCGACCAACTGAAAAGAGTTAAAGTCAAATAACACACCTCCGACAAAGTCCTGGCTGAAGATGTAAAGAAACAGAAAGAGCCAAGATAGAGTCAAGTTTAGTTGAGTTGCTGTGCTGAGCTAAGGCAGATAAGACTAATTTACTGCCACTGTCATCCACACGCACACAAAGACCACTCTTTGGCAGTTTCCATAAAGTTTTAGTGGAAAGCTTGAATAAGACATTTTGAATCTTCACAAATGAAAACTCCAATTGGAGTGATAGACATTACCAACCAAAAATTTGAATTAATGTTGAGAAGACAAACATTACACTTAAATGAAAACTTTTGCTCTGTTGTAAGGATAAGAAATTGATGACTGTTATATTCTATTTCTTTCTGTTGTTTTTTTTTTGTATATAAAGACTTTTTCCGTAACTCATTCTGGCATCCTTCGATTTACTTTTGGTGCCATTCTTATTAACCTTATTGTGCGCATCCTCAGGATCAATGTTCACAGCATGGGTGAGGAGGAACACCATTGTAATAGACGACTTGAAGACCAGATACTGTGTCAAAGCCATCATGACTAGCAACCCAAGAGCGTCGTCATGTCTGGTGCTGTGCTGACCAGGATAAACCCTGACTATGTGTGTTATACATCAACAGCAACATGAACACTGTCTGCAATAAGTACTATTTTTTTATTCTTTCTTTTCACCCTTTCACCAACCTACCAAAAAGGGGAACGAACATAAGACTTTACATTCTACTACTATCAAACCATGAACTCTAAACTTCTGTGGACATTTTAAATACTTACATTTCTCTTTGAACAATTTCAACTACAAAACTACATGCATTTTCTCAATGAACATTTTCCTTCTCACACAAATGTTATAGTGTACACATAACAAAAATTCTACTTATTTTTTCAACAACCTGATGAAGTTCTTTAAATGCAGTAATTGCTGGCTATGTTTGGAAGTGGCCTTGTACCAAGCGGACAAACCTTATATAGATGGTAACCAGCTAGGAACACACAAACTACGTATTTTATAAAACCCAAAAGGAACACAAACTCTGCAGAGTGATAAAACTGCAAAGAACATGCACCGTACAGAATGGCGACTCCTTAAAAAACACACAGAAGAATTTTGATAATCATAATTTGCTTACTGCACACAAAAATAGAATGTCATTTTCTCTCATTAAAATAAATTTAACATTTATACACAAAAACGAGAGACCTTTTTATTAAAAAGAATTACTTTTCAATGCTGCTAGCTCATATCCATACAAAACCTTTCCAACCTTCTCACTACATGAATGGCAACCACATGAAGGACACACACTGAGTAATTCTGTTCTCTACAAAATATTGACCCCAACATATAACACTCAACCCACCACACATAGAACATTGCACAGTTTAATAATGCCATACTAGACAGCACAACTGTCATCTCTACCAGGCTTTCCAGAAAAGGAGTGGTCAAACATCTACTCACTGATGTTTTTCATCATTCAACGAGAACCACTAAGACATCTGCAAATTCGAGTTATTGATAATGGAGAAAACTGGCACCTCCAAAACTAATCAACATTAAACCCAGATATCCTCTAAGTTATTTCAAATACGTGTTGACCCTCGGTATCAGCACACCAAAATCAATCAACTAAAAAATCAACTTTGCAAATCGAAGTTTTTCCTGACTGTTAATTCTTCTAACACCAACATAAATCCAAACACTCATCGAAACAAAAGGGTCCTTCCAAAGGCAATCAACACAATGTGGAGCATTGGAATCAATTAGAAGATATTAACAGCCACATCAATCCGAGAATTTTCCAAAGCATGCTACATTCTGAAATAAATAGCACTCTGATATGGTTAGACTTTGATCAAAACATCTAGTCACGTGCATATGACATCTGTCAAACGTTTTTTTCACACCTAAAGAAGCAAATGCCTGCTGGAGCCACTGAAACTGAACTATTTAAACCACGTTTGCTGACCGGTCAAATTCAGTCAGAATGGGAGTGGTATCTGATTGCATTTCACAATGTAAGGAAGAAACTTCAAGCTGACTACCATTACAATATTTATTTTTAGGATTCGACACAACGCATGATTAGACAAAATGCATGACTCAGGAAATAAGAAATAAGATAACAATGATGTCAATGTAACCACAATAAACATGTATTAACAATAATACAATTAATCGAGAGAAGCATGCAAATTACTGTGAAAGTGAATAGAAGGAGAAAGAGTTTTCTCCCATAGACTGTAGAGACAGTCAAATGTTCTTTGGAAGATTGATTGGAAATAAAGTTGGTTCTGAAAAGAAGAGATGTACATACTGTTCTTGAATTGATTGCTGAGTTCCCATTGGAGTTTGTATTGGGAAATGTGTGTTTACATGCATGTATGTGTAAGAAATAAATTTGCACCGACAATTGCTACTTGTAATCGAGCGGATGTGCATGAGTGAGAATTATATGCATAATCTTGTATCTTACATAGTCGGCCAGCATGCCAGACTCTTTCAAATACTTTGGAGATATCTAGTGCAACGTCTTGAGCTTTACCGTTCTTAGTGAAAGCCTGATATATATACTGTGATGCCCATTAGCATATCAGCAGTAGACCTGGTAAAGCAGAAAACATACTGTTTATCAGAGAAGAGGGTATGGGCTGTGAGATGTTGAACCACTTCAGCATTGATAATAGCCTCAAACACTTTGCCAAAAATTGGTAGACAGCTGATAGAGTGATAATTAGAGGGGTCTGATGGTTCTCCAGCATTCTTTAATACAGGAACCACAAAGGAGAACTTTGAGCAGGCAGGGAAGCAAGTAGCAGAGAGGCAGTAGTTGTAAAGTTTAGAGAGGACAGAGGAGAGTTCCGGGGTACATTTCTGCAGGACAGTGACTGGTATTCTGTCACCTTCACTCGCCTTATAAGGGGTCAAGCTTTGAAATTATGTTAGAGACCAGCAAGTAATGTGAACGTCACTCAGTTGAGCCTCAGTTCTAGGTGGGAAGTCAGGTACAGATACCCCAAATGACTCAAAGGTCAAGTTGGTAACCAGGGATATAAAAATCAGAGGAAGGAATAGAGGGGTCAAGGTTAGTTTCAAAGAGAGCTAAGATGTCAGGTGAGTTTACTTTTATAAAAATTCAACACTGCAAAATTAGTATAGATACCACAGACATTCGAGAAAGAAATAGGTTTAAGTGATTTTTGTTTAGCTGGTTTAGTTTTAATTCTTATTTTGTGTGATGTCATAATTAGGGATTTTTTTCGAGAAGGAGAGGCCTAGAATAGTTGTATCAGTCGGTTGTCAAATGCAACAAGTATAGGAAGGAAACTGGTGCAGACAGCAGCATCATGGGGCCTCAGGGTTGCCCACCAGAAGCACTTGCAGGGATACCTATCCATGCGCGACAAGGAAGTACAAGATACCCTGATATTATTCAACTGTTGATCAGAGCAACCTCTCAATGTAGGTTGAAGAGAAAGTACAATGAATGTCAAATTGAAAATTTTTTTACTTTCATCAGCGATGTGGTTTCCATTGATATTGTGGTAAATTGAGCACTGAGGCTTCGACAAAGCATGTCAGCAGGACAATCTGGCTGCGTATTATCTTTCTATGCCATTTTGTTTCTTTTCTATGGTTTTTTAGTCTCCTTCTATACACCAACATCAACGTTATCTTAAATTTCCTCTTCTTCCTTAAGGAAAGTGTCCAGCATTCACTATCATATAGAAGGACGATATTACATAATATTTCAGCATTCTTTTCTTTGTTTCTAATGAAATTTTCTTGTTTCATAATCAGTCAGTCAGTTAAGTGGCATACATGATACACGCTTGGGCGATCATGTCTCGAAAGAGACATGACTGACTGGACAGAATATTATGCCATTGCTTTCTGCGATAGACTGGTTGCCGACCAAGGCTATAGAACCCAATCTGTCCTGTTATTTAACACATAACTGGAAGGAATAGTAGGATTAATACCTTTCCCAAGGGTATTTGCACGTAAGTGAATGCAATGAATTCAGGTGGAATTCGAACTCGGCTCCCCGATTTCTCGTTCCAAGCCAATATCCAATGCACCACAACGCACATCCTTTACTTCTTGATTTAATTTTTGGAAGGTATTTCTCACCATTTCAATACGTCACATTTAACACTCTCCAAATACTTAAATTTTTGTGTTTGCTTGATTTTGATGTCTCCAACCTTTTTGCTAATGACAATACATTCTGTCTTCTTACAGTTAATGGTGTCCTGGGTACGATGATAAACTGTATCTGACAGCAAGGTCTTTAATTGGCAGTTTTAGAGGAGTATAGAACCACTTCTTAATTGCTGTTGTTGCCGGGGTTGTAGCACCTGTTAGGGTCCCAGATATGGGCAAATAGTTAACCTCCAAACTGAGGTTAAAACACTATGAAAGCATAAAAATAGATTTTTTATAGTAAAAATACCAGAATTTTCTTACAAAGAAATTCTATTCATACAAATCTATCGTAAAATTCTTGTCAGCATTAAATAACACATTGAGGCTGATATGTTGTAATACAAAACAAACCAACTAGAAATGACAATGTAATACTGTAATATTTAGGGTAATTTTGAAATTTGCTTGAAGCATTGTGTATATAAGGTGTATGGGTGGGTATTTGAAGGCTATCACAATGTGGTTAGTATAATAAAGGAAGGTAAAGAAGGTGTTGGGTATTACCTATTTATTATTCATTAATATTTTGAGATCAGAATCTCATCTTCAAAATGATAGGAGAGCTTGATCTTACGTCTGTCCGCTGTTGGACCGTGCATTTTAGAAAGATGTAATGTATGCATAAAATTGATCGGTTGTTTTAAATCTAATTGATTGTGTGATCTCTGTTCCTCTGTTCATAATGGTTAGTAAATAACTATATTGTTTGAAAACCAATCAAATCAAATGTAACTGCCTCTTCTACTCTACAGCTCTTTGCTCGCACTTCCTACCTGTGGAAGTCTCTTCTGTATACTTGCTTCTCTGAAAGCTACAATCTCTAATAATTTAAATGCAAAGTCAGTTGCAAGGTCTCTTATCTTCTTGATTCACATCCTTTTCCTGACAACCCTTGTATCATGTTCTTCTTCCTTTCCACTCTACTCTCATGCAGCTCTCCTCACACCTGCATTCTCATCCTTTTCTTACTCGTTCTCTGACTCCCCGGTAACTTGTTCCTCTTTCTTATCACTCAACTCTTATGTAACCCCCCTTGCACATCAGTGGCAGCTCTGGTTTGCTCAGGGTAAAATGATTAAAAAAAAGAAAAAAATTTCATATGATAATAAGCATTTATGACATTGTTTGAAAACCAATCAAAATCTTATATCTTACATCTTGCATACTATATATATATATATATATATATATATATATAATCAAAATAATAACTAAATAGACTCTGTAAGTATTTAGGTTGTAAATTTATACTAAGATAAACCTTTAAAAAACCATTAACAAACAGAACCTAATTCCGTTACAATCCGGTGCACTGAGGCGTCGGATAAATGGGGAGAAAAAAAAGAAATCCGCGGAACAAGAACAAAACATTCAATACTCCGCAGTAAAGAAAAAAACCCCAAACGGAACCAACCACAAGAAAAAGTGCTCGATACAAAGTACAAAAGATATACAAAAGTAGAGCAAAGACACACGAAAAATCTCAAGCGAGCCAAAACCTACCGCGGTTTCACACTACAGATCGTCAGGGCAAAGGCTAAAACACCAAAGATAAACCAAATAAATAGACATACACTAAGACAAGGAGGAACCATACCAACAACAAAAAAAAGGGGGGTTATTTATACATAATTCCAATATCATGAATATATATATATATATATATTGGACGAACCAATCTGAGATTGGAGACACGGGTTGCGCAGCATGTCCCCGCGAATTTACGTTTGGGCAATTCTAACAGCAATATAAGGATGACTCAGGCTGTGCTTGATTCAGCAATTGGCCAACACCTGTTGGACAATCCGGCTTGTGCCTCCTCTTATGAGGACAGTTGGTTTTCTGTCTTGCACAGTGCTCGTTCATCATATCATCTATGTATTTTGGAGGCCATTTGCCTTAAAATCCAACAGCCGAGCCTGTGCAGGCAGAAAGAGCAGTTCTTACGCTCTTTGCAACTACTGGTGAGTTTGTGAGTGTAATCTTTTTCTTTTTTATTTTCACTCTTGTGGAATTTATATGTTTACACCCCCCTCACTTTTTAATATTTCTTAATAAATTTATTTTTAAGCGAATTCCATCTTCTCCCAGTGTTGCAAATATTCCATTCTGTTTTGTCCTCTTATTTACCTATTCATGAAATTTTGCCAACGTGACTCTTGACAAGTGTTGGCCGAAAGGTTCCTCGGGTTATTTAAAATGACGTCCTCACTCTTTAGAGCTATATATATATATATATATATATATATATATATATATATATATATATTCATGATATTGGAATTATGTATAAAGTTGATAATTTCTGTTGTGGCAGTAATGTTAAAGTAGACATACAGTAACTAGAATAATTTTGCTAAGTTGGGAACTTTCTTTGTTGTTGCATTAATTAGCTTATGTTGTCATAAAAAATGACAGCATGACACATATATTATTCTGTCCTTACTGTTATTAGACATTTACATCAATCAGTTAAGTGCCATACGTGATACACGCTTGGGCGATCATGTCTTGAAAGAGACATGACTGACTGGGCAGAAGGTTATCCCGCAGTAGGTTGCCATTGCTTTTTGCGGTAGACTGGTTGCCGACCAAGGCTATAGAACCCAATCTGTCCTGCTATTTAACCCATAACTGGAAGGAAGAGACGGATTAATACCTTTCCCAAGGGTATTTGCGCATAAGTGAATGGATTCAACTGGAATTCGAACTCGGCTCCCCGGCTTCTCGTTCCGAGCCGATATCCACTGTACCACAACGCACATCCGGGAGTTTAGAAGTAAAAAATAGAAATAAAAAGGTTTTAAAAAAACAGATCTTCCTTTTTATTGGCCTTGTGCCATACTCTATATTACGTGAGTGCCTCAGATGTAAAAACAAGATTTAGGAGACAGCCAACATACATAGAATATTGTGGTGGCCATAAAGTCGGGGATTGGTTTACTGTGTGCGTTAGAAAAGATTAAAAAATCTTTCCTTTTAATCATAAAAATATTGATGGGAAAAAATTTATATTATTAAGTCCTTACACTTATTAGATATTTACATATGAACCTTTAAATATTTCTGCTATTTTATATTTTATTGTCTACATTCTAATTTTTATTGACACACAAAAGTTCAACTAGAAATTATATTCTCCATTTTATTTTTTTTTTATGTATATAAAATGTACCCAGTCTAATTTTTAAAAAAATTAATCTAAACGTTCAAATTAATAATAATACCTGCTAAAACCTATAGGTCACAAGAATTATTAAATAAAGAAACTGATAGACATTTACAATTATTTTATTTTTTATTGGTGCATACATGACTGGTCGCAACTAAAAATGTATTCTCTCTTCTAGTTTATTTTATAAAATGTACGCAGGGTAAATTTATGCTTTTATAAAATGTACACAGTTTATGTTTTTATAAAATGTCAGTCAGTCAGTTAAGTGCCATTCGTGAAACACGCTTGGGCGATCATGTCTCAAAAGAAGATTATCCCGCAGTAGGTTGCCATTGCTTTCTGTGGTAGACTGGTTCCCAGCCAAGGCTATAGAACCCAAATGACGAAAAACGTCAGATTACACATGGAGTATATGGGTATACAAAGAACCCGGATTGTAGTTCATTGTGTGCCACTTGACATTTCCAGCAATCATGTGGGAGGCGAGGCTTTTTGCCCAGTTTGGATCGGTGGAAGGGGTTAACCATATTGTTAGTTAAGCGAAAATAATAATAATTTTTTTCATGTCACCCACTTTCAAGTCTGGTTCAAGGTACTGGAGACTCGTGCAGACATGTGGGATGCCCATATGTCATGTGTTTGGGATCTTTCAAAAGGAATGTTTATAAAAACATATGTGCAGCCGACAGTGGGTGGGAAGCAGAAGAGGTGAAGCCTTCCCCCCAATTTTGGCCAAGGCACCTCAGTTAACCCCACCCCAATCTTATAAGCTTCAAATATCGAAGTCTCTGATTTCCATTTGTGGAGAAATGTTGGTCATTTTACAAAAAAACGTTATTACTGCTTTTTTTGTGAACTCGTTTATTGTGTGAACATTTTCTTTTTGTTTTCTCAATGTGAACTGGAAGGCAAAATTTTGGCAGGAAGTAAACTGACGACAGAAAATGTCAGATTACAGATGGTGTATATGGGTACACGAAGGACCTGTATTGTAGCTTATGGTGTGCCACTCGACATTTCCAGTGATCATGTTGGAGGCTTCTTTGCCCAGTTTGGATAGGAGAAGGAAATTAACAGTAATGTTAGTAAGGCAGGAGTTCCAATTGAGGACTTTGCACTACAAGCCAGGATTTTATAAGAATCCCTGACATATTGTTGTGTCAAGGAAGAAAGATTTTTGTTGTGGTAGATAAAAAAAGAACCAACTGCTGGATGCGTGGAGCTGCTGGACACGTGGCAAATATGTGTCCGAGGAAAAAGCTGGTGGCAACGACGACAATGGTGACGACACCAGTTTCCGAGACAGCATAAAAATTGAAAGAGCCAGTAGCGATGACAAACATTTCTAACCAGCAGTAGTCAACCGAGTGGACTGAGGTAGTGGGGAGTGGGAAGAAAGAAATCAGCCTCCTCAGGTCAGCACTGACCCCGAAGAAGCAGCAGAAGTAGAAAGAGCAGGAGAAGTCATCTGAATTGAAAAGTGGGATGGAATGCCAGCAGATGCCTCCTTGCTCATCTTCACAGAAAAAAGGGGGGGAGATGAAGAGGACGAAGGAAAAACAAAAAAGAAATGAAAGCTGATCATAGCAGGGCAGAAAGAGCACTGACTGCCGCCAAAGGTCAATCTGCCTCTGCATCTCCTTCGAAAATTCACCTGAACAGAGACAAGGAAAGAATTCTTGTGGTAACTAAAAAGGAAAAACAAGGTATTGTACTCACCAAGGGTAGGTCTGCAAGGGGAAGTAGGTGCTCTGGCATCATCTAAATTTTCTCCCGACCGAACCAGGACCATGGACTGACGATTGTTATAGATGCTCTGGCCTCATTGAATCATCTTGAATGAGATCTAGAGATTAAAAGGTGCTACATTTTGTTGTACAGCAGTTTTTGCAAACCTGTTGTAAAGCTCACTAGTTACGGACAGGAGAGTGCTGAGTAATCAGAAATTTTTACTTTTGTTACTGTTACAAGGAAGACTTTGCTCGTAAGCTTCGTCAGAATTTTCATTGCAAGCCTTGAAATCGTCTTTCCTTTTCCCCCCTCACTACTTGTCGGTGAGATAATCCTGATAGTCTATCTTCTTCCCACTCCAGAGCTTCTGTTTCTCCCTCCACAAAACCATCATTCAAACCATCCCCTAGGTCTTCACAAGAGGTGGGGAAGAAGTTCTATAAAGGAACAACACATATGAAGTAGATTGAGAGGGTCCTGCCCACTCAGAGGAAAGCCTTCTTGAGTCATCTATTTGATGGTGGATGGGAAGTCAGTGAAAAACCCTTCTAACTTCTATGACACCCTGGTATAATAACTGTCATCAAAAACACCAGGGAAAACCTCAAAGTGAAATGGATGGCTGAGGCATACGTCTCTCCCATAATCTTTTACTGATTGTCAATACCCACCTTCTGTGATGACCATCAGATGATGATGATCATCAGATGATGATGATCATGTGTTTGTTGTTCAACCTCTTGTGGCAGGTGGGCACAGACATCACCTCAACAGAGATGTCTGTTGCAAATGTGTGTCAAGTGGGGGCTGAGATTGCCACACCTGGTGAGTCATCAACACACCTTGAAGTTGGTTTTCCTATGTAGCGTTTTGACAGAGAATTCGATTTTGGAGGAAGGTATCAGAGACACCTTGCCTATCCTCACTATCACTCCTAATTCCAAAGGCGACATAAGCCCCTAAATTCTTGCTTGAATGTTGAAAGGCCTTGGTCATTCCTCGATACACTGACCTTTTTCGGATGCACATGTATCTTGTATTAGAGGAGGGTGTCGTGACGAATACACTCTCCGTGATCAGCTCAGCAAGTCGGTGACCAGTTCATGCTTCTTTTAGACTAAGGTACCAGAAGTGGATTATCTCAGCAACCCTGAGTTTTTGCATAACTGGAGATTGATTCAGAACGAGTTATCTCTCAATGACATGGTCTTCAGATGGGGGAGAACAGATTTGCCCGACTGTCAGAGGTGTGACTTTGGTTTAGAGGAAATGTCTGTGCACACTTTCTATCACTGTCCTCATGTGCGCCATTTATGGGACCATGTCCACGAGTTGATGGCTCATATTGTTCTTGATCGGTTTGTGTTCATTTGTCTCGCGTACACGTCTGACAATGTGTCACCCCCATATTCTTGAGGGAAAAGTATGGTGTTTCTCACATTACTGGGTATGGGTTTAATGGTAATATGGATGGCGAGAAAGGAGGGAATCTTGCAATTTGAGCGTTATTCTCATCAGCATCCGATTCGATATTTTGAACATCAGTTCATGTTGAAGATCAGACATGATAGAAAGCATTTGATATCAACAGATTTCGGTGAAAGGTGGGTTACTAGCAAATCTAGTTCGTGTGAATGAGACTAGTCTTGATTTTCTTTTTTTAAGTCTCTCATGGCACGAGGCGGTTTTCTGCAAATCCTCAACTGGCTAAGTTAGAGTTCTTTTGTGTACCTAATTCATGTGAGTGAATGATGTTCCTAGCCTGTCTCCAGTTTTCTCTTTTGTTATAATACAAGTCTACATTCCGGACCTCCCCAGTTATAATTTTTTAGCCCAACTTTTTCATCTTGACAAGATCAGTCTTTGATTTTTCCATTCCGTTATTTATTTTATCCCTCCCCTCTCTAGCTTGTGTGCAACTTGATTTCCGTTCGGCAGAATACAGCAGCCACTCTGAATTTTGTGGGGAGGATGGGTCTTACTAACGTTTCTTGATTTTAGTTTGAATATTTTGTTATATTTTAGTTTATTCAGGGGCAGGGGAGTGGGGTAATTCTTTCCCTTCCCCTCTCATTTTCATATCATTATATTTTATTAAATTAATTTATGTAAATAAATTTTAGTCTCATGAGTTTGATACAGATTTTTTAGGCTCCCCTGTAAATGCCATAATACCACTTATGGCATATGGAAAATTGTAAGATGAACAAGTTTTTGGGGTAAATGAATAACTACCATTTCTTAATCTCATTTTCTTCAAAAAAAATATATTCCAATACTGTTGTGATACATCACAAAAAATATGTCCGCATATTTAGAATGTTGGTTAATCGAAATTTTAGACATAACTATACAAATCTGATTATCTTAAAAGATGGTGCCATGTTAATTGCATTTGTCATTCATGGTATTTGATAATGCTAATCACCTTGTTTCTTTGTCACGATATATATCAGGTCACCAACCATTTCTCAGTAAATTTTTTTATCTGACTCCTTCCACATTATCATTTGAATTGTTCATAATATTAGACAATGATACTCATGTTGTTTACTTGTTATGATATAAATCAGACTATTTATAATATTTATGATCATTTTATAATTTCCAAATAAATGTCTTTCACCACAAAAAAGAAGCTAACATTTGTTACTTATTGTTACTTATACCTAAAAAATAAGATTTTTAATAAAAATGTTTTAAAAATTTAATTAAATGTTAAAAATACTCTGAACTTTCCTCTATAGGGATATTCGTGAATTTGATGAAAAATGGCCAAAATTACTTTTATCATTCGGATATTTATATGATTAATTAACTTTAATCATGAGTACTTTTATTTGATTATGTTAGAAATTTTTCATCCTTGTTAAACCAATCCAAATAAAGTTGCTTAATATTTCAAAATTCAATTTCAATGTTGTAAATGTTTAGGAAATAATGATAAGTAAATTATCAAAAATTCAGAATACAATTCATTCATTCATGAAGATTTCATTTCAAGCAAATATAAGACAGTAATAAAGCAAAAGGTTCACAAAGAAGAATAAAGAATAAGACAAAAATAATAGGAGACAAACAATATATGTATATAATGCAGGTGAAAAGCAAAGCAACTATAAGACAGTAATAAAGCAAAAGGTTCACAAAGAAGAATAAAGAATAAGACAAAAATAATAAGAGACAAACAATATATGTATATAATGCAGGTGAAAAGCAAAACAACTATAAGACAGTAATAAAGCAAAAGGTTCAGAAAGAAGAATAAAGAATAAGACAAAAATAATAGGAGACAAACAATATATGTATATAATGCAGGTGAAAAGCAAAGCAACTATAAGACAGTAATAAAGCAAAAGGTTCAGAAAGAAGAATAAAGAATAAGACAAAAATAATAGGAGACAAACAATATATGTATATAATGCAGGTGAAAAGCAAAGCAACTATAAGACAGTAATAAAGCAAAAGGTTCACAAAGTAGGAACCTTGTTCAAATACAAAAGGGAGACAGTCAAGTGATTATAGCATTGTGAAAAGAAAGAAAGTAAGAAACAAAAGTTACAATGTTGTGCTCCCTTTAGAGCATTAAAAAAATTCCTTTTTTTTCATAAATAAATAGTCCTTTTCTTCAGATGGAATATAATATTTGTCAAGGTTCAGTCATTTTGAAATGTTCATTTAAACATTGTTTCTCAATGATTAATGCAGAATTATAATTAGCAGCAATGAAGATGTCCTCAACACAAAGAGCATTAATGTGAAATATTCTTTATATAAATACAAGAGTCTGCTAAGTAACAAGACAAATTCAGGCAGTTAAATGTATGTGTCGTATGTTATAATCTGGTTGGAGTAGATAGACTAAACTATCACCCGGTTCACACTCCACCCACGTCTATTGCACAGGTGTAGAGGCTCATCCCTTGTTCCCTGTTTAGGATGTGGTTTCCGGTTTTCTCGTTTTCAAATCTTTTCACTTCTACGTAGCCTCCTGCACATCAATGGCATTACCGCCTTGTTCGGGGTGATATGATTAAAAAAAAAAAAATCTATATTATCTGATGGTGTAACTTGAATTCCTTGCTTCTGTCTACACAAGGATTTCTTTTTAAATAGTTGGAAAATAATGTTAGACCATTTTTAGCTCTAACTGAATCTAAGATGAGTCATTTGAGATGGAAATTAAATGAAAAATACCTCAATATTTCACAATGGAAAGATACTTGCCCGCGTGTTAACTCGTGTCGTTTCTAATTTGCATATTTTGGATAGATTCATTCACAGATTTCTCTCCATTGTGTGTTACCATGCGTCTTTTGAGAGATGAATTTTGAAAAAACTTATATCCACAGACATCACAGTAAAAAGCTTTTTCTCTATAGCGTGTTACCATGTGTCTTTTGTGATTTTGACATGTGAATTCAGGGAAAACTTACATACACAGAATTCACAGTGAAAATCTTTTTTCCAGTGTGTGTTACATGTGTTGCTTGAGATATAAATTAAGGGAAAATTTACATCCACAAATTTGACAGTGGAAAGATTTCTCTTTAGTGTGTGTTAACATGTGTGTTTTGAGAGATGGATTTAGGGAAAACTTATATCAACAGATTTCAAAATGAAAAGCTTTGTCTAAAGTGTGTGTTAACAAGTGTCTTTTGAGAGATGAATTTTGAGAAAACTTACGTTCACAGATTTCACAGTGAAAAGCTCTCTCTAAAGTGTGTGTTAACATGTGTCTTTTGAGATTTGAATTTAGAGAAAATTTACATCCACAGACTTTGCAGTGAAAAGCTTTCTCTCTCGTATGTGTTAACATGTGTCTTTTGAGAGTTGAATTAAGGGAAAACTTACATCCACAGATTTCACAGTGGAAAGATTTCTCTCCAGTGTGTGTTAACACATGTACTTTGAGATGCGAATTTTGGGAAAAATTACAGCCACAGACTTCACAATGAAAAGCTTTCTCTTCCGTGTGTGTTAACATGTGTCTTTTGAGAGATGAATTTTGGGAAAACTTACATCCACAGGTTTCACAGTGAAAAGCCTTCTCTCCAGTGTGTGTTAACATGTGTCTTTTGAGAGATGAATTTAATGAAAACTTACATTCACAGATTTCACAGTGGAAAGATTTCTCTCTAGTGTGTGTTAACATATGTCTTTTGAGAGATGAATTTAGGGAAAACTTACGTCCACAGACATCACAGTGAAAAGCTTTTTCTCCGGTGTGTTTTAACATATGTCTTTTGAGAGATGAATTTTGGGTAAACTTACAGCCACAGATTTCACAGTGGAAAGATTTCTCTCCAGTGTGTGTTAACATGTGTTTTGAGAATGATAATTTTAAGGAAAATTGTACTCCACAGATTTTACAGTGAAAATATTTCTCTCCAGTTTGAGACTGCATATTTGTTTTGAGATTTGAATTCATGGAAAATGTATTTTCAAATTAGAGATTTCAAAAGATATTTGTTATTCCTGTGTTTTGTCATGTCTCACTTTTTAAAAGTAAATACTTATCCAGGAATTTTGCAAGAGAGAATGTCTTTATTCTCAAAGACATTCATCATGGTTTCAGGAACTCAAAGATCGAAACTGAAAAATAAGAAATAAAATTAGTTTTAGAAGAAAAAGAACACAATATGCAAGGTTTTGAAATGGGTTTCTAAGCAGCCCATTTTCAAAGATATTTTAAAAGATTCTCTGAAAATCATGAAAAATACACCAGAATATTAAATTGTACAAATATGTGTAATTTGTCAATTTAAAGGAAAATAGAAGAATTGTTTTTGAAGTCTTGTTTCGATTTATAATGTCTGACTCAAATGTCATATTATTATGATAAAATGTCTAACAAATCATGTAACATTTGGTAAAAACAGAGTGTGTATCCTTTTACCTCATGAAAACTTAATCTTAAATGTTTACAAATACATTTTTGTGAAGTGTCTTCTATGATTGGGTTAGGTTTTTTCTAATATGTTAGCAAAGTGTTGCTGAAAGTTAAATTTTCTATTTTTCAAAAAGGAAACAGAAAATTCTACAGAACAAAATCCACAAAAACCTACACACAATGAATCTGTTTTAAATTCTATAAAATAAGTTTTAATCGTCTTGAAATCCAGACAGTACAAATGATGTTTAAAATCTTGGCAATCTTTTAAATTTTTTTTAAGTAATAAGGTGAAAAAAATTCTGGGCTTCGCTAGCATTGATTGTCACAGACGAAGACAATAATTCAAAAACTAAAATACTTGACCATATGGAATTGATAAACTCACATTATAATTACTATAACAAGAAATGAATTCAAAGCAAACCTAAGAATAACAACTAATAATTTAAATAGGAACACTCTTTAGGTACGTCCACTAATTTTCCATGCCTACGATATAAAATGAATTCTAAATATGGAAAGGCTTCTGTGAAACTTTCAACTTAGCTTTAATTAAAAGCTGAATGATTAAATTTACTATTTCCACTAAGCAAAATACTCCAGTGTATTTAAATAGAAATTATATTAATTTGAAGCACATTGTTTGCTTATGACATAAAATGTAGTATACAAGCATTTGTTCATCATGACCATATTGTTTTTCTGACAGCCAGACAGATTTTATGCTTAGCTTTTCAACAAAAGTCAACATTTTGTTTTTTTAGTTTATGTGCGTTGTAGAGCAGTGGATATCGACTCGGAATGAGAAATCGGGGTGCCAAGTTCAAATTCCAGTTGAATTCATTGCATTTACTTACGCGTAAAAACCCTTGGGAAAGGTATTAATCCATCTCTTCCCTCCAGTTATGGGTTAAATAACAGGACAGATTGGGTTCTATAGCCTTGGTTGGTAACCAATCTACCACAGAACTTACTATGGATAATCTTCTTCTGCCCAGTCAGTCATGTCTCTTTCAAGACATGATCGCCTAAGCATGTATCATGTATGGCACTTAACTGACTGACATGTTAATATTTAAAACTTAACATATTTTCATCAATTATCTAATATTTTATTGAATTTCAGTTATGCTTTATGTTTGAAAATGCATTCTGAAAAAATAAAATTTTCTTAATTTAAAAATTTAATAACTGAGATAATAATCTGAAATACCAAACATAATTCAAATTTTTATTTCATATGAAGAAATAGCAAATGACTACATTTTTTAGCATTTTAAAAAAATTCAGTTCCAAAAATAAGTTCTATTTCTATTTACAAGAATTCAGATTGATAATTATATGGTAGTCTGAAAAATTAAAATTGACAAAAGAATCAACAGCAAATATCTCAAAGTATATTAAAAACATTGATTACAATTTTACCAAACAATAATTAAATCATAATTCAACTTCTGTAACAAAATATAAGCAATAATTCAAAATTTAAATAAAATTTATCACAAACTGAAATACTGCTCGAATTTGAAATTAAATATTTCCCAAATTATATTAGCAATTATTAAATCTTTTCTCTAAATTTCCATTGAAATAAAACATTGTAAATTGCTTGGTATTTTCATGTTGTTTATTCATTAAATGTTTATATTGAGAAAATGAACGTTCAACATCAACACAGGTAACAGGCATCCATATGACCCTATTGGCAATCTGTTCCAGAAGAGGAAATCTGCTCTTATTTGCTTTCCAAAATGCTGGGATATTAAAAGAATTTGATAAGTCATCTTTGCAATTCACATAAATTTGAAATTCTTCTATAATATCAGTAGAAGGATCTTGCAAGTTTTTAATAGCTGCAAAACTATCAATATCATGGCTTATACAGGGTAGCTGTCTAGGATCAAATAGACAAGCTGCCCTGTAAAAGTTATATACAGGGTGGGTCACCAGGTATTTATTCAATTTAGAAAAAGATATGCCGAAGAAATCTTGAAAATTTGAGATAATTCTCTTTCTCTCTGTGGTTTTTAGTTCAGATAGAAGATGATCAGTTTCAAAGCCAAATGTTGATTTTGATATACCAACATTTAAATATTGTTTCACATATTATAAACAACACATGCAAGTGGAGACTTTGTTTCCTCTAAGCTTGTCAAAGCTTTTATTAATCAAATTAAGGAAAGAGGCATGATGTACTCGACCACCAACTACTAATTCAAGAATTCTATCTACTGCAAAGTCATGACACTTTTCTTGCTTAAAGAGTCCTTCATAAAATGGTATAAACGATGATATCTGGCTGCATTAAACCAGGAATTCCATCTGCTTGCCACTGGTACAGGATGTAATTTCACTTGTTCTTTAAGTAAATAATTTTCAGACTATTTCAAATATCGTTTTTCTTTTTTTCGACTCGGCTTTCTAAAAAGATCAGACTTGATAAAAGTAGTGAGCTGGGTAACATTTTCAAATGCTGGCCAATTTGAAAATACTTCACCAACAAGATTTAAAATATGTTTTTAAATATTGATTTTTAGGTTCAAACTATTATCTATAATTCCTACTTTCACTTTATCAATGAGACCAAGTCTCATTCGTTTGGAGGTAGACACTGTAACTAACTGACTTATCTGCTTTGCTACATTAATTGTTTGTTTTTTTTTAAATAAAATGTTCTACGAAAATCTACTTCTTTGTATGAGTGCGGAATTTTTTCGTAAAAATTCATTATTAATGGAAATTTTTTTTTTCAATTCAGACTATGATATCATTTTAATTTATATTTGTAAAAGCAACTAAAAGTTTATCCAAATAAAAAATGGCATAGTTTTATTACATTTTTGTTTTCGCTATTCAGAGCAGATTTTAAAAAAATGAGCCGGTATTGAAGAAAAAAAAAACAGTTGATTAGTATTCCCCAATGACTCCTGAATTTAATTAAAATTAGCTATATGGGCGGACCTAGTTGAATTTTATAACATTTCTGGAAATTAATTGGTGGTGGTGATGGTGGGGGGTAACATATGTAAAAAAATGTTTTTAAAAATATTTTCTAAAAATAATTATTTCAAAACTGATTTCAGTCAATTATGAATAAGTCCTGAAATTTTCGTCAAAATTCAACCATTTTTCAACGATTCAGTTCACGATTCCGTGATCGTGGAAAACTGGTGTTTTTATAATAGGAGCAAACTATCAGAAATGGAGTCAATTTAAAAAAAAAAAATAATAGATATTTTACAAACATTCCCCAAATGAGTCCTGCGTTTAACTAAAAGCCATTTATCGCAACAAATTTTCATTTTTTAAAATTTCATGAATTTACGTGAAGGGGTGAAAAGATGTCAAAAAATTATTTTTTAGCAAGATATTTAAAAAATAATAATTTCAAAAATAATTTTATTCATTTGTGAATAAGTCCTGAAAGTTTCATTAAAATCTGACAATTATTTGATTGTTGCAAAAATTTCCCAATTAATCTGTTTGTCACCGAAAAAAAAACTGAGTTATTTACGTTTTCCATTGAAAATTCTAACAATTTAGTTACCCGCTAACAAGATTTTTTACCAAAATTTCGAACGTGTCAGAAAGGATGCAAATTTATTTTTTTGAAATAATTAAAAAATACTTTCATCTTTACTTTTAATAAACATTTTGACGGAAAAAGTTTCGTTTTTATTAAGTTTGGAACATTTTTTATTCATACTAATACTGTTTTTAGTGTGCTTTTTTTTAGCGATTTAGAGAGATTATCAGACAATTAAAAAAAATTAGATTTAAATAGAAAAATCCATTTTTGTCTTAATTCACATTTACTTTATGATTTTCAAATGAAACCGAAATTTAAATTCAAATAAGACATTTAATAAATTATTTCAAATGCTTTTGTTTGTTGTTAGTCTTTTTAGGAAATCAGTGATTGTTCGTCTAACTTACCTTTTCAGGTCGAATCTAAAAGCTTTTGAACAGAAAAACAAACAGAATAAAGATGCTCGACTTGATATTTCTTTCTCAACATCGACAATATTTGACAATCAATAAAACTTCAGATTTTAAAAAGAAATTGCAATAATTATTAATTATTTCAAATTAAATCAAATGTAGTTCCAGAACAGAATAAAGGAAATACCGGAAACGGTGTTAAAGGAGATTTTGTTCCTTGATAAAAAATGATCTAGTTGCAAACAATGTCAGTATCACAAAATTAACCTGATTTTCTGATATAAAAACTTATTTTTGACGAAAAGTTATAAAAAAAATTAAACTCTTCAGAATTCAATATTTGTCCAAGTAATATTTGTCGACCCACCACCAATTATATAAGCTACAAAAATTTATGAAACTGATAAATCTCTGATTTTAAAGTTTTGGAGAACTATTGTTGTTTTTACAGAAAAAACTTTGTTAAGTCAATTTCCTTTCACGTTACGTATTGTCTTTGTTTTGCTTTGTTTGTGAACTCCTTTATTGTGTGAACTTCTGTTTTTCTCGCTGTGGTGACGCCACAATGGCTGAGTCTCCCCAACAAAATGTGGAAGCAACAGTGTCGAAAGAGCCGTCTTCTTGGACTAAAACTGTTGAGAGAAGAGACTCCAGTTACTATTATGGCACTTAGCTGAGTCGGTCGTTGTTGGTTTCGATCTAAGTAGCCGGTCGTAGATTGTTGACACTGTTCACGATGATCCCTCTTGTCCCACGTTGTGTTGATTGATCACAAGGCAGTCACGTGAGTTTTCCACTCGCTGTCTCTCTGCCGCACTAAACCGAACTGGAAAGCGTGCACACAATTGGAAAATAAAAAGAAAGAAGTATGGCACCAAATATAAATGGACCGACGTCTGAAATGTTATAAAGAAAGTCTTTATACAGAAAATAATTCACATTAATGGTCATTCGGATATTTCCCAATCCCTGCTCCTATCAAACTGGGAGTGGAACGGAAGTCTCTTAAGTAAATCGAAGTATAACGTTCAAATGTTTATCCTTCCAAGTAATAATCAAGGAATCTGGTTAGCCATGGCGCTTTGCCCCGAACGGAGTTCTAAGTTCGCAGCAAGTCTAAACGAATTTGGTTCTTTTCTCTCCGAAATTTTGCGGAAACTGCCGAAGTACTGGGTTATGGGTAGGTTGACGTGGTTCGTCTTCGGAATCGGATTCGAGGTAGATTTCTTGTTCCGGGCTGGATCACTCTCTGTCTTTAATTCTGTTCGGTTGGCAATTTCTAAAACCTTGTCTGCAAAATCACTTCTTGTTTGTCTTTAACTCTGATTGGTTGATTGGCACCCGACGGCATGGCGTTTATCTGTCTCTCTCTTTACTTCTTCAGCTGGGAACTGTCTTTGACAGGCGGCGATTTTTCTACGGTAAGCACCCAACTGCGTGGTAATTATCTCTCTGTCATTATGTCCCTGGGCCGGGAACTCCAACAGAGTATTTACCAACTTTCCCACGCAAGGCTAGATGTGACACAAGGTCTATTTATTGTGGGTCTTACTAGCCATATAGTCAGGCCAAAAAATATCTGTCTATTTTTCCCCAGTGATTCTACACTTCGGCAGAACCACGACTGGGCTAGTGTTCTCTGCTCGGAAGCAGAGAGCGCTCTCTACCCGAAGACAGAGGGATGCCAGTGTCAGCAGTAGCAGTTTGCAAGGCAAATCTACAACTGGCCAGGAACTCCAACTGAGTTTGGTCCTTCGGGACTCTGTATTTATGCCTATGCCATGGTGTGGGGCTGACGGACGCTGCGTGTCTAACCCCTCATTTCGGCAACCAATAAAATGCTGAGGTTAGCTGCTGCTCGTTGTTGCCTTCGGTTTATCCAATGGGATTAGTCTTATTTCCATGACGTCAATTGCTGGCCGCCCCTTTTCAGGGCTGGACATTTCTGACGAATTTTCTTTCTCACGAAATATTTTTGGATTTTAATCCATTAATATTAACCTTTGAACTTGTCATAAAAGTCTCTATGACTAAACTTTTACCTCTTCGCATGAAACAAACAGGCAGGCCATAGGTGGTCTTTGTTTACATTGTCACCGAGATAAGAATTCCCGCATTTGCGTTTTCAATATCTGTAATTGATCATACATGTTTTTAGGGCTTTCCCTGATGACAGAAAGTTATTTTTGTTATCAATTTCTTTTTCTAATTCACGCTAGCCAGACCATCCTTCATTTTACCTATTATCACCTTGATGTGTGGGCTGATTCTCTTAACCTTCGTCTAGGGCCATTTGGATTGATTTTATGTTTAATCAAATTACTAATGTCTATTGTTCCGTGTTTTATCTAACCTCAGAAATAAAAACGAATTTATTTCTATTTTCTTTCTTTCTTTCTTTCTCAGGTTGAGGATAAGAAAAAAAAAACAACAAAACTTGTTATCTTTCGTTTCTTTTTCCTTCGCTCATATTCGAATCTATAATAGTAATTACTTCTGTTTAAAAATTTTTCAATTTATAATTACTAAATAATTAATAACATTAATTACTTCCATTTCACTAAATATTGTTACACTATGCTCGATAAGTACCAAGAATTCATTTAAGACCAATGAATTAAAAACCGTGCCAGAATCATTGGATGTTGTGTCCATTAAAACAATCTCTCTGTTGACATTCGAAGTGAAAATGAGAAAATTTATCGTGGTCAGATAATGAGAAAGAGAACAAGGTGCAACCTGATCTTATCTCTGGGTTGATTTGAAGTTACCATTACATGTTAGTTGTTTAGTCTGTCAGCTCCCATCTGTCTTGACTGTCTTGAGAATTTTTGTAAAAGTGAAGACAGTTGATTTCATTAATTTATAATCCGCTACATGTTTATGGTATGCCACTCAACATTTCCAGTGATCATGTGAGAGGCTTCATTGCTCAGTCTGGATCGGTGGAGGAGGTTAACCGTATTGTTATTAAAATGGTAATTTCAACTGAGGACTTCACACTACAAGTAGTCATCAATTGCCAGTATTTTATAAAGTATCTCCGACATATTATTGTGAAAATTTTTAAAAATTTTGTCACGGTGAAAAGAAGGCCCAACTGCTGGATGTGTTGTGCCGCTGAACATTTGGCGAAAATGTGCCCCGGAAAATGCTGATCGTAGCAGAGGGGAAACAGCCCTGGTTGCCACCAAGGCTCAATTTGCCCCTGCATCGATTGCGAAAATTCATCAGAACTGAGACAAGGCAAAGAACCTATCTTCTTCCCCATCCAGAGATCCTCTTTCTCCCTCTCCCAAACCAGCGTCCAAACCAACCTGAGAATAAGATGTGGGGAAGAACTTCTATAAAGGAACTAGAACATATGAAGTACATAAAGAGACGCTTGAGAGGGTCCTGCCTCCCTCAGAAGAAAGGCCTCTCAAGTCCCCTAATCAAGATGGATGGGAAGTCAGTGGAAGACACTTCTAACTACTCTGACTTCCCCGGTGTAATAACTGTAATCAGAAACACCGAGGGAGATCTAAAAATTTTGGGCCACCTAGACTGGGCCAAAGATACATTTTCGAAAATACGGATGGCCCAAGTGGGTACTAATGATTTAAAAAAATAAGACTTTCATTGTGCTGGGGTAGCCCATGATATTCCACCCCAAATTACATAGGGCCCTGAAATTAACATACCCGATGGACGTCAGCGGATTTGTCCTAGATGGATGAATTATGACAGAGATTGGTACAGGAAGTCTTGAACAGTTAGTCAGGGTCCAGACTAGTGCGGATTTCCGTCTAGTCTCTGTGTAAGGAAACCAACATAACAAATGTCTATCAAGGTAGCCAGCTTGAATGTGAGGGGCCTGAGAGATAGGGTTAAGGCTGCCCATCTGCTTCATGATCTCTTGTCTCTAGGAGTATATGTAGCTGTGATCCAAAAGACACATTTTGTTTGCAATGTTGATGCTTTTATACAGTCCATCGACTCTACCGTCTATTCAACATAGAGGGACAAGCAGGCCAGATGTGTTTCCTTGTTGGTTAAATGAACACTTGGTGCGAGGGTGGAACTTGTGGGCGTGGTGAGGTTGGTTGATCATGGCTGATATTGCCGTGAAAAATAAGTCGTTTAGGATCATTGCGGTTTATGCACCCAACGACCGGGAGGAGCATGTCTCGTTTTTTCATCATTTGGAGTTGTTCCTGTTGGATTTTTCGCGTCTAGTCTTATTGGGGGACTGGAATGCCAACCTGAACCCCAAGATGCTTAGGTGGTGGGGAGCTAGTGGGAGGGTATGTGATTGTAGACTTGTTGATCTGATTGACGATTTTGGTATTGTAGTTAGATACAGAGTCGATCACACTGGGGGGAAGTTGTGGATGTGGGTAATTAATTGACTATCTATCCAGGTGATTAACTTGTGGTAGGAGAGATCACCACTGTAGCAATAGGGAAGGTCAGCCATGTCTGGTACAAGGCCAATTCACAACCACAGCCGACACTCCCATAACTTAGGTTTTATCATCAGAACTATCAGAAGGCGGATTTGTGGAATGTGTGAAAGAATAGAAGTATACCTTTGTATGTTTAAATAGAAATTTATTCACAGAAAAGAATAACATGAATTGGTAGAAGTTAAACATACCCGAGAAACAGTAGTAAGGAGTAAAGGGTATCAAGAGGTCGTACTACTTTTTGCAAGAATGAGTTTATGTGTATGTAGGCAAGAACCTATGTATGTACGGCTGTATGTATGTATGAATGTATGCATGAGCGTTATTCTTTGGTAAGACTGCCCTTGATGTTATCACTCAGTCTTAAAGGGTTCCATTCGGTTATGAAGTATAAAAAGAGACAGACGGGTGAACGATGAAGTGGAAGGATTTGAAAGATAAAGAGAGATATTATAATAACTATCGCTTGAGGTATATCAAAGAACATGGCAATTATGCTCGTCATCTCTCTCTGGCGACAGGCAAACTTAGCCCGTCTTTTATTTCGTTTTGTGAGTCTCGAAAAGTTCATTAAGGAATTCACTCCCGGATGTGATTCTGGCCTCTCCATTAGACAACGAACAAATTTTGAGTCGGCCCTTGAAAAGGTCTGTAAAAGAATTTGTTTCAGATAATTGAAGATTATATGAATTTTTATTTTAGATGTTTCCTAGTTTTTTATTGACCAAAAAACAAATCGCATCAAGGTGTGAAATTTCATGAGTTTTGTTTTGGATTTGTTTTTGCGTATGTACTAAGCAAAGTTTGTAAATACGAGTCTATTTTATTTCTAACAAAATCAGTGAGACATTGCTGAGCATTTAAATTTTAAATCTACATCTTGCTTTGTTCACTACAAGCTACCTAGAGAGAATGTTAGTGAGAAGAGTTGATACAGATTTACTAGATTGCCCCACGTTCAACTATTTAGGTTACCTGCAGCACAAAATTGTTTGCGCCTGGAAGGCATTAGACGGTAGGCCTACATTGGATGGACACTGTAAGTTCAACGTGACTTTACTGAACAAGCTGGACTTCTGGCAATAGCTAAATATAAGTAGTGAAGGCGGTTATTGGGAATAGGTGGTGAGAGAGGCATAAGGATAGCATTAGGTCTTTCACCGCTGACTATAGACATTGACTCGCCATAGCTAAGGCTAACAAGTTGAAGAAGCTAAAGATAGTGTTAGCTAGGCAGGCCCTGGAACGGTTGGCTAGCAAGCATTACCAGGTCCAGGTAATTAGGCATAGATTACACAAGATGTCTAGTGAAGCCATGAGTATGGGTGTTGAATTGCGCAAAGAAGAAATCCGTTAAGGTGGAAATCGAAATATTCAAGAAGTCAAGTACCCGAAGGAGCATGCTCTAAGCTCAACAAACAATATATACCAGGTGTTTGCAGAGCATTTTGAGAGCTGCTTTACCATGAAGACTGGACTTCGAGAAGAGGGGTTTTGCAGCAATTTCACTGACTTTACTCGGCTTGAGCCGACTGAAGCAGCTAGCTGTGAATGTGAGATCATGGAGGGCTAAGTTCACTTGGCATTGAAGAGCGTCAGCAGTAGCAAGTCTCCAGGACTTGATAGTTTACCCTATGAATTGTACTTGAGGCTGTTGCACATCTTTGTACCGATTTTGACGGTGGTGTTCAAGAACTGGTTAAAGATTTTGGCCAAGATTCTGATTGGCTGGCAACCAGTCTTCCGCAGAAAGCAATGGCAACCTACTGCGGGATAAACATTTGTCCAGTTAGTCATGTCTCTTTCGAGACATGATCGCCCAAGCATGTATCATGTATGGCACTTAACTGATTCAGCTACCTTCTGTAGGAGGGCCTGTAGTTTCCTTTCTGTGTCTGCAATTACCACTGTATTATCTATGTACCTTATGTTGTTCAAATTGTGGCCTCCGATGACAAATCCTGGCATAACGACCAGGGTTTTGAAATTAGTCTTGCTGTATAAGTTGAATAGATCTGGTGAAAAGACACATACTTATCTTACACCTCTTTCTATCATTGTATATTTGCTGAATACATTACCTGTCCGTATGCAGGTAGTTTGCTGCAAGTAGAGATTCTTCATTACTCTTATATCCTATCTTATATCTTATCCAAATATGTCGTGGCTGATAAGCTTCTCCATCATTTCTTTGTGGTGTATTTTGTTAAATGCCTTTGCATAATTGATAAAACATAGATACAAGTCTTTCTTCATTTGTACTGCCCTTTCGGAAAGCTTCCTAATCATAAATATGGCGCTCCTTGTTCCAGTCTCTTTGATAAATCTGCACTGTTCTTATCCTATCGCTGTTCTTATTCTATCTTTCTCCAATATAATCATTCCTTCGCTCTATTCGTTTCAATTCGAATGATCAGTTTTATAATGACTCATTAAGCTAATTGTTTGGTGGAGTTCACACTCATTTACACTTGGCTTCTTAGGCAGCACTATGAAAATCGACTTGCTTAGGTCGTCTCGCATGTCAGTTATTTATACATTTCAGTTATTATTTCTGTAATTTTCTTTATGCCAAATTCTTCCAAGGCTATCAGCAGCTTTAAAATAATGTCGTCTGGATTGGCTGCTTTGTTTCTATTCAGTCTGGCCATTGCAATCTTCACTTCGGATTTTAATATATTTGGTCCGTACTCATCTTTGTGTATTATAGGTTGGTCTCTCTTGTCACAGACAAGATCTTTTATATATTCTTCCCATCGCTGGAGTATTTCCTTTTTCTCCAATATTATCAATCCTTCCTTGGAGTTTTTACATTCTGCTGAGGCGCAGGTTTTGTGTCCTGTCAGTTCTCTTATTTCATTATGCATGTCTGCTTTATTAGTCCTGCTCAATCTCTCTACTTCTGCACATTTGTCATTGAACCATTCCTCTTTAGCCTGTCTGCATTTGTTCCTTTTTTTTCTTGCATAATTTCCTGTATTCTGTTCCATGTCTTGGCATCGTTTTCTGTCTCCTTGGCATCATGACTAGAATCTCTTCAGTCATCCACTCGTTTTTTCTTCTGCGTCTGATTTCCTTTTGGACAATGTTGTTTGCTGTTGTCACTGAAGCAAATATAAGACAGTAATAAAGCAAAAGGTTCACAAAGGAAAATAAAAAATAAGACAAAAATAATTGAAGCCAAACAATATATGTATATAATGCAGGTGAAAAGCAAAGCAACTATAAGACAGTAATAAAGCAAAAGGTTCACAAAGAAGAATAAAGAATAAGACAAAAATAATAGGAGACAAACAATATATGTATATAATGCAGGTGAAAAGCAAAGCAACTATAAGACAATAATAAACCAAAAAGTCCACAAAGTAGGAACGGTGTTCAAATGCAAATAAGATGCAGTCAAGTGGTTATAGCATTGTGAAAAGAAAGAAAGTAACAAGCAAAAAGTACAAAAGTTCAGAGCATTAGAACATTTCTTTTTGAGTTTGCTGAAAGTCTTTGTAATATAAATTGTTCTTTTCTTCAGATGGAATAAAATAATTATATTTGTATCAGGCTTCAGTCATTTCGAATTGTTCATTGAAACGTTGTTTCTCAATGATTAATGCAGAATTATAAGTAGCAGCAATGAAGATGTCCTCAACACAAACAGCAATAATGTGACTATTATTCAAAATATTTTTTCTGTAAATACAAGAGTCTACTAAGTAGCGAGACAAATTCAGGCAGTTAAATGTATGTGTAGTATGCTATAATCTGGTTGTCTATATTATCTGCTTGTGTCACTTGAATTCCTTGTTTTTTGTCTACACAGTGTTTTCTTTTTGAATAGTTGGAAAAAAATGTTAGATCATTTTTAGATCTAATTGAATGTAGCATGTGGAATTTGAGATGAAAATTAAATAAATAATACCTCAATTTAAAACAAACTTCCATCCACAGACTTAACAGTGAAAAGGTTTCTCTTCAGTGTATGTTAACATGTGTTGTTTGAGATGAGAATTACGGGAAAACTTACATCCGCAGACTTCACAGTGAAAAGCTTTCTCTCCAGTGTGTGTTAACATGTGTCGTTTGAGAGATGAATTTAGGGTAAAATTACATCCACAGACTTCACAGTGAAAAGCTTTCTCTCCAGTGTGTGTTAACATGTGTTGTTTGAGATGTGAATTACGGGAAAACTTACATCCGCAGACTTCACAGCGAAAAGCTTTCTCTCCAGTGTGTGTTAACATGTGTCGTTTGAGAGATGAATTTATGGAAAACTTACATCCACAGACTTCACAGTGAAAAGCTTTCTCTCCAGTGTGTGTTAACATGTGTTTTTTAAGAGTGGAATTTCGGGAAAATTTACATCCACAGATTTCACAGTGGAAAGATTTCTCCCCAGTGTGTGTTAACATGTGTTGTTTGAGAGATGAATTTTCAAAAAACTTATATCCACAGATTTCACAGTGGAAAGATTTCTCCCCAGTGTGTGTTAGCATGTGTCTTTTGAGAGAAGAATTTTGGGTAAACTTACATCCACAGATTTCACAGTGGAAAGATTTCTCTCCAGTGTGTGTTAACATGTGTCTTTTGAGAGAGGAATTTTGGGAAAATTTATATCCACAGATTTCACAGTGGAAAGATTTCTCTCCAGTGTGAGTTAGCATGTGTTTTTTGAGAGATGAATTTTCAAAAAAATTACATCCACAGATTTCACAGTGGAAAGATTTCTCCCCAGTGTGTGTTAATATGTGTCTTTTGAGAGATGAATTTTGGGTAAACTTACATCCACAGATTTCACAATGGAAACCTTTCTCTCGTGTGTGTGTTAACATGTGTTTTTTGAGAGATGTATTTTTGGAAAACTTACATCCACAGATTTCACATTGAAAAGCCTTCTCTCTAGTGTGTGTTAGCATGTGTGTTTTGAGAGATAAATTTCGGGAAAACTTACATCCACAGACTTCACAGTGAAATCCTTTCACTCCAGTGTGTGTTAAGATGTGTTGTTTGAGATGTGAATTTAGAGAAAACTTACATCCACAGACTTCACCGTGACAAGCTTTCTCACCAGTGTGTGTTAACATGTGTTGTTTGAGATGTGAATTTTGGGAAAACTTACGTCCACAGATTTCACAGTGGAAATTTTTCTCTCCAGTGTGTGTTAACATGTGTCTTTTGAGAGATGAATTTTGGGTAAACTTACATCCACAGATTTCACAGTGGAAAGCTTTCTCTCCAGTGTGTGTTAACATGTGTTGTTTGAGATGAGAATTTAGTGAAAATTTACAGCCACAGACTTCACATTGAAAAGCTTTCTCCCCAGTGTGTGTTAACATGTGTCTTTTGAGACATGAATTTTGGGAAAACTTACATCCACAGATTTCACAGTGGAAAGCTTTCTCCCCAGTGTGTGTTAACATGTGTCTTCTGAGATTTGAATTGAGGGAAAACTTACATCCACAGATTTCACAGTGGAAAGGTTTCTCTCCAGTGTGTGTAAACATGTGTTTTGAGTGTGATGCTTTTAAGGAAAATTGTAATCCACAGATTTTACAGTGAAAACATTTCTTTCTAGTTTGAGATTGCATGTTTGTTTTGATATTTGAACTCATGGAAAATATATTTTCACATTAGAGATTTCAAAGGAAATCTGTTATTCGTATCCATGTGCTGTTATGTCTCACCATTTAAATGGAAATACTAATCCATGAATTTCACAAGCTGAGAATGTCTTTATTCTCAAAGACATTGATTATGGTTTCAGGAACACTCAAAGATTCAAACTGAAAAATAAGAAATAAACTGTGATTTGGAAGGAAAACAACACAATATGCAAGGTTTTGAAATAGGTTTTTATCAAGCTCATTTTCAAAAATATTTTTAAAGATGCTCTGAAAATCATGAAATAGTCATCAGAATATTTGTAAATGTAAATTTAAAGTCAGGCACAGGGATTGCTTTAGAAGTATTGTTACAATTGATGATGTCTGACTCAAATGCCATATTATGGTAAATGCTAAACACATTATGTCAGACTTGGAATGTAAAGTGCGTGTCATTTTTCCTTAACAAAACTTAATTTTAAATCTTAATTTTAAATTAAATTTTCTGTTAAGTGTCTTATAGAGTCGGGTTGAGAAGTATTACTGATATTGAAACTAATTTTCACTTTTTAAAAAAGGAAACAAAGTACTACAAACTTTACAAAATTATATACACATTGAATCCTTTTTAATTGCTATAAATTAAGTTGTTTTAGATCATTAAATTTTACTCATTCTCATTTGATAAAAGAAAATTAAACCAGAATTTTTTCAAATATTATTTACATTAGGTACTTTTTAATAATTTGATAAAAATAATCATATATGATAAAAAAATTAAATAACTGTATGAAATTAATTTTTAAATTCTTATTTTTTAGAAAATCTTAGTAAAAATATTTCTTTTCATCTATTTTCCTGCCACTCTATGTAAATCCATGAAATTGCAAGAACTTAAAATTGAAAATTTGTTTTATTAAACACAGGAGTCTTTGGGGAATGTAAATCATTTATTTTTTTCAAACACTTGGCCCTTAAGGTACCTCCACACATTTTCGATATCTAAATTTTAAATTGAAGTTTTTAAAATAAAAAATTCTTGAAACCTTTATTTTAATTTTGACTGTAAGCTAAATTTACTATTTTCAGTAAGAAAAATACTCTGGTGTTAATTCTCCATTTTAAAAATCTTGCAGGTGACACATGATTTTTGAAAAGTTAGCAAATGTAATGTTAAATTAATTTAATTTACACAAGTATTAGTTATTCATAGCATGAAGTTGAGAATAAAATT
This sequence comes from Ascarosepion bandense, assembly GCA_037127315.1. NCBI lineage: Eukaryota > Metazoa > Mollusca > Cephalopoda > Sepiida > Sepiidae > Ascarosepion > Ascarosepion bandense. Next base: position 76,473 of record JBBBDQ010030475.1, read on the forward strand.
ATTTCTTAATCACAGACTTTCACTCTGTGACATGTGTGGCATATATGAAATGTGTTGACAGGTTGTAAGATAAAAAATAATTGTATGGTGATCACAAGTAACATAATTGCACAAATTTTTTTCATGTTATGGGAAAAAACAATGATTAATATGACCTAAATTATTTGTATATCTGCCATTATTTTCATTCTGTTATTAAACTGTAAATTTTTTTTAAAAGAAAGTGTTATATTATTTTAATTTTTATAATACATCTTCAAACTTAAGCCTACAAAGCTAAACTTACTAAAATTCCATGAAATATTGGATAATTGCTGAAAAATGTGTTAAATTTTTAATTTTAACATAGTTAAATTAGAGTAGATAGACTAAACTAATTGGAGTAGATAGACTAAACTTTCGCCAGGTTCACACTCCACCCACATCTATTGAACAGGTGAAGAGGCTCATCCCTTGTTTCCTGTTTAGGATGCAGTTTCTGGTTTTCTCTTTTCCAATCTTTTCACTTTTTTTTTTTCAATTGGAGTAGATAGACGAAACTATCGCCCGGTTCACACTCCATCCACGTCTATTACACAGGTGAAGTGGCTCATCCCTTGTTCCCTGTTTAGGATGTGGTTTCCGGCTTTCTCTTTTCCAATCTTTTCACTCCTATGTAGCACCCTGCACATCAGTGGCATTACCGCCTTGCTCGGGGTGATATGATTAAAAAAAAATAGTTAAAAATAAAAAAAAACGATTTGTATGAATAAGATTCATACTAAGTTCGTTTTCCATACTTCTGGCCAGATACTCTAAATCATCTGTTTTTGGCTGCTGATAAGTTGTTGATAGCTGTGATAACAAGGCTACCGTAATTCAGATATGCTTTTTGAAACATTTTTCAAGCAGTAAGCAAGTAATTCTTGTTTCAAGTCAACTTAAAGTAATTATAAATTTGGTAATTTCAAGAAAATAATGTATTTTATTTTTGCAAGATTTTTTAAAACCGAGAATTGGCTTCTGTTTACAATCGATGAAAAATGGCGAAAAATTTGGCATTTTTTAAAACTTTTTTTTTTGTTCAGAAAATTTTCGATTCCAATCAATATAATTTCGGTTTAAAATACACCAAGGTATTTTGCTCACTGGAATTACTAAATTTAATCCCTTGGCTTTCAATTAAAGCTAATTTTAAAGCTTGGAAATAACTTATTTATTTTTAAAATTTCAATTTAAATTTAGGTATAGAAAAATGAGTGGAGGGACCTACAATGCTGTTTTTTAGCGACTTATTAAAGATTATCAGACAATATGAATGATAAATAAAAAAATTTTTACATAGGTACCTCCACTAAATTTTCTACACCTAAATTTAAATTGAAATTTTACAAATAAATAAGTTATCTTCAAGCTTTAAAATTAGCTTTAATTGAAAGTCAAGAGATTAAATTTAGTAATTCCAGTAAACAAAATACACTGGCATATTTTAAAGCGAAATTATATTGATTGGAAGCTAAAAATTTACAGCTTTTTTTAAAAAAATTTAAAAGTAGCGCCATTTTTTTTAATTGATCGTCAAATTTCAAAACAGTAGCCACATTCCTGTTTTAAAAATCTGGCAAAAATAAAATATACGTCGCTGACACGTTATTGAAGTCAATTTTTAAATAAAAACTAACCTTCATCTGATTTCAAACAATTGTGCCTGCTTACTTTCAGTAAAATTCCCTGTAATTTGTTATCAGATTAGGTAGCCCGAGCCTGACAGCTGGCAGCACGTGTTGACAGATTTGATGATAAGGAGAAGAGGGGCCCGAAGGCGACAAAAACAGGAGAATGTAACTTATTTTGTAAGAGAAGACAATCCTTGAATCACGTGACCTTTTAATGCCAAATATCACGTATGGGCCCCCATACAAATAAAATATGGGCAATCAAAATGCAAAAAATTAAAATGTTTTTAATTATTTTAAAAATTGACGGGGTCAATTATTTGTATTAAGCTTTTAAATTTTTCGATTAGTAATTGTAGTCTTCATGCTTTAATTACATACCCTAGCTGGCCCGTTAGAGGAAGAAATTTAACAATAATTTTAAAACTTTTTATATATAATTTTTATATATAATTTTTCGCAATTCGGACCTACTTTTTAGAAAGACGGGGACTTTCGATGAAAAAAAAACAGTGAATCTGCATTCCCCAATGACTCCTGAATTTTTTTATATTAGTGTTAGAGTTGCCAACGATCAAATTGTTACCAATTTCTGGAATTTAACTGGTGGGGTGGGGGGTAACATACTTAACAAAAAAAAATATTTTTACCAATATTTTCTAAAAATTATGCAATCAAAATTGATTTTATTCAATTCTAAATAATTCCTGAAGTTTTCATCAAAATCCAACCATTATTTGATTTATACAAGAATTTCTTAATTAATGTGTCTTTCACGGCCAAAAAAGTGCATTGTGTAACAATTACGTTTGTTTACTTAATAAAATAGCGGCAATTTGGATATCTCACTTAAAAAAAACTTTCTACAACAATTTCGAACGTGTTAGAAATAATCAAAAAAATTTTAAAAATATTTAAAAAATACTTTGTTCTATCCTCTTAATGGCAATATAAACTTTTTGCCGATAGAACTTTGTTTTATTTAGTTTGGGACCTTTTCCCTTCTGACTATGCTGTTTTTTCAGCGATTTTGTAGAGGTACATAACACACAGCCAGAAATATTTAAAATGTTGAATATTTTTTTGAATTTAAAAAGAATCTCAAAGAAAGATCTTTGGTTTTTAAAAAATCATTTTAAATAAGTACTATATAAACAATGTTCTTTTAGAGAAGACTATAATACGATTTCAAATGTTTTGTTATGAGGTTTTCAACATTAATGATACAATGTAGAAATTAAAATAAGTGAAATGATTAAAACTTGGATTTAAATACGAAAATCAATTTTTGTCTTCATTCGCATTTTCTTTAGGATTTTCAAATGAAACCGAAATTTAAATTCGAATATAACGTTTAATAAATTATTTCAAATGCTTTTTTTGTTTGTTGTAGTCTTTTAGGAAATCAGTGATGTTTCGTCTAACTTACCTTTTCAGGGCGAATTTAAAAGCTTTTCATAGAAAAACAAACAGGATTAAGATGCTCGACTCAATATTTCTTTCTCAACATCGACAATATTTGGCAATCAAGAAAACTTCAAAGTTTTAAAGAAACTACAATGGAAAAAAAAAAATTAATAATTTGAAAATAAATCGCATATAGTTCAAGAATAGATAGTAAATACCGGAAACGGTGTGAAAGGAGAATTTGTTCCTTGATAAAAAAAGTAACCTGGTTGCAAATAATGTCAGATCAAAAAATTAAACTGATTTTCTGAAATAAAAATTTATTTTTGATGAAAAGTTAACCAAACAAAGAAAACAAATACAGTGGCGATTTCCCGGAGCGGCGAGAGTTGGCCGGGTGCCTCGGTTGCCCTTCCCACCCAGTTTTAAGCTTGTTAAAACTTTTAAGTAGTCTCTGATTTTGATATTTGGAGAATTGTTGTTCTTTTTACAGAAAACCGTTGTTAAATCAATTGTTTTCACTATCGTTACGTCTATTATCTTCGTTTTGCTTTGTTTGTGAACTCGTTCGGTTTATTGTGTTAACTTTTGTTTTCTGTCCATACTCCCACTACACCCTAAGACTTCCGGTTAAACTGCCACCTCCCACTCCCTAATATTTGTATATATTCAGTCAGTCAGTTAAGTGCCATACGTGATACACGCTTGGGCGATCATGTCTCGAAACAAACATGACTGACTAGGCAGAAGATTATCCCGCAGTAGGTTGCCATTGCTTTCTGCGATAGACTAGTTGCCGACAAAGCAATCTGTTATTTAACCCATAACTGGAAGGAATGGACGGATTATCTTTCCCAAGTGAATGCAATGAATACGGCTGGAATTCGAACTCGCCCCCCCCCCCCCCGATTTCTCGTTCAGAGCCGATATCCAATGATCCACAAAGTAGTTCTCAATAAAATGTTAAACTGACAACACGTGTATATTGCTTTTCCTCTAGGTCTTCATGTTGGTTTCAGCTAACACGGTCTATTTAGGTGTTATATCTCAACAGAGTAAAATACGTATGGTTGCAAAACAGATTCAGACAACTCGACAATGAAGAATAATGACAATTCTTTGCGAGAAATATACACATAAAATATTTATTTCTCTTTGGTGTTTTCGAGCAACGAAGACAGTAATAAAGTGGAAGACGAAAGCAGTTCAAGGGTTCATACAAGTGATTAAACAACAGAACGATACACTTAACTTAGGTTTGAAGCGTTGCGGTAGGGCGTCGAAAGTCTGTTGATAGCAGCAGGACGAATCTCCCTTAGCGGGTGAGGAAGGAAGATTGCCTGATTGTCATTTCTTCCCTTTTTTATGTCTTCGGAGTGGCTCAACGAGCAGTCCCTTTAATCCCGCGGGAGATTTTGCGATTGGCCGCTAAATTGATTCGGCGGTCACGCCTCAGTGATCAAGTAGGCGGAACAATGCGTGGATCCCCCTGCGCGGCGACGCATTTTGTCATTTCAAGACTGGAACTCCCGAAGATCACTTCCGTTTATCAAAGCAGGGTACGATTTTACTTTTTGTTAGAGAACGTAACATCAAGGAGCCTTGTTTCCGAGATGAGGACATTCGCAACTATTTCACGAACTTTCCTCTGCTTGGGCCTACTGAAGCAGCTAACTGCGAGGGTGAGATCATGGAGGGAGAAGTTCACATTGCATTGAATAGTGTCGGCAGTAGCCAGTCTCCGGGACATGATGATCTAATCTATGAATTGTACTTGAGCCTGTCGCACATCTTTGTACCTATTTTGACGGTGGTATTCAAGAACTGGTTAAAGATTTTGGCCAAGATCCTGATGGTTGCCGCGATTTTGTTGGAACCCGAGGAAACGTGCTGTGGAGGATCTAACAATTCTGAACACGTGTATGAGCACCAAACGTTTGAATAAGAATCTACACACTGTACAACAAAATAAATAATCGACAGAAATTTATATAAATGATACCAACACAAATTTCAAAATTGATACAGGAGCAGGACGAAATGTAATATATATATATATATATATATATATATATATATATATATATATATAATTCCAAGTGAAAAGGACTCAAGGTTTTTTTTTTAATATTTTGAGTGCTCTGGCATTTATTTTATTATAAACAGTGCTCAATATCATGAAGCCAATATAATAAAGCCAAAGATAGAATAAGTTCGTTGTTCTTTTTTTAATAATTCCCTCCTTTGTATCAGGATAATAAACTTGACAGCAAATTGATAGATGGAGCGAAAAAAAAGCACTTCGGGGTTTGCTTTTGGAAAAAATCTTTACTTTAACAAATAGACTAAAGGGAAGGGGATTGGTACTCCCAAGAAGAAATATCACATCAAATGTAATAAAACTGAAGGGAAAATGATAAGATCAGATAAATGCGAAGGAAAGCAGACAAGAGTGGAATAGGGTCAAGAAAAAAGAAAAAATGAGGAGGAAAAAAGTTGGTTAGCACAGAAATTCCTCGGGGTCAAACCCCAAAGTGAATCTCCATTCTGATTAGTCTCACACACACATTGATAGTAAACCGAAAGTATTTGTCATTTAAATGTAAATCGACTGCACAACCACACCAGCATTGCCTGATGATGAGAATTAATCACGAAACAGAAATTTCCATGTAGCAATGAAAAATTGACATAACCATATAATTATATTATATATATATATATATATATATATATATATATATATACAAAATAAATACATCCTGCACCAAAAATAACAAAGACCCAAATAAAATTAAGTGCGTACAACAACACGTGCATTCCAATAATAGGAAAATGCACGGTGACACTGAGAAATAAGAATACAAACATCACTGCACAACCTATAATCATCATCATGATCACCAGCATCATCATCCGTTACACCCAATCGTGTATAGGGCAGCAACAAAGCTTCTCCACCTCTACATATCTTGGGCCAGACTAGTCAATGAACCCCAAAAGTACTGCATGGCTTTCATCTCATTCTCCACCGTTCTTCTCCGTGTCGTTGTTGGTCCTCCCCTCTTTCTTTTGCCATTTGGGGAAATAAGCAAAGACTGGATCCAACCCAAAAACCTTGGATGCCATAGAGGAGAGAAGAGGTATGAAAGTGAACACTAAATTATGGCAAAAGTTCATGAATCAATAGCTAAATCCACTGCTAGGAAGGTTGGGTCACTGTGTCGGGCCAGGATGTTTTTCCGCCTGAATCCATCCTGCTTACATATAAAAGTCAACCATCCGTCCGTGCATGGAATACTGCTGTCATATATGGTCAGGAGCCCCTGCTGTTCATATCAGTGTTCTTGAGAAGCTCCAAAGGGGAATCAGTAATGTGATAGGTACCGACTTGGCGGCTCAACCCCAGCCGCTTCCTCACCGACGGGATGTGGCTTCCCTCTGTCTGTTCTATAAATACTTTCATGGCTTCTGCTCCAACGAACTTAAGTCACTAATGCCCTTGCAACAGGTGTTTATTTGTGCAACCAGACTGGTAACTGGGTCTCACCCATTCACACATAGATCACCCAAATGCAGACGACAATTCTACTCCTGCAGCTTTTTTTCTAGCACTTCCCGCCTGTGGAACTCTCTTCTATATTATTGCTTTCCTGACGGCTACAACCTCTAGGAATTGAAATGCAATGTCAATTCCCATCTCTTAACCACTGGACTCTAGTTCTTTCTACACCACCCTGTATATCCTTTCCTTTCTCTCCACCTTTGCAACTGTCATCACACCTGTATTCCCATCCTTCTCTTGCTCTTTTCTAACCGCTGATTATATGAAGTTTAATGTCGTTACTAGCCCGACAACATCGGAATTATATTATCCATCGTGTGTACCAGCACCTTTGCAAGACAACGTGGACCAAGCGTTTTATTTGAGAATTGTTTCCGTCAAAAGAGTCTGAAGAACATTGTTGAAAAAAGTTATATAGATTTTCTGAGACGGTTTAACAACAAATGATCAACACACACACACACACACACACACACACACACACACACACACACACACACACACACACTCTCTCTCTCTCTCTCTCTCTCTCTTTCTCTGTCTGTCTGTCTGGCTCTCTCTCTCTCTCTGCGTTTAGAATCTCGTGTGTGAGTTGTTATGCTAAACACTTTTACTTTCTGTAACCTTTTTCTTTTTTAATTTCTTTTTTGTATATAAAAGACATTAACAGTGCAAACATCGAACAATTGTTTGTTCGGCTTTTTGCAGACATTTTTTTTTCTATTTCTGTTTGCTGTATTCTAAATGCTTAACACCGGCTTCCCCAGCCGTGTTTACATCTACTGACCTGCGGATGTTCAGTGACCTACGGCCAACCCCTTGAGTTCGGTTAGAATCTCGTGTGTAAGTTGCTATGCTAAAAACATACGACCGAATAGACACCTCAGCCCGAAGAGGAAGACGCCGAAGTTTGAGGGGCCAGAGTGAAAGAGTTAGGTCTGGTGCACGTTGACCCGTGGGAATAGACCGAGGGGCGAGAGTGTTAAAGGTGGTGCCGTCGTAACCAGAATCTGGCCCCGTGGAGCCAGAGTGTTAAACTGAGGAATGATCCGCAAGGCCTCTCGACACTCAAGTAAGAATTTGGATTGATGTGTGACATTTCCAACCTCCCGTGTCACGGACGCTTGGCACAAACATCTCTGCCAAACTGATGCTTGCGTCCACCCCACAAGAGAGTGGACAAAAAGCGCTCGATCGTCTTTCTGTAGTCAACAGAGAGAGAGAGAGAGAGAGAGAGAGAGAGAGTACCGACAATCGTTAAAGGATCCAGGCGAAGATGTATTGCAGTGAATAGGGAATTAAGAATTAAAAGCAACCTTCTTTTTCACTTTTACAAAAATTCACAATGACATGTGAAAACCTTGTTTTTTCCCCAAATAGAAAAAGGATTGACCATGTGCTTAAAGAAAAAGTCGAAAACAGATTTTGCAAGTAGGTGTTAAATTGATTTTTGATCAATGGAAACGATTTGCAAGACTTGAGCACTTAGCGATCCAGTGCGAAATTCAAAAAGGTATATATATATATATATATATATATACATGACCTCGGCGTCAGTGAAGACAGTCAGGGATGGAAGCAGCAAAGACGACAAGCTAAAATGTAATGAGAGACGCTTCAAGCTGACCGGGATATTCGTCCTGTTTCTTTTTCCTTCTACTGATTCCTTTTATTTCTTCTCCATCCAAAGATGTTCCTACTGAAGACATACATACGTACGTACGCATATACTCTTTCAACAATTACTACTATGAACATTTTCTACAATTCCTGATATCCTTAACTTAACTTTATCATTGAACACGAACTCTACCCTTAAGTTCTTAATAATGTTTCTAACTGCACATTAACTCATAAAACTTGTGTTATTCTTTCTTTTAATACATTTTTATTTAACATGAAAATGTATATTTTTATTCTTACACTATTCCACACAATTCCACACATTCCAACCTTCTGATACTGTTACGTCGGGTAACAGAATTATGTGAAATAATACAAAACAACGTAATAGTATACATGTAGGTGTATTGACAGAAAAGAGAAGTATTTACAAGAGGTGAGGATTAGTAGAATACAGAACAAGGTAATTAGTATACAGTATCGTCGTAGAGACATGATAGATTGACTAGTAGAACACTTCCGGTGCAATACTGGAAATACCCGACTGACTGACTCACTCGACTTCCTTCCTCGACTTCCTTCTTCGAGGTATAATCACTACTATTTTATATAGTGATTCGAATAATCCATTTCCGTGGAAAGGTGGAGAGTGCCCCAACAGATACCAACCTAATGAAAATAACTTTCTGATAATTCCGATGATAATAATTGTAAATAACTTGTAAGCATTAGGGAGTTTGGTTATGTATGACACAAGGCCGAACCAAGAAACATTAACCATCTCCCCGACTTTTGAAAGGAACACGCACCCTATAGTCACATTCTATACCCGAGAAAGTGGTATATAACTCTCATGACAAATGCAACAATTAAATTATCGTAACTGCTTTTTTAATTAAACTTTGTAAGGTGGATTCCGCGCCACTAACAGGTAAAATGTCTATTGTTTTATTCCTTTCTCACACATCTCATGAAAAGGTGATAAAAAAATGGTGGTGTCAACTAGAAATTAAATTCCCCGGATCTTTGGTTCTCCGACTGCCTCACGGATTCCATACGGACAAATGTAAAAATAAAATTACCACAGTTGGGGACTTCTTTCTTCATGCTATATTTTCAGCAAATTACGAGAGAGGAACCTAAACATTTACTTCGAAATGACAATTAAAAAACGTATTGTTTTAGGGGTGACACTCACCTTGACAATATGAACTGTGACCTTGAAGTCTTATGTTTTACTTTTACCGAATGTAAATTTATGGCAATTCGCTATATTTTAAGAAGCAACCGAAAACGTTACAGCATTTTTCCAATCCTGTTAAATAAATTTTAAATTTACTAAATTGTCACTGAAAAAGATCTGTTATATAGAAATATAAAATTATTAGAAGGTTATCAATTTTGTTGTTTTCACTTTTCGTCAACAATAATTTTTTTAAAAACTCAAAAAAAGAACAGATTGATATAACAAATCCTGTAAAAGTTGGTTCCGCTATGCATTTTCGATATAAATTGAATTAAGATATTGACAGTAGTCGGATTATTTTTGAGTAAAGAAATTCTCCTTTTACACCGTTTTCTGTAATTTCTGCTGTTCGCAAATTACATGCAATCTATTTTCAAATAATCAATCTTTTTTATTGCAATTTCTTTTCAAATCTGAATTTTTATTGGTTGCTAAATATTGACGATGTTGAGAAAGAAATATCAAGTCGAGCATCTTAATCCTGTTTGTTTTTCTATGAAAACCTTTTACATTCGCCCTGGAAAGGTAAGTTAGACAAACCGTCACGGACTTCCTAAAAGACCACAACAAAAGCATTTGAAATCATTTATTAAATGTAGGTACCACCAGTCATTTTCGATATTTAAATCTAAATTGAATATATAAAAAAAGAAAGTTTTCTTGAAGTGTTAAGTTTAGCTTTAATTGAAGCCAAGAGATTTAAATTTTAGGTACCTCGAGTCAAATCGATAACAAAAACTGTTTTTGAAAAACACTAACAGCATTAGTACGAATAAAAAAGATCCCAAACTTAATAAAACAAACTTTTTCTATCAAAATGTTTATATTATTATTAAGAGGAAAGATCAAAGTAATTTTGAATTATTTTAAAAAAATTTTTAATCCCTTCTAACATTTATGAAATTTAGAATGTTTTGTTTTTGATTGAGTTAGCGGCTAAGAAACGTTTACTACTGTTTTACAATGGACACCTAATGATTGTATTACCCACTTTTTCGGTTACAAACACATTAATTTGGAAATTATCGCAAAATTCAAATAATTGTCGGGTTTTAATGGAACTTTCAGTAATCATTCCCAAATGAATAAAATTATTTTTGAAATTAGTAAAACTCTTGATAAAATTTTCTTTTTTTTTTTACCTCTGTTACCCACCCCCACCCCACGGTAATCCATGATTGAAATCTTAATAAATTTTACACTGATGGCTAACTATTGTTTTATTATTTCAACACAGGACTCATTAAGGAATATAAATCATCTAATTAAACATTGTCATAGTTTCATTGCATTTTTTATTTTACTATTGTGAGCAATTTTTTGGAAAAAGAGACAAATCGTTAAAAAAAAGTTTGACATTCGACAATGTGTCCTGTGTTTAAATAATTAAACCAATTTTGCCTATAAAATTTAATTTTTTGAAATTTAATGAATTTATGTGGGGATGGGGTAACATAAGTAAAAAAAAATATATTTTAATAAGATTTAAAAAAAAACTGTGTTGTGTATTATTATGAATTCTGTTGTAAACTCTCGTAATGATTTGGCTACCCACCAACTAAAATCAAAACAGGATTTTTTACCAAAATTTCAAACATGTTAGAATAGATTAAAAATTTTTTAGAATAGTTAAAAATACTTTGACCATTCTATTTTTCTTAATGATAAGGTAAACATTTTGAGGGAAAAACTATGCTGTTTATTCTTCAATTTAGTTGACGTACTTACAAAAAAATCTCTAAGTTTAGTTATATCCTTATGTTAAGTCTGATTAAAAAAATATTTAAAAGTGCCTTTTTAAAAGATTGATTGTTTGGTCATTCATGTATTTTGTCAAGATAAGGGCATTTTTTTTTATCAAAATATGCCATATTTTCAGCAACTTCCTGGACATCTTTACAGAGGAAACATCAGTGTATTTTTAGTATTAAAATTTTTTAAACCAGTTTAGAACATTTGAAATGTTTATTAAAAATCATGTCTCATATATAAATAACAATGAGATAACAAATTTTACCATCTTTTTGTGGTGAAAAACACATTAAATTGGAAATTCTAAAATTACTAATGACTATTCTAAGCGTTTAAAAATATATGCTCACTTGCTGAAAAGTCAATAAATGTTTATCTTGATTTACATTCATGAATTTGGCAACTGCAGAAGAAATGAAATATTTTGATTTATTCTCATATTTTTTAATTACAGTTATTTTTATTATGAGATGCATTTCACCAGATTCCTTCATCCATAGAAGTGGATATATTTTTGGGGATTGCCAATCTTTGTTTTATTATGGGATGCATTTCACCAGATTCCTTCATCCATAGAAGTGGATATATTTTTGGGGATTGCCAATCTTTGTTTTATTATGGGATGCATTTCACCAGATTCCTTCATTCATTGAAGTGGATATATTTTTGATCATTATCAACCTTTTGTTTCTTTTACTAAGTCCTTTTCTTAGTACATCTAAATCTTATTGTATTTTATTCATGATCACTCTTCTCTTGCCCACTTCCTGACACCCCTTATAACCTGTCACTCTTTCTCATAACTTTCCTCCTTTGTAAACCCCTGCAAAACAGTGGCAGTAAAATACATTGGGGCGATATGATTATAAAAAAAAAAATTAAAAACTTATCATATTGAATAATGTCATAGATTTATTGAATTCTTTATTTTACTATTGTGAGCCTATTTTCAGTAAAAGGGCCAAATGGTTGAAAAAAACAATACATGATTTTCATTTTCCAATGAGTTCTGCAATGAAATAATAAAACAAATTTTGCCTACAAAATTTAATTTCTTGAAATTTCATGAATTTACATGGAAGTGAGATTACAGATGTAAAAAAAATTATTTTTTTATTACTTTTATTTTTAAATATTGATTTAAAAAATAATTCCATTCATTTCTAAATAAATCCTGAAAGTTTCATTAAAATCCAACAATTATTTGATTTTTGCAAGAATTTCCAAATTAATATGTTCTTCACTGGAATAAAAGTAAGTTATGTAATATATAATTTCCTTTCCATGATGAATTGTCGTAATGATTCGATTACCTGCTAAGTGAAATCAAAACAGATTTTTTAGCAAAATTTTGAACATGTTAGAAAGGATTAAAATATTTGAAAAATACTTTGATTTTTCTTTTTAATAATAGCATAAACATTTTCATGGAAAAAATTTGATTTTATTAAGTGTTGGACCATTTTTCTTTATACTGTGCTATTTTTTTCACTGATTTATTGAAAGAAAATCTCTAACTTTAGTTAAATTTTAATAATTGCTAAGTTTTGATTAAAAAAAATATTTAAAACGTGCTTTTTTAAAGATCAATTGCTCAGTCATTCCTGTTGATATTTCTAGATAATTCTAAAATTTGCTGTCATTTTATAGTCCATCCACTGGTGCAAGTAAAGCAAGATATTTAATCAAAAGTTTGATTCTAAAAATATGAAAAAAATTATATCATAAACAATTAAATGTTATTAATGACAATCACTTCTATGATAAAATTTATTTTGTCAAGCTAAGGGCATCTTTTTATCATAGTATATCATATTTTCAGCAAATTCCTAAACATCCTTATAGATAAAACGTCAGAGTCTTTTAATATCAGAATATTTTTGAACCAGTTTAGAACATTTAAAATGTTTATTAAAAATCATGTCTTATATGTAATTAACAATGACATAACAAATTTTACCATCTTTTTGTGGTGAAAACACATTAAATTAAAAATTCTAAAATTACTAATGACTTTATTTTGAGAATTTAAAAATATATGCTCACTTGCTGACAAGTCAATAAATTTTTATCTTAGTTTACATTCAGGAATTTAGCAACTGCAGAAGAAATGAAATATTTTGATTTGTTCCCATATTTTTTAAATGACAGTTATTTTTATTATGGGATGCATTTCACCAGATTCCTTCATCCATAGAAGTTAATATATTTTTGCTGATTATCAACCCTTTGTTTCTTTTACTAAATCCTTTTCTCAGTACATCTTAATCTTATAGTATTTGTTGATGATTGCATCATTGTTTTTCAATTGAGTGTTTTTCTCTTTTAAGAAATAAAACCTTTCCTCTGTTTGACAAAAGCTAGATGGAATTTATTAAATCATATTTTGGCTAAAATTAGGTGAAAAGTTAGCTTTCTTTTATTTCATTTGTCTTTAGATCTTCAGAGATTTAAGTTGTTGATGAAATATTAAAACATAAGAAGTTTATCTTCTTTTTTCATCAATGATCTTTTATGATCATGAAAAGTAAAATTAATAATGTAGATATAATTTGTTTGCTTGGTCTATAAATTTTATTTAAAAATAGATGATATTGTGAACTGGATTAAAACAAAGTCTTTCAATGTTCTGCTTGAAATAATGCACAAATCTGCCTCTTTAATGATACTTTTCTTTATTTCCAGGTCGGATATTCATAAACTCCTCATCATATTGGCTGACAATCAGAATCAAGGGAAAAGTAAAATAACATTTTTCAATTAGAATTCACACCAAGTTTTCATTAAAACAAAGCAATCATAGAATGAAAAAAGAAAAGCCTCATTTATGACTTTAAAAATCCATGTTTGAACACACACTGGTGAGAAACCATATAATTTTTAAATATGTGAATCAGCATTTTCACACTTATCAAATTTTAAAAAAAACATGCTAATTTACATAGGAGAAAATCCTCATTTTTGAGAAGTGCATTGAATAACATTTTCATTAAATTCTGATTTAACAAAAAACATGTTTATTTTGAAAGGTAATCGGCCTTAAAAACCCACATGCAGGCACACACTGGAGAGAAACCATATACTTGTGAAGTATGTGGATCAGCATTTTCAAAGAATCAGCATTTAAAAACGCACATTCAGATACACACTGGAGAGAAACCATTTTTGTGTAAAATATGTGGAGCAGCATTTTCACGGATGTTTTTGTTAAACAGGCACACTCAAATTCACACTGGAGAGAAACCATATTCTTGTGAAATATGTGGATCAGCATTTTCACATCTTTCTAATTTGGAAAAGCATATCCGAATTCACACTGGAGAGAAACCACATTCTTGTGAAATATGTGGATCAGCATTTTCAGAGCGTGGTAATTTGAAAAAGCATATTCAAATTCACACTGGAGAGAAACCATATTCTTGTAAAATATGTGGATCAACATTTTCACGGAGTGGTAATTTGAAAAGGCACATTCAAATTCACTCTGGAGAGAAACCATATTCTTGTGAAATATGTGGATCATCATTTTCACAAAATTCACATTTAAAAAAGCACATGAATGTTCATGCTGAAAAGAAAAATTAGCCAAACTATGCCTGATCAGATACAAGTGTACACACGTAAGTACTCACCATGGAGAATTTCTACAGGGATATGGGTTAAAATTTTAAACGTATTCAGAGCTTAATTTACTCACTGAAAGGAAACATTCTTGCTAAATATGTCAATTGAAATTTTTACAGGATAAAAATTTTAAAACATATGGCAATATTAAATCCTGTATTTAATGCTGTATTTTTCAAATATAGAAGTTGATATTTTCAAGAATTCAAATTTAAAATTCCTCTAGAGAACAAACATTTGCTTATAAAATGCATATGAACATTATGACAAACAAAACTAAAAATACACACCGGAGTAAAACTATATTTTTGTGCAGTGTACATATTCTCCTTTTCATATTGTCATTTTACAAATCAGAGAAGTGCATTTATAAAGAAAACAAATCTATATTTGAAGCAATATTAATTGCTGTATCAGAAAATGCGTGAACTTTAATGTTAAGTGAAAAACATTGTTTGAAAATAGTAGGCAAATTAACTTTAAAAGGGCCTTTTTTGTTATAAGGCAAAACTACAGGAATTTGTAATGAAGACCTCTGTTAAACTCAAGAATGTTATTAATGTTTCAAGTAATAACACGATTATCTGCTTCCCAAACTGTTCCATAGGGAAATTTTTTTCTTTAAAGGTCATAGTTTAATTTGCTATTTCCTATCTAATCAGAATTCAGAATTTTCATTTTCACACCGGTTTGTGAAATTTGCCTTGGCTTGGTTTTTTTTTAAATGTTTTTGGTCATTCTGATTTGATTTTGTGGATATGCAAATTTCTTTTTTTGTGTTTCAGTTAATTGTTGGATGATATAGGATTTGTATCCTATAAGTGTTCACTGCCTCCAAATGAATTGTTGGTATTGGATGTATGGACCAATTCAACTTATTTATTTTTCTTTTTCAAAATTAATTCTTCCTCAAAATGTTTCACACATAAAACTGAACTTTTTATCACAATCCAATCAGCATGATTTATAAATTTTGTCCATTTCACAAACACATT
Organism: Ascarosepion bandense; assembly: GCA_037127315.1. Lineage (NCBI taxonomy): Eukaryota > Metazoa > Mollusca > Cephalopoda > Sepiida > Sepiidae > Ascarosepion > Ascarosepion bandense. Next base: position 92,340 of record JBBBDQ010030475.1, read on the forward strand.
GGGGTTGCCATGTGGGAAACAAAAAGTTGATAGCTTTTTGTGGTTTTTATATCCAGTTTTGCAGCCAAATGTGACATTTTGTTCACCATTTTGTTAAACAATATTTAAAATAGACTATAATTTTTATTTTACAATATTTGAATTATGTTTCAAAGTGTACAAATGCATTCAACTCAACAAGTTGTGATCATAAAATCATGTGTGTATATGCTTGTAAACAAAGATTGCTTAAATCATTGAAAAAACAAGGGAGGTTACTCATAATTTTACTCTTGTTATGCAAATTAACACAAAAGCAGTGGAAAACATTCTATACTAATAAAAGCACATCTTTTAAGAATGAAATAAAATCAAAATATATAAATATTATTTCAAGAGTTAATGTAAATGGCATTTGAGTTACTTCCCTTTCAAATTTTCAATGTTTTATGTGGCCCCAGCTGAAAACAATTTTGCTAATAGAAACTATGGCCTCTTATGTGGCATATTAGGCCGTATATGTTAGTCAGCCATGATGGAGGTACATAAATTCCATGATCCTGACCTATGAAGGAAGCATATCTTTGTGACATATTAAATAAAAAAAAAATCTGTGAAACAGACATTTAGCCTTTCCACACAAACTGGAGGAAATGCCACCATTTATGGAAATGGGCACTGAAGGTCAAGTTCGGCTTAAGAGATACAAATGTAATCATTAGTCCACATAGACTGGCTTTGCTACTGTCTTGTTATCTCTTTTTTGTTCTTGTCTGTTTCCCTTACTCTTTCTCTTACTTTCTCTCTCTCTCTTTTTTACTGTACAAAGAGTTACAAATTTAGTCATTAGTCAAAATTGACTGTCTTATTTTTTTTTATCTTGTCCCTTAATTTGGCATTACACACCCAAACATCTTTTGATTTTCTGTTGTCGAAGAGTGCAGCACGAAAACGACTGTTCCCTTTTCCTCAGGTTCTGAACTTTCTCTGAGATCAGAAATCACAATGTGCAAGGGAAGGGAAGGATTTCGACTGGTTATTTGATATCTTCGATCACCTGGAGACCGAATGGAAGTGAACAGCTGCAGACTCAGGTGTGACTAACTTACAGCCAGTTAAATGCACGCAACATACACATGGACAAGTGTGAGGCCAAGGATGGTTTGGATCATAAACCTTCAAATTCATGACCCCTGTCCTTTAACCTTCAAATTTCATAACCCCAATTTTTAAATTCCATGACCTGGCTTTTGAAAAAAAAGCATATCTTTGTGATATAAATAAAAAAAAATTCTGTAAAAGAAATATTTACCCTCACCACACAAACTGGATGAAATCCCAGCATTTATGGAAACGATCACTGGTTTGCTATTAAGGTTAAGTTCTGCTTAAGAAAAAATAAAAATACTGAGAAACCAAATTTTATGATGTATTCCAGCTCTTTTTTTTTCTCAAGGCCTTCCATGAAATATCGCCAAGAAGAGATATGAAGAAAACAGCTGTGGGAACACAAGTTGGACTTGACATGTATGTAGAAATGGATTTTGATCTATGAAATGCTGCATCTACGTTTCAAAGATTTAAAGTCAAAATAGGTGCAAATAACAAAACAAGACTCAATCAAGTAAAGACAAAAACACAAAAACCTTAGGAATAGAAAGAGAAAAGAGAACATGTGATTCTCTTCTCCTTGAAGTCAAAATAGGTGCAAATAACAAAACAAGACTCAACCAAGTAAAGACAAAAACACAAAAACCTTGTTAGTAGGAATAGAAAGAGAAAAGAGAACATGTGATTCTCTTCTCCTTGAAGTCAAAATAGGTGCAAATAACAAAACAAGTCTCAACCAAGTAAAGACAAAAACACAAAAACCTTGTTAGTAGGAATAGAAAGAGAAAAGAGAACATGTGATTCTCCTCTCCTTGAAGTCAAAATAATTGCAAATAACAAAACAAGATTCAAATGCTGACTAAAATTTTAAAGCAAAAACAATTATTACATAAAATAAAAATGGACAAATGCAAAACTTGCAAAAATATTTTCTTTTGAGTACCAATTAAGGCAGGATAACATATTTTTTGATGTTTAAAAAAAAAAGATAATCTTTTAAAATGAATAAAACACCATAGTTAATGAAAAGACAAGAAATCAGTAACAAAAAGGTAAAACAATTTAAAAAAGGCAGAAAACAAAGGTGCAACCACCTTTCAGACAAAATGATAAAACCTATTTTTAATTGTCCCACATGTGTCTCTATGGCAGAAACTAATTTTAGAAAAGGCTTTTTAAATTCACATTGTTCGTTCATGGAAGAATTTCTTAGAATTCTATTTGTTCATCCCCCCGGGAGAAATTTCCTTTGTGAACTTCAAAGCTTTCTGGTGAATGTTGCTTTCTCACTTGTCTCTTCCTTCATTTCAATTTGCCTTTCTCCCTTGCTGTCATAAAGTCTTTTAACTTTGAACCCAAACTCTTTTTATTCAGAAAAAGAGGGAGATAGCTCATGACTACCAGAAGAGGCTCTAAGCAAGGAAATAAGAATGATCTACCCCACTGATTGTAATAAAGTGTTAAGTTTGAAATTCCTAGCACCTGAAGTACAAAGTACAGAGTGTACAAAGGTCGAAACGAAAAATTAAAATAAAACTATTTCTTAATGACCGATTTGAACTTTTTGACCTGTTCATGCCATAAATCACGAAGTTGTTGACAAGTTCATGATTAGTGATAAAAAATGTATTGCGTTTATAAGTAACAAAATTGTACCAATTTTTTTTTTTTTCGGGTAAGGGAGAAAACTCTGACCTGTTAATTTGCGCACAGAAATTAAAAAGAAACAATATCATCAAATGCCCCCCTCCCAAGTTCAAATTATTTAAAAAATATGAGTAGTGAACAATTTTTATTAAACTTTTCAATTTTTGATAGGCAATCAATTCTTAACTAAAACTTAAATTTTCGATAGGCATCAATTCTTAAAAAATCTGAACCACAACATTTCTTTAAAAATTTAAAAAATATTTAACAAAAAAAAAAAAAGGAAATGAAAACAATTCTTGTAAAATTTCATTAGTTATCGAATTTTTTTTTTTTTTTTCAGAATATAATATCCTTAATTTTTATTATTTATTCAAGCAATTAAAACCTTATCAGTTTTATTGCTTTTTTTTATTTTACTATTTGGAGCAGATTTTCGGATAGAGGTGGCAAATTTAAAATAAAAAAAAATAGATAAATTATATTCCCCAATGAGTCCTGCGTTTAACTCATAAAATTATAGACCGCAACACTTTGAAATTTATTAAAATTTCTTGGATTTATTGTGAAGTGGGTAACAGAGGAAAAAAGCAAATATTTTTTACCAAGATTTAAAAAAAAATAATTTTAAAAATAATTTAATTCATTTGTGAATGAGTTCTGAATGTTTCATTAAAATCCTACAATTATTTGATTTTTGCGAGAATTTCCAAATTAATGTGTTTGTCAACGAAAAAACGTAGGTGATGTACATTACGTTTTCCATTGTAAACAGTCGTAACGTTTTGTTTAGCCGTTGAACTCAAATCAAAACACAATTTTCAGCCAAAAATTCGAAAAAGTTATAAGGGATTAAAACATTTTAAAGATAATTAAAAATTAGTTTGATCTTTCCTTTTAATAATAATATGAAACATTTTGATGGAAAAAGTTTATTTTGTTAAGTTTGGGAACTTGGAGGATTGTATATCAACAATATGCGAGAAAAACATTGGAAAATCTTTATAAAAAAATCCTGTTTTAATTAAGAAGGCCAACTGATCCGAAATAGAAATGCTGACTACAATTCAAGAGCCCAACAATATTAGATTTTGAAATTTTTATTTTTTTCACTTGTCTAAAATGGTGATTCGATGAAGGACGAGAAAACTCGTCAATCTTTTTTTCCTTTTACGCCGTTTCCGGTATTTTTTTTTATTCTCTTCTTGAACTCCATGTGATTTCTTTTCAAATAATTAATTATTTTTTTAATCATTGCAATTTCTTTAAAAATCGGAAGTTTTCTTGATTGCCAAATATTGTCGATGTTGAGAAAGAAATATCAAGTCGAGCATCTTAATCCTGTTTGTTTTTCTATGAAAAGCTTTTTTAGATTCGCCCTGAAAAGGTAAGTTAGACGAATCGTCACTGATTTCCTAAAAAGACTAACAACAAACAAGAAAACATTTGAAATAATTTATTAAATGTCTTTTATCCAAATAGATTTAAATTTCGGTTTCATTTGAAAATCCTAAAGCAGATGTGAATTAAGACAAAAATTGATTTTCAAATTTAAATCCTAGTTTTAATCATTCGACGCATTTTCCAGTCATTGTAATGTTGAAAAAGTAAAAACGGAAAGGCATTTGAAATCATAATCTTTTCTAAAAGAAAATTGTTTAAGTTTATATACTGTTTATTTAAAATGAATTTTTAAAAACAAAAAATCTTTCTTTGAGATTTTTTTCTAAATTGAAGAATATATTGAACATTTTAAATATTTCTGGCTGTATGTAAAATTTCTCAAGTTATTTTTCATATTGTCTGAATCTCCAATAAAATGGCTAAAAAACAGTAAAGGCCCCAAACTTAATAAAAAAAAAGAACTTTTTACATCAAATGTTTATTAAAAGGAAAAATCAAAGTATTTTTTTTTAATTATTTTAATTATTAAAAAAAAAATTTGAATCCTTTCTAACACGTTCGAAATTTTGGTAAAATATATTGTTTTGATTTGAGCGGGTAACCAAATCGTTACGGGAGTTTTACAATGGAAAATGTAATTATTACATAACTCATTTTTTTCTGATGACAAACATATTAATTTAGAAATTCTTTCAAAAATCAAATAACTGTCAGATTTTAATGAAACTTTCAGGACTTATTCACAAATGGATGAAATTATTTTTTTATATTTTTTTTTTTTTCAAAATCTTGCTAAAAAAATGTATTTCTTTTACATCTGTTCCCCCACTCCATGTAAATTCATGAAATTTAAAAAAATTAAATTTTGTTGCAATAAATAGTTTTATTAATTAAATCATTGGGGAATGTAAGTCACCTCTTACTTTTTTGAAAACATTTGCCTCTATTTCTGAAAAACTGCTCCCAATATTGAATTAAAAGATGTAATATAAATATGACATTATTTAATTTGATAAGCTTTAATTGCTTGAATAAATAATAACATTTAAGTACATTATATTCTGAAGGAAATTTTTTTTCAAGTGATAATGAGATTTTTAAAGAACTGTTCTTTTTTTTTTTTAATTAATTTATAAAGTTTTAAAAATATTTTTGAAATGCTTCAAAGATTTGTTGGGGTTTAAAAAATTATTAAGCAAATATCTTTAGTAATGAAAAATTGAAATGTTGAATACAAACCTAAGTTTTAAAGTAGGTATTAAAAATATAAATTAATATCATAACATTTCATAAATTAATTGAGTTACCTCTGTCATGTTGTATAATTTCATCTTCTGTTATTAAATTTTGAAATTAATTTGAAAGACAGTTTTTTATTGTTTTTATTTTTTAGAAAGCATCACCAAACAAGGCTATAAAAATGAACTAAATAAAATTAAAAAATGTAATAGATAATAATTGAAAATATGTTCAGTTTTTTAAATTATCAAGTAAACACTGTTCTGCCCTATTTGGCCCCCTTTTTTTGCCTCCCTTTGATGACCTTTAGTTTGGGTGGGAATTGCTTAGAAAAACACGTTTTCTGGTGGGTTTGACTTCCCTTCTGTAGCCACGTGTACCATATTTTATTTTTTATTCTTTCATCGCGCCAATTCGGTGGCATCAACCGACGGTTTTCGTTTAACATTCCGCTTAAGGACATTTCACATTTCTTGTCTTCATTTCTTTCGTAACGATCTCATTGATATTTGTGTCTACTCTTCTTATCCCGTTTTTAATTAACGGGACTGTAACCTTAAACTTCGTTATGAACTTCTTCTCTTATTTGTTGTTATTGCTTGTATTCTTCTAAGACGTATCGTTTTTTACTTTTTCAGTTTTTACTTTTTTCCATAAATAAATATACCTGTTAGCGAAACAATGTCTCCAGAGGTTTTATTTCTGGATCAGTTAAACTGGCTGTCACAATTCATGCGACAACACAAACACCAAGAACTGAAACATTCACTTAGATTTCATAAATTTATGTCAGTTCTGGTCTACTATACTTAGCTATACGTTTTAGGTGAATGATCACAAACTGTCATCAGTCAGTTCACAGACCAGAAAAATAAGTCCTCCATACTTAACTTTTAAATTCAATTTAAAACTTAGGTATCAAAGTGAGTATAGGTACCTATTTTAAAGTGAATGTTTAATATTACATTTTTAGAATAAAATTTTTTAGCTTTAATTTAGGTACCTCACTCATTTTTGATGCCTATCTTTTAAAATAATTGAAATTTCATGGATTTACATGTAAGTGGCAGGGAAATTGATGTAAAAGATATTTTTAAGAAGATTTTCTAAAAAATAATACTTTCAAAATTAATTTCATTTATTTGTGAAGAAGTCCTGAATGTTTCCTTAAAATCTGACAGTTATTTAATATTTATAGTTCTTTTATCAAATTTTTGTGAAATACCTAATGTAAATGATTTTTGTAAAATTCTACTTTAATTTTTATTTTTGGACTAATGAGAATGAGTAAAATTTAATGGACTAAAAAACAATGATTAATGTCATAACTATCGATAAAAATTATTAATAATAAAGAATAAAATAAAAAAATGAGATATAAAGAATATAAATTAATAAAAGTAAAACAGCATAACATTTTATAAATTCTTGACTTCTGTCGATCATGGTATTTCAATTCATTATTTTCTCAGTCATTAAATTATTAAATTAAGAAAATCTTTTATTAAATTTTATTTTTTCTGAATGCATCTTCAAACATAAAGCTATAAACTGAAATTTGATCAATGATGAAAATATTTTGTTAAGTTTGAAATATGTACCAGGTACTTCAAATAGAAATGGAACATTGACTTAAAATAAAAATGGAAAATAAAATAATAATAAAGAAATAATAAGAATAATAAATAATAATAAAAAAATAAAAATGGACTTCAAATAAAAATGGAACATTGACTTAAATTTAATAAATTTGTGTTCAACCATACTTAGCTTTTCAACACATCTGTATGTGCGAAAAACAAGGTATTCATAATGAAGAAATGCTTGTATATTATATTTTATGCTAGAAGCAAATAAGGTTTCAATTTTTTTTTTTTTTTTTCATTTCACCCCAAGCAAGACAGTACAGCCACCGATGCAGGTGGCTACCTAAGAGTAATAGATTAGTCCTGAGGAGAGTGAAGAGAAAGATGGAACAGTTACAGTGGGTGTCAGAGAAAGGGCAAGAGGAGGATGGGAACATAGGTGTGAAGGCAGTTGCGAAAGTAAAAAGAAAAGAACAAGATATACGGGGTGATGTAGAAAGGACTGGAGTCAAAGGGATAAAAGATGGGTATTGACATTGCCTTTAAATTCCTGGAGGTTGTAGCTGTCAGGAAAGTAAGTATATGGAATGGAGTTCCGCAAACAGGAATTGTGAGAAAAGAAGCTGCAGGAGTAGAATTGTCGGCTGCATTTGGTTGATCTAACGGTAAATGGTTGGGACCCAGTTGCCAGTCTAGTTGCACGAGTAAATTCTCGTGGTCGGGGTGCCAGTGACTTAGGTCCTTTGAAGATCAGAATAATTTAAATTTACATTGGTTAATTTTTCTAAAATAATGCATCACAGATGTGTATTTTATTTTTGCAAGATTTTTAAAACTGAGAATTAACTTTTGCTTACAATCTATCAAAACTTTCTGGTAAACTGGTAACTCTCAAAAAGCTGATAGTCAAATTAATATAATTTCTATTTAAATACACCAGAGTATTTTGCTTACTGGAAATAGTAAATTTAATCATTCAGCTTTTAATTGAAGCTAAGATGAAAGTTTCACAGAAGCTTTTCCATATTTAAGAATTAGTTTTATAATGTAGCTATTGAAACTAGTGGAGGTACCTAAATGTGGGATGTTCCTATTTAAATTATTAGTTGTTATTCTTAAGTTTTCTTTGAATTCATTTTTTGCTGTAGTATTTATAACTTGTGTTTATCAATTCCATATGATCAAGTATTTTAGTTTTTGAATCAGTGTCTTCCTCCATGACTCAATGGTAGTAAAGCCCTTTTTGTTCAAATTATTCATTAAAAAAAGAAATTAAAACATTGCAAAGATTTTAAACATCCTTTGTACTGTCTCAATTTCAAGATGATTGAAACTTAATTCATAGAATTTAAAATGGATTCATTGTGTGTAGAATTTTGTGAAGTTTGTTTTGTAGAACTTTATTTCCTTTTTTAAAAATTAAAATTAGTTTAAATTTCCGCCACACTTTTTTTGTTAATATAATAGAAAAACCTAACCCAATCCTATAAGACACTTCACAAAAATGTAATTCCTAACATTTAAAATTAAACTTTGATAAGGAAAAATAATACACACCCTGTTTGTACCCTACATTCTGAGTCTGACATGATTTGTTAAGCATTTATAATAATATGACATCTGAAGCAGACATCATAAATTGAAATGAGACTTCTAAAACAATCCCGGCACCGACTTTAAATTTACAAATTAAACATGTTTATTTGATCAATATTCTGGCGTATTTTTCATAATCTTCAGAGCATCTTTTAAAATATTTTGGAAAATGTGCTTCTTAAAAACTTATTTCAAAACCTTTTATATATTGCATTCTTTTTCTAAAACTCAGTTTATTTCTTATTTTTCAGTTTGAATCTTTGAGTGTTCCTGAAACCATAATAAATGTCTTTGAGAATAAAGACGTTCTCACTTTGTGAAATTCATGGATTCGTATTTACTTTTAAATGGTGAGACGTAACAGGACACAGATACAAATAACAGATTTCCTTTGAAATCTCTAATGTGAAAATATATTTTCCATCAATTCAAATCTCAGAACAAACATGCAATCTCAAACTGGCAAGAAATATTTTCACTGTAAAATCTGTGGCGTACAATTTTCTTTAAAATCATCACTTTCAAAACACATGTTAACACACACTGGAGAGAAACCATTCCACTGTGAAATCTGTGGACGTAAGTTTTCACTAAATTCAAATCTCAAAACACACATGTTAACACACACTGGAGAGAAAGCTTTTCACTGTGAAGTCTGTGGATGTAAGTTTTCTCTAAATTCATCTCTCAAAATACACATGTTAACACACACTGGAGAGAAAGCATTTCACTGTGAAATCTGTGGATGTAATTTTTCCCTAAATTCAAATCTCAAAACACACATGTTGACACACACTGGAGAGAAAGCTTTCCACTGTGAAATCTGTGGATGTAATTTTTCCAGAAATTCAACTCTCAAAACACACATGTTAACACACACTGGAGAGAAAGCTTTTCACTGTGAAATCTGTGGATGTAATTTTTCTCGAAATTCACATCTCAAACAACACATGTTAACACACACTGGAGAAAAACTTTTCCACTGTGAAATCTGTGGATGTAAGTTTTCTCTAAATTCAAATCTCAAACGACACATGTTAACACACACCGGTGAAAAACTTTTCCACTGTGAAATCTGTGGATGCAATTTTTCCCGAAATTCATCTCTTAAAAGACACTTGTTAACACACACTGGAGAAAAACTTTTCCTCTGTGAAATCTGTAGATGTAAGTTTTCTCTAAATTCAAATCTCAAACGACACATGTTAACACACACTGGAGAAAAACTTTTTCACTGTGACATCTGTGGATGTAAGTTTTCTCTAAATTCAAATCTCAAAAGACACATGTTAACCCACACTGGAGAGAAATGTGTGGCTGAATCTGTCCAAAATATGCAAATTTTAAACGATACAAATTAACACAGTTGCAAGTATTGTGAAATATCGAGGTATTTTTCATTTAATTTCCATCTCAGATGACACATTTTACATTCAGTTAAAGCCTAAAATGGTCTAACATTATTTTCCAATTATTTACAAAGAAATCCTTGTGTAGACAAAAACAAGGAATTCAAGTGACACCAGCAAATAATATTGATAACCAGATTATGACATACGACACATACATTTAACTGACTGAGTTTGTCTTGCTACTTAGCAGAGTCTTGTATTTACATAAAAAATATTTTGAATAATAGTCACATTATTTCTGTTTGTGTTGAGGACATCTTCATTGTTGCGAATTATAATTCTTCATTATTCCTTGTATAACAATGTTTAAATAAACAATTCAATGTGACTGAACCCTGACACAAATATTATTATTATATTCCATTTGAAGAAAAGGATGATTTATTAATGAAGACTTTCAGCAAAGTAAAAAAAAGGAATGTTTTAATTCTCTGAAAAGAGCACAACATTTTAATTTTTGCCTGTTACTTTTTTCTTTTCACAATGCTATAACCACTTGACTGTATACCTTTTGCATTTGAATATTGTTTCTACTTTGTAAACCTTTTGCTTTATTACTGTCTTATAGTTGCTTTGCTTTTCACCTGCATTATATACATATATTGTTTGTCTCCTATTATTTTTGTCTTATTCTTTATTCTTCTTTCTGAACCATTTGCTTTATTACTGTCTTATAATTGCGTTGTTTTTCACCTGCATTATATACATATATTGTTTGTCTCCTATTATTTTTGTCTTATTCTTTATTCTTCTTTCTGAACCATTTGCTTTATTACTGTCTTATAATTGCGTTGTTTTTCACCTGCATTATATACATATATTGTTTGTCTCCTATTATTTTTGTTTTATTCTTTATTCTTCTTTCTGAACCTTTTGCTTTATTACTGTCTTATAGTTGTTTTGCTTTTCACCTGCATTATATACATATATTGTTTGTCTCCTATTATTTTTGTCTTATTCTTTATTCTTCTTTGTAAACCTTTTACTTTATTACTGTCTTATAATTGCTTTGCTTTTCACCTGCATTATATACATATATTGTTTGTCTCCTATTATTTTTGTTTTATTCTTCTTTGTGAACCTTTTGCTTTATTACTGTCTTATAGTTGCATTGTTTTTCACCTGCATTATATACATATATTGTTTGTCTCCTATTATTTTTGTCTTATTCTTTATTCTTCTTTGTGAACCTTTTTCTTTATTACTATGGTATATTAGCGTTAAATGAAATCTTCATGAATGAATGGATTGTATACTGAATTTTTGCTTAGTAAAAAGTGTTTTACTTATTATCAGTATTTCTTAAAAAATTATAACATTGAAATTGAATTTTGAATTATTTAGCAACTTTATTTGGATTGGTCTAACAAGAATGAAAAATTTACTCAGATAATCAAATCAAAAAAAGGATGGAAGAAGATAGATACTTCTCAGTAATATTGACTGAGAAGTAGATGATCACCTGATATATATCATGTTAATTAAACATGGTAATTAGCTTTGTCAATTACCATGAATATTACAAATAAATTTGTGGAAAGAGGCAGCTAAAAAATATTACTGAGAAATAGTTGGTAGCCTGATATATATCATGACAAGTAAACAAGGTGAGTAGCATTGTCAAATACCATGAATAATTCAAATAAAAATGTGGAAAGAGGCAGATAAAAAGTATTACTGAGAAGTAGTTGGTATCCTGATATATATCATGACAAGTAAACAAGGTGAGTAGCATTGTCAAATACCATGAATAATTGAAATAAAAGTGTGCAATTCGGAACATTTTGCTTGTCTGTTTCTTACCTTTCAGAATACTATAATCACTGTACTGTATCCCTTTTACATAGGAAACAGATAAATAATATTACTGAGAAATAGTTGGTAGCCTGATATATATCATGACAAGTAAAATATGTAGGTAACCTTATCAAATACCATGAATAATTCAAATGAAAATGTGGAAGGAAGCAGTTGAAAATATTACTGACAATTAATTGGTAGCCTGATATATGTCATGACAAGTAAACAAGGTTAGTAGCATTTTCAGACATCATGAATTATTCGAATAAATATGTGGATTAAAGCAGATAAAAATATTACTGAGAAGTAGGTGGTAGACTTTTATATATATATATATATATATATATATATATATCATAAGTGAACAATTTGAGTAGCATTGTCAGACATCATGAATACTTCAAATAAAAATGTGTATTTAATCAGAAAAATTACTTTCAACTTGCATTATTTACATATATTGTTGTTTTGTTATTTTTGTCAGCTTTATTCTTCCTTTTGTTTGTTTATAATTTGGTTAATTCTGTTTGGTGAGAACAACTACTAATTTCTGTTATTGCTACTAATTTAAAGGGAAGATGTTTCAGAATTATTCCCTATTTGATCTTCCATACAATAGAAGTAATCAAACTATTGTGAAAATCAGGAAATATGTTTGAAATATTTCATAATTTAATAAAATATATGTTTTTTGTCGTCAGCAAACGGTATAATTTCCTCAAATGTTTCTTAATTTAATAAAATCTGGATGGAATCAGACAAAAATATTACTGAGAAATAGTTGGTAGCTTGATATGTATCATGACAAGTAAACAAGGTGAGGAACATTGTCAAATACCATAAATAATTGAATTATATATGTGGAAGGATGCAGATAAATAATATTACTTTGAAATAGTTGGTAGCCTGATATATATCATGACAAGTAAACAAGGTGAGTAGCATTATCAATTATCATGAATAATTGAAATAAATTTGTGGAAGGAAGCAGATGAATAAGTAAACAAGATGAGTAGCATCATCAAATACCATAAATAATTGAAATATATATGTGGAAGAAAGCCGATAAATAATATTACTGAGAAATAGTTGGTAGCCTAATATATATCATAACAAGTAAACAAGATGGGTAAGCATTGTCAAATACCATGAATTTTTTAATTAAATATGTGGAAGGAAGCAGATTAGTGAATAATATTACTGAGAAATAGTTGGTCGCCTGATATATATCATGATAATTAAACAAAGTGTGTAGCATTGTCAAATATGAATTATGACAATCAGTTTGTGTATGTAAGCATAGTGATTAGCATTGTCAATTTCATGGAATTTCAAATGAAAATCTGGATGAAATCAGATGAAAAGATTACTGAGAAATAGTTGGTATCCTGATATATATCATGACAGTTAAAAAAGGTGAGTATCATTGTCAAATACCATGAATAATTCAAATAAAAATGTGGAAAGAGGCAGATAAAAAGTATTACTGAGAAGTAGTTGGTATCCTGATATATATCATGACAAGTAAACAAAGTGAGTAACATTGTCAAATACCATGAATAATTCAAATAAAAATGTGGAAGGAGGCAGATAAAAAGTATTACTGAGAAGTAGTTGGTATCCTGATATATATCATGACAAGTAAACAAGGTGAGTAGCATTGTCAAATACCATGAATAATTGAAATAAAAATGTGGAAAGAGGCAGATAAAAAGTATTACTGAGAAGTAGTTGGTATCCTGATATATATCATGACAAGTAAACAAGGTGAGTAGCATTGTCAAATACCATGAATAATTGAAATAAAAATGTGGAAAGAGGCAGATAAAAAGTATTACTGAGAAGTAGTTGGTATCCTGATATATATCATGACAAGTAAACAAGGTGAGTAGCATTGTCAAATACCATGAATAATTGAAATAAAAGTGTGCAATTCGGAACATTTTGCTTGTCTGTTTCTTACCTTTCAGAATACTATAATCACTGTACTGTATCCCTTTTACATAGGAAACAGATAAATAATATTACTGAGAAATAGTTGGTAGCCTGATATATATCATGACAAGTAAAATATGTAGGTAACCTTATCAAATACCATGAATAATTCAAATGAAAATGTGGAAGGAAGCAGTTGAAAATATTACTGACAATTAATTGGTAGCCTGATATATGTCATGACAAGTAAACAAGGTTAGTAGCATTTTCAGACATCATGAATTATTCGAATAAATATGTGGATTAAAGCAGATAAAAATATTACTGAGAAGTAGGTGGTAGACTTTTATATATATATATATATATATATATATATATATCATAAGTGAACAATTTGAGTAGCATTGTCAGACATCATGAATACTTCAAATAAAAATGTGTATTTAATCAGAAAAATTACTTTCAACTTGCATTATTTACATATATTGTTGTTTTGTTATTTTTGTCAGCTTTATTCTTCCTTTTGTTTGTTTATAATTTGGTTAATTCTGTTTGGTGAGAACAACTACTAATTTCTGTTATTGCTACTAATTTAAAGGGAAGATGTTTCAGAATTATTCCCTATTTGATCTTCCATACAATAGAAGTAATCAAACTATTGTGAAAATCAGGAAATATGTTTGAAATATTTCATAATTTAATAAAATATATGTTTTTTGTCGTCAGCAAACGGTATAATTTCCTCAAATGTTTCTTAATTTAATAAAATCTGGATGGAATCAGACAAAAATATTACTGAGAAATAGTTGGTAGCTTGATATGTATCATGACAAGTAAACAAGGTGAGGAACATTGTCAAATACCATAAATAATTGAATTATATATGTGGAAGGATGCAGATAAATAATATTACTTTGAAATAGTTGGTAGCCTGATATATATCATGACAAGTAAACAAGGTGAGTAGCATTATCAATTATCATGAATAATTGAAATAAATTTGTGGAAGGAAGCAGATGAATAAGTAAACAAGATGAGTAGCATCATCAAATACCATAAATAATTGAAATATATATGTGGAAGAAAGCCGATAAATAATATTACTGAGAAATAGTTGGTAGCCTAATATATATCATAACAAGTAAACAAGATGGGTAAGCATTGTCAAATACCATGAATTTTTTAATTAAATATGTGGAAGGAAGCAGATTAGTGAATAATATTACTGAGAAATAGTTGGTCGCCTGATATATATCATGATAATTAAACAAAGTGTGTAGCATTGTCAAATATGAATTATGACAATCAGTTTGTGTATGTAAGCATAGTGATTAGCATTGTCAATTTCATGGAATTTCAAATGAAAATCTGGATGAAATCAGATGAAAAGATTACTGAGAAATAGTTGGTATCCTGATATATATCATGACAGTTAAAAAAGGTGAGTATCATTGTCAAATACCATGAATAATTCAAATAAAAATGTGGAAAGAGGCAGATAAAAAGTATTACTGAGAAGTAGTTGGTATCCTGATATATATCATGACAAGTAAACAAAGTGAGTAACATTGTCAAATACCATGAATAATTCAAATAAAAATGTGGAAGGAGGCAGATAAAAAGTATTACTGAGAAGTAGTTGGTATCCTGATATATATCATGACAAGTAAACAAGGTGAGTAGCATTGTCAAATACCATGAATAATTGAAATAAAAATGTGGAAAGAGGCAGATAAAAAGTATTACTGAGAAGTAGTTGGTATCCTGATATATATCATGACAAGTAAACAAGGTGAGTAGCATTGTCAAATACCATGAATAATTGAAATAAAAATGTGGAAAGAGGCAGATAAAAAGTATTACTGAGAAGTCGTTGGTATCCTGATATATATCATAACAAGTAAACAAGGTGAGTAGAAATTTCAAATTCCATGAATGATTTATATAAAAGTGTGGAATGAGGTAGATAAAACGAATTACTGAGAAGTAGTTGGTATCCTGATATATATCATGACAAGTAAACAAGGTGAGTAGCATTGTCAAATACTATGAATAATTGAAATAAAAATGTGGAAAGAGGCAGATAAAAAGTATTACAGAGAAGTAGTTGGTATCCTGATATATATCATGATAAGTAAACAAGGTGAGTAGCATTATCAAATACCATTAACAATTTAAATAAATATGCGGAAGGATGCACATAAATAATATTGCTGAAAAATAGTTGGTCGCCTGATATATATCATGATAATTAAACAAAGTGTGTAGCATTGTCAAATATGAATTCTTACAATCAGTTTGTGTATGTAAGCATAGTGATTAGCATTGTCAATTTCAAGGAATTTCAAATGATAATCTGGATGAAATCAGATGAAAATATTACTGAGAAATAGTTGGTAGACTGATATATATCATGACAGTCAAAAAAGGTGAGTATCATTGTCAAATACCATGAAGAATTGAAATATATATGTGGAAGGAAGCAGATAAATAATATTACTGAGAAATAGTTGGTATCCTGATATATATCATGACAAGTAAATATGTAGGTAACCTTATCAAATACCATTAATAATTCAAATGAAAATGTGGAAAGAGGCAGATAAAAAGTATTACTGAGAAGTAGTTGGTATCCTGACATATATCATGACAAGTAAACAAGGTGAGTAGCATTGTCAAATACCATGAAGAATTCAAATAAAAATGTGGAAGGAGGCAGATAAAAAGTATTACTGAGAAGTAGTTGGTATCCTGATATATATCATGACAAGTAAACAAGGTGAGTAGCATTGTCAAATACCATGAATAATTGAAATAAAAATGTGGAAAGAGGCAGATAAAAAGTATTACTGAGAAGTAGTTGGTATCCTGACATATATCATGACAAGTAAACAAGGTGAGTAGCATTGTCAAATACCATGAAGAATTCAAATAAAAATGTGGAAGGAGGCAGATAAAAAGTATTACTGAGAAGTAGTTGGTATCCTGACATATATCATGACAAGTAAACAAGGTGAGTAGCATTGTCAAATACCATGAAGAATTCAAATAAAAATGTGGAAGGAGGCAGATAAAAAGTATTACTGAGAAGTAGTTGGTAGCCTGATATATATCATGACAAGTAAACAAGGTGAGTAGCATTGTCAAATACCATGAATAATTCAAATAAAAATGTGGAAAGAGACAGATAAAAAGTATTACTGAGAAGTAGTTGGTATCCTGATATATATCATGACAAGTAAACAAGGTGAGTAGCATTGTCAAATACCATGAATAATTCAAATAAAAATGTGGAAAGAGGCAGATAAAAAGTATTACTGAGAAGTAGTTGGTGTCCTGATATATATCATGACAAGTAATCAAGGTGAGTAGTATGATCAAATACCATGAATAACTCAAATGAAATTGTCATGGCACTATCTATTAAGGTAGTCACATTTGTATAGTTATGTCTAAAATTTCTATTAACCAACATTCAAAACATGCAGACATCAGCTGTGCAATATAGTATATGTAGCAATCGTTTCAGCAGAGTTGAATATATTTGTTAGTACTCAACATGGTGTGCAATTCTGAACATATTGCTTGCCTGTTTCTAACCTTTTAGAATACTATAATCACTGTACTGTATCCCTTTTGTATGTGAACACTAATCCTACATTTTGAACGTTTGTTCTTTCTTGCTGTCTTAGATTTGCTTTGCTTTCAACTTGCATTATTTACATATATTGTTGTTTTGTTATTTTTGTCAGCTTTATTCTTCCTTTTGTTTGTTTATAATTTGGTTAATTCTGTTTGGTGAGAAAAACTAATAATTTCTGTTATTGCTACTAATTTAAAGGGAAGATGTTTCAGAATTATTACCTATTTGATCTTCCATACAATAGAATTAATCAAACTCATGTGAAAATAAGGAAATATAATTTAATCAATTATATTTTTAATGTGAATATATCATGAAACCTTAACTTTTTATTTCCTCAAATGTTTCTTAATTTAATAAAAAAGATGTCTTTTGTCATCAGCAAATGGTAGAATTTCAAATTCGTACAGGAATATTCCAAGTAAATTTTGTAAATATATCTTTAATTTTCTTTGTTATTGGTGTTACCTATCATCTATACGTCTGAGTCCATGGGTGAGTTGTTCCAATTATAAGACGTGGGTTTTAATCTCAACTTGCTTGATTTGTTAGGAAGTTGACTGGTCTGCTTATATACAAGCAGCTTGTAATTCATATAAAAGTGCTTGTCAATGCATTCATATATATTTTGCTGGAATTACTTGATTTCTTTTACTCAGGCATCAATTTTATTCCCAAAATCCAGGATTTTGTATTTTTTGGATAAATTTGAATGAAAAATTTTTTTTAATTTGTTTTTACAATTTTATTTTCATAACAGCTCAAATTTACAATTTCCAAATGTGTAAAAACAACATTATTTTCATAAATAGCTACAATTTTCTCATGAGTAGGCAAGTAAAAATTCAAATGTAATTACTATCTCAAGTAATAATTTTTTGTTTTGAAAGTGATTATGAGTTGTAAAGAAATACAAATAGGTTTCACCAAACATTTATGAATAAAAGAATCAACGACAGAAACTTTCAATTTTGTTTCAGGCAACATAGGTGAAATCTGGATTCATTTAACTCTTTATTACACTTTCTCTTTGAATATTTACACAGTTAATTTCCCTTCCTGCAAAATTGATGTTATTTTATTCTTTAAATAAATTTCCACTAATCCATACAAGTAACACAGTTTTTCCTTTTGTTTAACCTTCTGATAGCTTTAAATGAGGCGAGTATTGGCTATGTTTGGGAAGTGGCCTTTTTACCAGTCATGGCTTGATAGACATTTTCTAAGTGGTACTCATTAGACACAGACTGGACGAAAATATGCAGGTTTCAGGACCCCCATCCTAAACTGCCAGTACCGATATTGGATGTAATTCGTTCGTCTGAGACAATCCCACCTAAAATAGCTATCCTTGGGAAAAGTTAGCTTTATGGCCCTATAAATAGAGGAATGGAGGATAACAGGGACCTTCCCAGCACAGAGCAATGAAGATTTTCTTTAGTTCTCTTGTCCCTATTTCGGACATTGTAATAGTGGGAAATGCTTTGACGGCCTCCTGCAAGAAGTCCTAGACTTTTAAGTTACACCCTGTGTTTATCATGAGAGCACTCCTGGAACGTTAGAAAAATTGGACTGATCCATCAACCGAGGATAGTTTAAATAGGGGTCTTAGCAGGGCCTTCCTCTTGGAGGAAAGGTCCCTCTCTAAAGCAGGTCTTTCTATTGTGTAGATGAGTAGTCTCATCTATAAAATAGAAACACGAAACGCAAAAAAAAGTTCTTCTCAAAGATAGTAGTCTCAAACACAAGAATGCCAAAGAGAGTGTAGTTCAGTAGTCACAAATAAGAGAACACACGTAATGAGTTCTAGCCTAGCAGGCCTATTTATATCTTCCCAAGTTTCGTGGTCGCCGTGATTTTGCATCAATTTGATAGCATAGAAACAATATGGCTTCCCCACAAGATTCTTTTTTTACATCCAGGCATCTATGAGGTAAGTTTTTTTTTTTTTTCAAAATACATATGCCTGTAAGGGGCTTTCTTTCTCTCTTTTTTCCTTTTCAGGCTCCAGGGAGGGTTTATCTACATTGGGGGAGGGTTGTTCAGTTTTAGGGGAGGGAATTTTTTGTTGGGAGAAAGGTGTTAGGGAAGGCATAGAAATAGATTGAACTGGGGAGGCAGATTGACTTCTCCCCCCCTCCCACAGGAACTGTTCTTACAAGTGATGCAAGGATGGATTGAGTCTTGGCAGCCACCATAACCAGTTACACCCTGCTGCATTCTACTACATCCTTCTTACCTTTATTTTGCACCTCTTCTTCATCTTCCCTCCCACTTTTTAGCCATGAGGATCGCGAGGGAGGTATCTCCTCCACAACCATTGCTTGCTCCTTCTCGTGGACTGGTTGTTGTTGCTATTTCTGTTTTCTTTGTTGTGACTTCTTTTTAGCTGGCAACTGCATTTTCTTGATTGGAAAATCCCGCTGAGGAGGAGGGGAAGACACCTTTTTTTTCTCTGTCCACTCTTCCGGTGCTGCCTTCTTTAGCGCAGCAATCAGTGTATTTTGCACAAGCGGCGTTGCTGGTGGCACTTGTTCATCTTCAAGTATTCTTCTTGGTTATGTCTTATGCCCCAACAAAACAGTATGTCGGGGACCTTTAGAAAATTTGGTCAATTCACATGGACACATACATCTTATATGAGCACGGCTGTGTTACTCGTTACACAAGCCACCTCCTCCACAGATCCAAATCTGGTAAAAATCTCCCCACATGATCCCACGAGATTTCCACTGGAACTCCATGTCATAATAATCCTGGTTTTTTGTGTTCCCATGTTCTTTGTCTGAAGACGAATTCCCTTTGCTATCATTGTGTTTCCGACTAATGTTTTTGTCTCCTCCGAGTTCGAAAAGACGTCCTACATCAATCGGGATTGTCTTGCCAATATCTTTGGGATGATTTTTAGACTATTTAGGGCTCAACTAATTTTCAGGTTTTCACATCCAAAGTCAGATATTAGGACTTTTGGTATTACAATCAGGTCATTACAAACAATAAAGACTTTATATTTTTCCTGCGTTTGCAGATAAATTGGCATTTTTCTTGGTAGGGGTGACAGTGAAGGTATCACCGTCAAAGTAAATGGCTGGGGAGACAGAGCCATACTGGTCTTTGTCTCCCCGTAGCACATGAAAGAAAATTTCAGCCAACAAAAAGACATTCCAAAGGACAAAGAAAACAAACTTAAAAACAAAGGTTGACAAAAAATGCGTACTCACTATTTCAAAACCACTATCAAAATAACACTTCAAAAATGCTGGGAACTCCACGGCGGTTGCCACCCATATATTTATTACTTTTTTTTTTTTTTTTTATCATTTCACCCTGAGCAAGGCAGAAATGCCACTGATGAGTGGGGGGCTACATAACTGTAAAAAAGATTAATTAGAAAAGAGTGAGGAGTACAAACTAGTTAGAAAGGAGCAATAGAAAGCTGAGAATGCAGGTGCGATGACAGATACATATGTGGAGAAAGGGAAGGATATACAGGGGTGGGAGAGTGCTAGAGTCCAGTGGTTAATAGATGAGTATTAACATTGCATTTAAATTTCTGGAGGTTGTAGCCGTCAGGAAAGGAAGAATATGGGAGCGAGTTCCACAGGCGCGAAGTGCGAGAGAAGAAGCTGCAGGAGTAGAATTGTTGTCTGCATTTGGCTAACCTGAATGGGTGGGACTCAGTTGCCAGTCTAGTTGCACGAGTAAACACCTGTTGAGGAGGCACCAGTGACTTAAGTTCGTCCGAGCAGAAGCCATGAAAGTATTTATAGAACAGACAAAGGGAGGCCACATTTCGACGGTGGGGAAGTGGCTGCAGTCGAGCCGCCAGATCAGTACCTATCACATTACTAACTCTCCTTTGGAGACTGTCGAGAACACTGAGGAGAACGGCAGGGGCGCCTGACCATAAATGGCAGCAGTACTCCATGCACGGACGGATGGTTGACTTGTATTTATGCAGGATGGATTCAGGCGGAAAAAACATCCTGGATCGACATAGTGACAAAGCAGTAGATTTTGTGTTACACTAAAAATCCATCACTCGTCAATCAATCGACCAGATATTAAATCCCTCATACGTTCAGGGGACCTAAAAATAATTGCCACATGATTTTTTTAAAAAATTTCTTTATTTTCAATATAGATGCAAAAATATATAAAAATTTATATATGATGGGTAATGAAAAAGGGGGAGGGGTAAATAAGACCAAAAAACCCAAACAGTAAATTTCAACTTAATATAGAGAACAAATAAATTGATGTTAGTTGGAACCATCCAACCCACAAAAATAAAGAGACCGCTGTATTTTGTCTTTAAGAAAGAGACGGTTCCACAGGAATCCACCCCGATGTGACTAGGAGATCTAAAAGACAAAATCAAAAGGGTTTCTTTCTAAGGGGAATGGGGAAGAGAAAAAAAACTAAATACGTTTTGGAAAATCAAAATTCTGACCCAGTCGAGATGAAAGGACGGGATTTGAAAAACTGGGGGTAAATGGGAATCTCGACATGGATCATAACAAAATAAGAAGCCGTTAACAGGCCAGAAGGAACACCTACTCACATTAACTAGGTACACAAGGGAGATAACCAAAACTTGGCTCTTTCAATTTTGATGCTGTATCATCAACTGTGTAACCGGTGCCATCGCCAGTTTTTATCCTTGGCACATTTTCGCCAAGTGCCCAGGGGCACCACACATCCAGCAGTTGGACCTTGTTTTCACCGCGACGAAAATCTTTCTTTCCTGACACGACAATATGTCGGGGATTCTTATAAAATTTTGGCTGTTGAGGACTACTTGTAGTGTGAATCCCTCAGTTGGAACTCCTGCCTTACTAATAATACGGTTAACCTCCTCCACCTATCCTAACTGGGTAAAGAATCCTCCCACGTGATTGCTGGAAATGTCGAGTGGCACACCATGAACTACAATCCGGGTCCTTTGTGTACCCATATACTCCGTCTGTAATGTGATGTTTTCCGTCGACAGATTACTTCCCGCCAAGCTCTTGGCTTCTTGTTCAGTCGATTGCAGTACATATCACATTGAACGCAACCGTCTCACCAACACTTTTAGTGAAATTTTGAGGTTTTTTCATGCCTCCTCCATTGTCTCACTGCTGACCACATTAAATTTTCTTGTTTTCACGTCGGTTGTCAGCAGGGAGATTGTTTTAACGGACATGAGATCCAAAGCTTCTGGCACGGCTATTAATTCGTTGCTATTTCAATGAATTCCTGCTACTTGTCGAGCACCTGGTTATAGTACATGCATCTTTTTTCACTACAGTTTTCATCCAAACAGGTGGCATTTTCAACACTTTTGCTTTCACATTTTGTTGGGGAGACTCAGCCATTGTGGCCACATCACAGCGGTATTCTTGGGGTTCATTGACTAGTCTGGCCCAAGATAGGCAGAGGTGGAGAAGCTTTGTTGGGTGTAACGGATGATGATGATGACTTGCTTTCAATACACACGCTTCCGTCTTCGTTCGTTTGCCATCACATGAATCATATTTTTTCGCTTGTCCTCCTGTCTACCTCACAGAATCACATTTTATGTTTACGTCGGTGGGGAACTATTATTTGCATACGAGACTCAATTCTTGCACGTGCAGGACTTATTTCATAAATAAATTCAACTTGAGTTGAATTCTTATTTTTTCATTATACAATTTACGGAAGTCGGAATAATCTGTAGAATCACTTCTACATGTATGTACATACCTATATACATATCGCCATGCACACACGTTCATACACATATACCCACATACGCTTACGTGAGGACCACATGTGAAACTTTCTTGTTCTTGTGTGTATTAAGAAATATATAAACTGATTTCCACACGTGCTTAGCCAGTTGGAGGCTGCTTTTCGGAGCATATAGTCCGAATGCCATTCGTTCCTTCCAACTCACATGCTAAGCTAATTGCATTCAGCAATTAGCTACAAAATGTTTCTCTCTATCTTATAAGTACATTTCAATACATGTATAATTATATACACTACTATTCAGTACAAACTTTTCAGGAACTCTTCTAGCATGAATATTGAGACAATTTCTTTAATATCTAAGAAATAACTTTCTTCACGACCTTGTATTCACGAATTGCTTAATACAATGTTGTTATATTCATTACATTGTGCTTTGAGGTATTTTATTTATAAGTGTAGAGGTTTGGACAACCAACCTACTTTTCACTGTTAAAATTACTACCCCAACGGTCAGTCTACTACATATTGGTACACAATTTGTCCTGTCCACTACAAATCCATTTCACTTTTATGGTGGTCACGATCTTTCAACAAGCCCTGACACTCCAAGTAAATTCGTTTGGTTGGAGGTAAGTTTTCTCATTCCTCACAATGTCCTTTGGCTTACCATGCTGTAATTATTTTCGCTCTATTTTGAAAAGCAAAAATTAAAAAAACATTTTACAATTTATCAAATTTTGTTAATTCTTATATTTACTAAATTCCATTGAAACAAATTACTTGGACAAATAATGAATTCTTAAGAGTTTGTTAATTTTTTTTTTCAGAACTTTTCGTCAAAATAAAATTTTATATCTGAAAATCAGGTTAATTTTACAATGATCAGCCATTGTTCACAACCAGATTATTTTTTTTATCAAGGAACAAATTCTCCTTTTACACCGTTTCCAGAATTTCCTTGATTCTCTTCTCGAACTAAAAAATGCGATTTATTTTCGAATAATTAATCTTTTTTTATTGCAGTTTCTTTAAAAATCGGAAGTTTTCTTGATTGCCAAATATTGTCGATGTTGAGAAAGAAATATCAAGTCGAGCATCTTAATCCTGTTTGTTTTTCTATGAAAAGCTTTTACATTCGCTGTGAAAAGGTAAGTTAGACGAACCGTCACTGATTTCCTAAAAAGACTAACAATAAACAAAACTAAAGCATTTGAAATAAATTAAATTTCGGTTTCATTTGAAAATCCTAAAGCAAATTTTAATTAAGGCAAAATTGATTTTCCTATTTAAATCCAAATTTTAAATCATTTGACGCATTTTCTAGTCATTGTATTATTGTATTTAATGTCGAAAACCCCATAAGAAAACATTTGAAATCATATTATATAGTATCCGCTAAAAGAAAATTATTTATATAGTACTTTTAAAATTTAAAATGAATTTCTAAAAACGAAAAATCTTTCTTTGAGTTTTTTTTCTAAATTCAAGAAAATATTTAACATGTGTAAAAATTTCTTTATCGTTCTATGAACGATAAAGAAATTGTCTGATAATCTCCAGTTCTTAACTAAAAAGTCTACTCGCTATCAATTCTTTGGAGATTTTTAAAATATTTTTAAAGTTTTATATATTAAATTATTTAATAATAAAAAATTTTAAAAAAAATGAAAACAATTCCTTTAAAATTTTATTATTAATCGAAAAAAATTTTTTCTTCAGAATAATGTCTTCGATAGTTAATTTATTCCAGCGATTAAAAGCTTATCAAATTAAATTATATCAGAGTTTTATTACCTTTTTAATTTTACTCTTCGGAAAAGGTTTTCGAATAATGATTGCAAACTTAAAATTTAAAAAAATCGATGATTTATATTCCCCAATGAGTCCTACGTTCAAATAATGAAACAAAAAAGTTAGCCATCAGCCATCAAAAAAACGAACTTTTTCCATCATAATATTTATTAAAAGGAAAGATCAAAGTATTTTTAATTATTTTAAAAAAAAATTTAATCCTTTCTAACACGTTCGAAATTTTGGTAAAAAATCTTGTTTTCATTTGAGTTTTAAATTATCAAGTAATTAACACCAAGAACTGAAATGTTCACTTAGATTTCATAAATTTATGGGTGATACTTTTTTTCAGTCCGCCATTTTGGTATGCCAAAAATTTGTTAGTATCATGTGACGTATTCAAATTTTTTTTTCTCCAGGAAAAAAACGAATAAAATTTATTTTTACAAGTATGTTTGTACAATATACATTCATCTAGTGAATAGACAGGAAATTAAATACAAAAACTACTATAATTATTTTTAAATTCTTTCTTAATATGTCCATGTTCCAGTATAATAAAAATGAAATCTCGTTCTGGCGTACCGAAAAAATATTTTTTCCAAAGAATAAAAACGAATAAAAATTATTTTTATGAGAATCTTTATTCATTTATCTAGCGAATAAACATAAAATTACATATGAAAAACTACTTTAATTATTTTTAAATTCCATCTTAATATGTCCATATTCCAGTATAACATATAATAATAATCATTCACCTTTTAATTACAGCTAAGATGAATGTTTCATAGAAGCTTTTCCCTATTTAAAAATTCATTTTATAATGTAGGTATTGAAAATTAGTGGATATACCTCATACGTAGGGTGTTCCTATTTAAATTATTAGTTTTTATTTTTAAGTTTCTTTTCAATTCATTTCACCATACTTTTATTATAACATCTGTTTATCAATTCCATATAGTCAAGTATTTTAGTTTTCAAATCCTCTTCCTTCATGACCATCAGTGGTAGCAAAGCCATGATTTCTTTCAAATTATTACTTAAAAAAAGAAATTAAAAGATTGCAAAGATTTTAAACATCCTTTCTACTGTCTAGATTTCAACATAATTCAAACTTAATTTATAGAATTTAAAAGGGATTAATTGTGTGTAGAATTTTGAAGTTTGTTGTACAGAACTTTCTTATTTTCATTTCTTGAAAGCTGAAAATTAGTTTAAATTTCAGTAACACTTCTTTACTAACTTAACAGAAAAAATATAATTGCTAACATTTAAAATTAAGTTTTGATGAAGAAAAATGATACACACCCTGTTTTTACTCGATATTTCAAGTCTGACATGATTTGTTAAGCATTTATAATAATATGACATCTGAAGCAGACATCATAAATTGAAACGAGACTTCTAAAACAATCTGTGCACCTGACTTTAAATTTACAAATTACACGTTTTTTCGATGAATATTCTGGTGTATATTCAATTATTTTCAGAGCAGCTTCAAGAAAATATTTAAAAATGCGCTTCTTAAAAACCTTTTTCAAAACCTTTTATATACTTTGTTCTTTTTCTTTCAAAACTCTGTTTATTTCTTATTTTTCAGTTGCAATATTTGAGTGTTCCTGAAACCATAATAAATGTCTGAAAATAAAGATATTTTCACCTTGTGGAATTCATGGATTAGTATTTACTTTTAAATGGTGAGACATAACAGGACACAGACACGAATAACAGATTTCCTTTGAAATCTCTAATTTGAAAATACATTTTCCATCAATTCAAATCTCAGAACAAGCATTCAATCTCAAACTGGGAAGAAATATTTTCACTGTAAAATCTGTGGAGTACAATTTTCTTTAAAATCATCACACTCAAAACACTCTCAAAACACATGTTAACACACACTGGAGAGAAACCTTTCCACTGTGAAATCTGTGGGCGTAAGTTTTCACTAAATTCCAATCTCAAAACACGCATGTTAGCACACACTGTAGAAAAAATTTTCCACTGTTAACTCTGTGGGCGTAAGTTTTCTCTCAATTCACATCTCAAACAACACATGTTAAAACACACTGAAGAAAAATCTTTCCACTGTGAAATTTGTGGATGTAAGTTTTCCGTAAATTCAAATCTCAAAAGACACATGTTAACCCACACTGGAGAGAAAGCTTTCCACTGTGAAATCTGTGGACATAAGTTTTCCTTAAATTCAAATCTCAAACAACACATGTTAACGCATACTGGAGAGAAAGCTTTTCACTGTGAAGTCTGTGGACGTAAGTTTTCCCAAAATTCTTCTCTCAAAATACACGCGTTAACACACACTGGAGAGAAACACACAGTAAAGAAAGCATTCCACTGTGAAATCTGTGGAGATAAGTTTTTCCGAAATTCACATCTCAAAACACACATGTTAACACACACTGGAGAGAAAGCTTTCCATTGTGAAATTTGTGGATGTAAGTTTGCCCTAAATTCAAATCTCAAACAACACATGTTAACACACACTGGAGAGAAAGCTTTCCACTGTGTAATATGTGCATGTAAGTTTTCCCGGGATTCAAATCTCAAAATACACATGTTAACACACACTGGAGAGAAAGCTTTCCACTGTGAAATCTGTGGATGTAAGTTTGCCCGAAATTCAACACTCAAACAACACATGTTTACACACACTGGAGAGAAAGCATTTCACTGTGAAGTCTGTGGACGTAATTTTTCCGTAAATTCATCTCTCAAAAAACACATGTTAACACACACTGGGGAGAAAGCTTTCCACTGTGAATTCTGTGGATGTGAGTTTTCTCGAAATTCATCTCTTAAACAACACATGTTAACACACAATGGAGAGAAAGCTTTTCACTGTGAAGTCTGTGGATGTAAGTTTTTCCGGGATTCAAATCTCAAAAGACATATGTTCACACACACTGGAGAGAAAGCTTTCCACTGTGAAATCTGTGGATGTAATTTTTCCCTAAATTCACAACTCAAAAAACACATGTTAACCCACACTGGAGAGAAAGCTTTTCACTGTGAAATCTGTGGATGTAAGTTTTCTCTGAATTCACATCTCAAACAACACATGTTAACACACACTGGAGAGAAAGCTTTTCACTGTGAAATCTGTGGATGTAAGTTTGCCCGAAATTCTTCTCTCAAAAGACACATGTTGACACACACAGGGGAGAAAGCGTTCCATTGTGACATCTGTGGATGTAATTTTTCCCGAAATTCAATCCTCAAGAATCACATTTTAACACACACTGGAGAAAAGGCTTTTCACTGTGAAATCTGTGGGTATAAGTTTACCCGAAATTCTAGCCTCAAGAGGCACATGTTAATACACACTGGAGAAGAATCTTTGGATTAATCTGTCCAAAATATGCAATTTTGAAACAACACAAATTAAAACACTGGTGAGTATCTTTTCATTGTGAAATATTGCAGTATTTTTCATTTAATTTCCATCTCAAATGACACATTACATTCAATTAGAGTTGAAAATGGTCTAACATTATTTTCCAACTATTTAAAAGGAAATCTTGTGTCGACACAAACAAGGAATTCACGTGACACAAACAGATAATATAGTAGGTACCGCCACAAAATCGCTGAAAAAACAGCATAGTCAGAAGGGAAAAGGTCCCAAACTAAATAAAACAAAGTTCTATCGGCAAAAACTTTATATTGCCATTAAGAGGATAGAACAAAGCATTTTTTAAATATTTTTAAAATTTTTTTAATTATTTCTAACACGTTCGAAATTGTTGTAGAAAGTTTTTTTTTCTTAGTTAAGTGTTATATATCCAAATTGCCGCTATTTTATTAAGTAAACAAACGTAATTGTTATGCAATGCACTTTTTTGGCCGTGAAAGACACATTAATTAGGAAATTCTTGTATAAATCAAATAATGGGTGGATTTTGATGAAAACTTCAGGACTTATTTAGAATTGAATAAAATCAATTTTGATTGCATAATTTTTAGAAAATATTGGTAAACATTTTTTTTTTTAACTATGTTACCCCCCACCCCACCAATTAAATTCCAGAAATGTGTAACAATTTGATCATTGGCAACTCTAACACTAATATAAAAAAATTCAGGAGTCATTGGGGAATGCAGATTCACTGTTTTTATTTTCTTCGAAAGTCCCCGTCTTTCTAAAAAGTAGGTCCGAATTGCGAAAAATGCAATAACTATGCCAATTTTTATGTGGATAAACTTCTGATTGCTTTTATGAACAATATAAATTAAGCATATCATAGTCTGAAAAGAATTAAAAATTCAGTGACTAATTAATTTTTACAATAGTTATGTTCATTTTTTTTCATTTTTTTAATTATATATAAAAATTATATATAAAAAGTTTAAAAATTATTGTTAAATTTCTTCCTCTACTGTCAGGCTAGGGTATGTAATTAAAGCATGAAGACTACAATTACTAATCGAAAATTTAAAAGCTTAATACAAATAACTGACCCCGTCAATTTTTAAAATAATTAAAAACATTTTAATTTTTTGCCCGTATTTTATTTGTACGGGGGCCCGTACGTGATATTTAGCATTAAAAGGTCACGTGATTCAAGGATTGTCTTCTCTTACAAAGTAAGTTACATTCTCATGTTTTTGTTGCCTTCGGGCCCCCCTTCCCCTTATCATCAAATCTGTCAACACGTGCTGCTAGCTGTCAGGCTCGGGCTACCTAGTCTGATAATAAATTACAGGGAATTTTACGGAGAGTAAGCAGGCACAATTGTTTGAAATCAGATGAAGGTTAGTTTTTATTTAAAAATTGACTTCAATAACGTGTCACCGACGTATATTTTATTTTTGCCAGATTTTTAAAACAGGAATGTGGCCACTGTTTTGAAATTTGTCGATCAATTAAAAAAAATGGCGCTACTTTTAAATTTTTTTCAAAAAGCTCTGAATTTTTAAATTCCAATCAATATAATTTTCCTTTAAAATACGCCAGTGTATTTTGTTTACTAGAATTGCTAAATTTAATCTCTTGACTTTCAATTAAAGCTAATTTTAAAGCTTGAAGATAACTTATTTATTTGTAAAATTTCAATTTAAATTTAGGTGTAGAAAATTTTGTGGAGGTGCCTATAATATAGATTATAACATATACACATACATTTAACTGCCTGAATTTGTCTTGCTACTTAGCAGACCCTTTTATTTACATAAAAAATATTTTGAATAATTGTCACATTTTGTGTTGAGGACATCTTTATTGCTGCTAATTATAATCCTTTATTAACCATTGTGAAACAATGTTTAAATGAACAATTAAAAATGACTGAACCTTGACACAAATATTATATTCCATCTGAAGAAAAGGACGATTTATTTATGGAGACTTTTAGCAAAGTAAACAAAAACATTGTTTTAATTTTCTGAAGAAAGCATTGGACTTTTTGCTTGTTACTTTTTTATCACAATGTTATAACCGCTTGACTGAATCTTGTTTGCATTTGAACACCATTCCTACTTTGTGAACCTTTTGCTTTATTACTGTCTTATAGTTGCTTTGCTTTTCACCTGCATTATATACATATATTGTTTGTCTCCTATTATTTTTGTCTTCTTCTTTATTCTTCTTTGTGAACCTTTTGCTTTATTACTGTCTTATAGTTGCTTTGCTTTTCACCTGCATTATATACATATATTGTTTGTCTCCTATTATTTTTGTCTTATTCTTTCTTCTTCTTTGTGAACCTTTTGCTTTATTACTGTCTTATAGTTGCTTTGCTTTTCACCTGCATTATATACATATATTGTTTGTCTCCTATTATTTTGTCTTATTCTTTATTCTTCTTTGTGAACCTTTTGCTTTATTACTGTCTTATAGTTGCTTTGCTTTTCACCTGCATTATATACATATATTGTTTGTCTCCTATTATTTTTGTCTTCTTCTTTATTCTTCTTTGTGAACCTTTTGCTTTATTACTGTCTTATAGTTGCTTTGCTTTTCACCTGCATTATATACATATATTGTTTGTCTCCTATTATTTTTGTCTTATTCTTTATTCTTCTTTGTGAACCTTTTGCTTTATTACTGTCTTATAGTTGCTTTGCTTTTCACCTGCATTATATACATATATTGTTTGTCTCCTATTATTTTGTCTTATTCTTTATTCTTCTTTGTGAACCTTTTGCTTTATTACTGTCTTATAGTTGCTTTGCTTTTCACCTGCATTATATACATATATTGTTTGTCTCCTATTATTTTGTCTTATTCTTTATTCTTCTTTGTGAACCTTTTGCTTTATTACTGTCTTATAGTTGCTTTGCTTTTCACCTGCATTATATACATATATTGTTTGTCTCCTATTATTTTGTCTTATTCTTTATTCTTCTTTGTGAACCTTTTGCTTTATTACTGTCTTATAGTTGCTTTGCTTTTCACCTGCATTATATACATATATTGTTTGTCTCCTATTATTTTGTCTTATTCTTTATTCTTCTTTGTGAACCTTTTGCTTTATTACTGTCTTATAGTTGCTTTGCTTTTCACCTGCATTATATACATATATTGTTTGTCTCTTATTATTTTTGTCTTATTCTTTATTCTTCTTTGTGAACCTTTTGCTTCATTACTGTCTTATAATTGTTTTGCTTTTCACCTGCATTATATACATATATTGTTTGTCTTCTATTATTTTTGTCTTATTCTTTATTCTTCTTTGTGAACCTTTTGCTTTATTACTGTCTTATAGTTGCTTTGCTTTTCATTTGCATTATATACATATATTGTTTGTCTCCTATTATTTTTGTCTTATTCTTTATTCTTCTTTGTGAACCTTTTGCTCTATTACTGTCTTATAGTTGCTTTGCTTTTCATTTGCATTATATACATATATTGTTTGTCTCTTGTTATTTTTGTCTTATTTTTTATTCTTTTTTTGTAAACCTTTTGCTTTATTACTGTCTTATAGTTGTTTTAAATGAAATCTTCATGAATGAATTGTATACTGAATTTTCAATTAGTAAAAAGAGTTCAATATTTCTTGAAAATTTTTAAAATTGAATTTTGAAATATTTAGCAACCTTATATGGTTTGGTCTAGCAGGGATTAAAAATTTAATAAAATAATCAAATCAAAATTACTGATGATTTAAATAATTTTAACGAATAATCATATAATGATGTGTATGGTAAATGATTTTTTGGGCCATGTTTTTTATCAATTTCATGAATATCTCTGTGGAGGAAAGATTAGTTTTTTTTTCATATTTAATCATGTTTTTGAAATCATTTTAGAATGAGAATGAGTAACAAATTTTATTGTCTCTTTTGTGGTGAGAGACATTAATTTGGAAATTATAAAATTACAAGCACCTCAATGCTGGAAGTTTAGAAATATATGCTTACGATATTTTCTTGATGATTGCTAATACTTTTTTATTAAACTTTTTTAACTTGGCAATTTTCAATTAGTAAATATAGTCATCACTTAATAACTTATAAGCCTAAAGTCGATAAGTGTTTCAAATGTTTTAAAATATTTTTGAAACTGTAATAATTATTATAATAAAAAAATGAAAATTCTTCTAAAATTTCGTAATAATCAAGAAAAACTTTTTCTTCAGATTATAATATCCTTAATTTATATTATTTATTAAAGCAATTAAAAGCTAATCTAATTAAATATTGTCATAGTTTTATTGCATTTTTATTTTACTATTGTGAGCAAATGTTCATGAAAAGTAAAATTAATAATAATGTAGATATGATTTATTTGTTTGCTTGGTCTATCAATTTTATTTAAGAAACAGAAAATATTGTGAACTGGATTGAAACAGTCTTTCAATGTTCTGTTGGAAATAATGCACAAATCTGCATAACATCTTCTCTTGTCGCTCTGCTCGCCCCTCTCCACAACTTATTCTTCACAGAACTGCTACCACGCTTTTCATTATCCTCGTTTCTTCTGCAATGTTCCCTGCCAAACCCACTACAACTTCCCTACTTATGCATGCCCATCACACTCACAACACAAACACAAAACAGACTTCCACCGAAACCTTTTAAGATTTAACAATCTCAGGCAGGGAGTGTCACATTCGTAACGCGGACCACCCGTCAGTAGGGACAAATTCTTTCGGACACCGTTTTTGTGTTTGTTTACCTTTATTCTATTTTGTTTTTCCCTTCTCTTTCTTTATTGTGCCTTCTGGCATAGACTATGCTTACTTTGTTGTAATTTCCTGTTCTTTATCATGCCTTGCCGTGTTTTTTTACCCACTCTCGGCAACATGATAAGACCACATGAGCGAGACTGTTCTTTAGCCGTATCTTCAGATTTCTCCATGTTGGTCCCTGCATTGACACGCACTCTTTCGCCTCTCCGCCATTTCATAGAACTTTGGTATGTTATTTAATTCTTCTTTAACCTTTTCATCTTCTCTGTATCGTAAACGCATTATTGTGGCACAACAAATAGTTGTTGCCTCTTTATCTCTGTGCTGCTCTTTCTTCTAACCCAAAATAGATATTTAGAAAAGAAATAAGGACCTTTTTGTCCAGAATTTGCTCAGTTGCATAGACAGGCCTTTACCACGTCCAATGTTGTATTTGCCTATTCCTTGATTTAAAAACGCATTTACTACTACACCAGGCCTCCTGGTAGTGGTGGTCGCTTTCCCTTCCTTCTTTGTTTTCGCTTGCTCCCTTCTCTGTTTCTAGCCTTTCTTTTTCTCTCCTTTATTTCTGTCTTCTTCGTCGCAGTGGACTCATCTTTGTTTTCTTTATTTATTTTAGATTTTTTACCTAATTCGAGGAATAAAATCTTTCGTTTTTCCTATGAAATTCGTGTGTGTTCTTTCGAATTTGAGTTAAACTGGCTGTCCAAACGAGATGCTCTTCGGTATTTTGTCCAGGGCAGCACAGATGCATTTCACTAGATTCCTTCATCCATAGAAGTTAATATATTTTTGATGATTATCAACCCTTTGTTTCTTTTACTAAATCCTTTTCTCGGTACATCTTAATCTTGTGGATTTTTTGATGATTGTATCATTGTTTTTTCAGTTGAGTTTTTTATGTTCTAAACATTTTCTTATCTGAAAAATAAAACCTTTCCTCTGTTTGACAAAAGCTGGATGGATTTTTATGGAATCATTTTTGGCTAAAATTTGGTGAAAAGTTAGCTTTCTTTTATTTCATTTGTCTTTAGATCTTCAGAGATTTAAGTTGTTGATAGAAGTTTATCTTCTTTTTTCATCAATAATGTTTTATGTTCATGAAAAGTAAAATTAATAATATTGTAGATATAATTTGTTTGCTTGGTCTATAAATTTTATTTAAAAATAGATGATATTGTGAACTGGATTAAAACAAAGTCTTTCAATGTTCTGCTTGAAATAATGCACAAATCTGCCTCTTTAATGATACTTTTCTTTATTTCCAGGTTGGATATTCATAAACTCCTCATCATATTGGCTGACAATCAGAATCAAGGGAAAAATAAAATAACATTTTTCAATTAGAATTCACACAAAGTTTTCATTAAAACAAAGCAATCATAGAATGAAAAGAGAAAAGCCTCATTTATGTTATTTTCATAGATTTTAACTTTAAAAATCCATGTTTGAACACACACTGGTGTGAAACCATATAATTTTGAAATATGTGAATCAGCATTTTTACACTTATCAAATTTTAAAAAAACATGCTTATTTACACAGGAGAAAATCCTCATGTTTAATAAGTGCATGGAATAACATTTTCATTAAATTCTGATTTAACAAAGAACATGTGTATTTTGAAAGGTAATCGGCCTTAGAAACTCACATGCAGGCACACAGTGGAGAGAAACCATATACTTGTGAAGTATGTGGATCAGCATTTTCAAAGAATCAGCATTTAAAAACACATTCAAATTCACACTCGAGAGAAACCATTTTTGTGTAAAATCTGTGGAGCAGCATTTTCACGGGTGTTTTTGTTAAACAGGCACACTCAAATTCACACTGGAAAGAAACCATATTCTTGTGAAATATGTAGATTAGCATTTTCAGAGCGTGGTAATTTGAAAAAGCATATTCAAATTCACACTGGAGAGAAACCATATTCTTGTAAAATATGTGGATCAGCATTTTCATGGTGAAAAAACTACTAATTTCTGTTATTGCTACTAATCTAAAGGGAAGATATTTCAGAATTATTTCCTATTTGATCTTCCATACAATAGAAGTAATCAAACTCGTGTAAAAATAAGGAAACATAATTCATTCAATTATATTTTTAATGTGAATATATCATGAAACAATAACTTTTTATTTCCTCAAACGTCTCTTAATTTCATAAAAAAGTTGTCTTTTGTCATCAGCAAATGGTAAAATTTCAGATTCACACAGGAATATTCCAAGTAAATGTTCTAAATATATCTTTATTTTTCTTTATTATTGGTGTTACCTATCATCTATGCATCTGGGTGCATCTCCGTGTTGTTTGATTGTTACAACTTGCTTCATTTGTCAGGAAGATGGCCGGTTTGCTTATATGCAAGCGGCTCATCATTCATATAAAAGTGCTTGTCTATACATGCATATATATTTTGCAATAATTACTGGATTTCTTTTAATCAGGCATCATTTTTTATTCCTAAAACCCAGGAGTTTGTATCATTTTCATAAATCTGAATAAAAAAATTAATAATTTGTTTGTACAATTTTCTTATTTTCATGACAGCTCAAATTTACATTTTCCAAATGTGTAAAAAAAAAACATAATTTTTCATTTATATGTACAATTTTCTCATGAATAAGGCAAGTAAAAAAAATCCAATGTATTATTTTTTGTGAAAGTGATTATTTTTTTTTAAAGATTTAAAATAGGTTCCACCAAACATCTATGAATAAAGGTGTCACTGACAGAAAGTTTGTAAAATTAAAAACTTACATTTTGTCACAGGCAATAGAGCTTTTGACTATATTTTGTTGGAAGAAAATGGCATTAGTTTATGTAGAAATCATTTTATCAGAGTTAAATAAATTTGTTACTATTCAATATGGTGTGTTTCTGAACATATTGCTTGCCTGTTTCTAACCTTTTAGAATACTATAATCACTGTACTGTATCCCTTTCGCATGTAAACACTAATCCTACATTTTGAACCTTTGTCCTTTCTTGCTGTCTTTCTTGCTGGTTTTGTTATTTTTGTCAGCTTTATTCTTCCTTTTGTTTGTTTATAATTTGGTTAATTCTGTTTGGTGAGTAAAACTAATAATTTCTGTTATCTGTTAATCTAAAGGGAAGATATTTAAGAATTATTACCTATTCAGTCTTCCATACAATAGAAGTAATCAAACTATTGTGAAAATAAGGAATTAAAATTCTTTTAATTATATTTCTAATGTGAAAATACCATGAAACATTAACTTTTAATTTTCTCAAATCTCTCTTAGTTTAATAAAAAAGATCTTTTGTCATCAGCAAATGGTAGAATTTCAAATTTACACAGGAATATGACAAGTAAATGTTCTAAATATATCTTTATTTTTCATTTTTATTGGTGTTACCTATCATCTATATGTCTGACTTCTTCTCCGAGTTGTTATGATTATAAGACGTAGGTTTCAGTCCCAATGTGCTTGATTTGTCAGGAATTTGTCCGGTCTGCTCATATACAAGTGGCTCGTCATTCATATAAAAGTGCTTGTCTACACTTTCATATATATTTTGCTGCAGTTACTGGATTTCTTTTAATCAGGCATCATTTTTCATTCATAAAATCCAGGATTTTGTATCTTTTTTGATAAATTTGAATAAAAAAAATTTAAAAATTTATTTAAAAATTTTTCTTATTTTCATGACAGTTCAAATTCACATTTTCCATTTGTGTAAAAAAAAAAAAACCCCATCATTTTTCATTAAAAAGTACAATTTTGTGATGAATCAGCAAGTAAAAAATCAAATGTATTTACTATTTTTGGTCTCAAGTAATAATTTTTTTTGTGAAAGGGATTATGAATTTTAAAGAAATAAAATATGTTCCATCAAACATTTATGAAGCAGACCCAATGACAGAAACTTTGCAAAACTACGAACTTACACTGTCACAGGCAACAGAGGTGGCTACAGCACATCCAAACACGTTCCCAGTGTGGCCACGTGCCAACAGTTAGTGAACTTAAACTTTGTCTGGTTGCCACAGAGCCGGCTGTTGTGCATTCAATCATGGGTTCATATCTGCCTGCCTGCCTCAGCCAGACATGTCCCTTATCAGCCAAGTAGCGAAGACATTTCATGTAACAACTTTAGCTTTTTCCTATAAATTTGTACAGCATCCAATGAAAGTGGTCTTTCTACATTGAGGAGGTTTTGAAAATAGAAATAAGACGCTTATTTCCATTTTGAACTGTAATTCTGGCACTTTTCTGGCTGCGTGTCCAACTCTCATCCAATCATGGACTCAGGTTCCCCACATTAAAAACTGACTTTATGTCACAACTCGCACAATTTGGGGAGTAGGGTAAATCTTGGATCAAAGTGTAGTATCACTTCTTAGAAGCTCACTACCTGCACGCCGGTGTGGAAGCAATGATCAGCTTTGACAAGCAATGACCAGCTAAGACCAGCTTTGTACCCAGTTACCACATAAGCTGGGGATCTTTGACGAATGGCCTGAGCATACACACTCAGGTTCCCCACGTTAAAAACCAACCTTATGTCACAAGTTACTCCATTAGGGGAGTAGAGTAAATTACAACTAGCTTCATACCCTATTACCACATAATCTTTGACCAGTAACCCAAGTGTTCGTACCCTGGGTCCCCATTTTAAAATATCTAATCTTGTGTTACATCTCACCTCATTGCGGGGAAATGGGTAAATCATGCTTCTGCGGCCCGGGGAGTAAGAGTATGTGTAGTATTTGTTCTCAGATATAATTTCTTTCTGCTCTCTGGCCACCCCCAGTTATTTGTACCCTATGTTTGCAATTCCTGTTTTAGTTAGCAGCCACTAAGTCCCACTTTAGGTTTGACTCTACTTCAGGGGTGGAACGGTTGAGTTTGCTTGAGATCCCGTTACCCAGATTTGATTCCGCAAAGGAGACGACAACTGTTCAAGTCTGATTGTGTGGTTTTTGCAAATACTAGCTTGCAACGATCTCATTTAACCACAGTCAAATCCTGCAGAGGAAGCAAAACATGAGCAAGCCATTGCCGCAGCGCACATGTGCTAGCTCGCCCAACTGCCTGGGTATATGCACATGCCAGGCCTCAACCAAACCTGTTCTCCTCGGACTACGTTCGATCACAGCCGAGACTCGACCTCAACGTTACAGCCTACGACATTCCTGCTGACCAGTAACAACTTCCTGCTTGCACCATTTCTGAAGATGTTCCAGCCTGTGTCGCTCCTTCCAGATGCTGACAACGTTCCTGCTGACCGACAATGACGTTACAACCTGTGCTGTTCATACCACACACCGATGATGACGATGACCCTGACAATGTTCAAGCATATGTCGTTCACGCAAGAAGCTGACATTTCATGTCAACCAATGACAAATTTCCAGCTTGTGTCGATCCATCCAGATGCTGACAACATTCCTGCTGAACAATGACGACGTTACAACCTGTGTTCATGCCACACACCGACGATGACCCTGACAATGTTCCAGCTTGTGCAGTCCTCACTAAATGCTGATGACGTTTCATGTCGACTGATGACAAGGTTCCAGCCTGTGTCGATCCTGCCAGATGTTGGTGACATTCCTGCTGACCAATGACAACTTTCCGCATGTTTCTGCTGGCTGACAATGTTCCAGCCTGTGTCAATCCTGCCAAATGCTGATGACGACATTACGACCTGTGCTGTTCATGTCACACGCCGATGACCCTGACAACATTCTAGTTTGTGCCGTTCATGCTAGTCGCTGATAAAGTTTCATGTCGACCGATGACAAGGTTTCAGCCTGTGTCGATTCTTCCAGATGCTGACAACATTCCTGCTGACTGACGACAATGTTACAACCTGTGCTGTTCATTCCACACACCGACAATGATGACTCTGGTAATATTCCAGCCTGTGCTGTTCACACTAAACGCTGACGACATTTTATGTTGACCGATGACAAGGTTTCAGCTTGTGTCGATCCTGCTAGATGCTGACAACATTCCTGCTGATCGACGATGACGTTACGACCTGTGCTGTTCATGCCACACACTGATGACAACGACTTCCCTGATAACGTTCCAGCCTGTGCCATTCACGCTAATCACTGACAACGTTTTATGTTGAACGATGACAAGGTTCCAGCCTGTATCGGTCCTACCAGATGCTGATGACTTCCCAGTCTGTGCCTTTCATTCCTGATGCTGACGACGTTCCCTCCGACCGACCAATGACAAGACTCCAATCCAAGTTGATTCTGCCAACTGCTGCTGTGTTCTAACTTTATTCTGATTTTTCATTCTGTTTGCTCGTAAATAAAAATAAGTTTTACAAAAATCGGAAAATGAAATGCATCTTTTAGATTATGTATCAAATTTTAAAGAGAAATCATACACTGCTTTCAAAATAACGCAAGAAAATTTTAAAAACTCCCAAATTAAAATCAAGTCTAGATACGATAAATATAATAAAGATCACAAATTTGAAAATGGTGACAAAGTTTTAGTATTTTTGCCAATTCCTAATCGTCTAGAAAAGAAAATTAATGATGTAAATTATATCATCAGCATCCCAGATTGAAGGGAAAAGAAAAGAATTCGCCCCATTAATAATAAGAAAAAGCAAAAAAAACCTCGGAAATCCTATCTAATGTAAATTTGAACATTTATCAAATGAGAGAAGAAAAGAAATTCATGGTTTGGTCAATGATTTCAAAAATCTTTTTCCCTGATGTAGTATCATCAGGAAAAAGATTTTTGAAATCATTGACCAAACCATGAATTTCAAACAACTTATGAGATTTCTCAGTATGGTGGGATTCTACAGCAAATTTTGTAAAAATTTCTCATCAATAGCAAGTCTTCTCACTGACCTCCTGAAATAGGATATAAAATACAAGTGGAATGAAACCTGTAATGAGGCTTTCAACAGAATCAAGTCAACTCTCATTGGTGGCGCAGCTGTTGCAACTCCAGTTTTTCAAAACAATTTAAATTGCAAATCGATGCCAGTGATGTCGGAATGGGTGGCACCTTAATTCAAGAAGATGAAGGCGTCGATAGAGCCATTAGGTATTTCTCCAAAAAGTTAAACACCTACCAGAAGAAATATTCCACTATTAAAAAAAGGATGCTTGGCGATGTTATCAGCGCTACAACATTTTGACTTTTACCTCAGTGTTACTGTTAATCCTGCTCTTATTTACACTGACCATAATCCACTTCCAAAAATAACTAACAAAAATCAAAGACTTACAAGATGGAGTCTTCTCCTGCAAGAATATGACATTATTATAAAACACAGGAAGGAACAATGTTATTGCAGATGCTTCATCTAGAGCATAATTCTAAAAAAAAAATGATATTATGATTTATTGCTTTACAACCAAAAAATATGTGATATAATCTCATAAAGGTTTTTCATTATGATTTCAAAACTTTTACTTTTAGAAGGGAAGTGTTACAAAGATGCATTTATATATAAAAATAATAATAATGTCTAAAAGGTTGTAGTAAGGGACTCTATTGAGCCCTACTTGTTATTACAAAAAAGTTTTAATTCATGAAGTAGTCGTAAAAATAGGGAAATTAGGAATAGAACATTTTAGAAGATGCCAGAATGTTCCAGTAGATTCGAGAGAATTCGAAAGGTTCTAGAAATATGCAAATTAGGTGATAGCCCCTATAAAAATAGGTTCTGGGCAGTGAGGAGTTGTTACCAGGGTTTACTGACATTACCAACTCCGGCTTTGATTCAAGGATTTATATCCAGTTGGAAGAATCTGTAAATTTGCCGACCAAGTAAAACCTGAAAGAGAACCTCATGGAACTATATGGGTAAATAGATATTTTTGATGCTTTCATTGACCAAACTAATAATTAAATTAGAAAAATGAAATAATGCGTAAGTGAAGACAATTAAGTATTTACCTGCTATTTAAGGATTAATAATTTTTTAAAAATAAGTTTAAAACAAAATACACCTATATTTTTCAAACTTAAGAAACTCGAAAAAATTAAAACATATTAAGATTAAAAGAAAGTTGTTGTAAGTTTGCTATGATGAATTTTCACACTCATAGATTAAACAGAGCAAAACTTTATAAAAAGCAATAATGAGTTAGTGGAATTAATTGAACTGGTTTTAAATAAACTGTATATATATATATATATATATATATATATATATATATATATGTATGTTACGGAAATCAACGAATTTTAACGAAACTTGGTTATAAGAAACCGACAATTTGAAATGAATTGTTTGAACATTATTTTTTTATCGATACTTGTATTTAAGTCGATATTCTGTTTTTGATGAAACAGTATTATATATTTATTTATATATATATATATAGATGTGTGTATATATTATTCCTACAAGATTGATTATTTTTGAGAAAATTTGTTATGCACACTTTCGTAACAAAAAGTGAAAAAAG
The DNA here is from genome assembly GCA_037127315.1 of Ascarosepion bandense. Taxonomy (NCBI): domain Eukaryota; kingdom Metazoa; phylum Mollusca; class Cephalopoda; order Sepiida; family Sepiidae; genus Ascarosepion; species Ascarosepion bandense. The sequence goes on from JBBBDQ010030475.1 coordinate 133,782, forward strand.
GACAAGAAATTTACTATTTCTTACCATTTAGTTTAAATAGTGCTCAATACAAAAATAGCATTAAATATTATTGTAATAGAATTAGTTTAACATTTTCATAAAACAGAAGTTCCTATATTTGGGAATCATATATTTACTATGACTACATCTTAAAGCTGTTAAACTGTGTTCCGTGTCTTACTTACTGTCAAACCGGTTATTTGCCGTGAAGTTTCGCTACCATAACACAACAAACTGACAACGAAGCTGCATAACAATTACTATAACATATTTTTGAAGGAAAAAGATCATTACCATCTATACATATTTGAAAACAAAACTAAAAAAACAGTTTTCTAAAATCAGAAAGAAAACATTTTTCTTTGAAATCTGACCAAATCAACCAAACATTAAAAAAACTATCTTGAAATGCCAACATTTTGGCATTAAATAACCCACAGTAGAGGACATGCAATGAAACAAAACTCAAACTCAAAAATGAAATAATCATCAGATTTTGATGAAACTTTGAGGACACAAATGAATGAAATTATTTTTTAATATTTTATTTAAAATTTTTTGGAGATGTGCATATTTTACAAGAATATGGTTTCTCTCCAGTGTAAATTTTTTTTCAAATCAAAACAATTTGAAAATGTTGCTCTGCATATTTTACAAGAATATGGTTTCTCTCTTCGTATTTTTTTATTTTTATACAATTTTTGCAGGGGATGGAGTATCATACCAGATACTAAACATTCACCTGCTATTTTCGAAATTCTAAGAGATTTTTTCAGATTTTAACTGTCCCTTTTAAGTGCAATTGTTTAGATCTCTCTTGCACTTGGTTCACCTGGTATACTTGCCAGGTAATTCTTAAAGTTCTTTGCCATGAGCTCAGTGGATCCCATAATAACTGGAATAATTGATATTTCTATGCGGTTCCAGTTTCTTTTTATATCTTTGAGATTCTAGTTTTTCCAGTATGCATTCGAATATGTGATTTCAGTTGCGAACTATCTGAATATGCTGATCCACATATTTTACAAGAATATGGTTTCTCTCCAGTGTGAATTCGAATGTGCCTTTTCAAACTGGAACTGTCTGAAAATGTTGATCCACATATTTCACAAGAATATGGTTTCTCTCCAGTGTGAATTCGAATGTGACTTTTCAAACTGTAATTCTTTGAAAATGATGAACCACATATTTCACAAGAATATGGTTTCTCTCCAGTGTGAATTGGAATATGTCTTTTCAAAATTGAACTATCTGAAAATGATGATCCACATATTTCACAGGAGTATGGTTTCTCTCCAGTGTGAATCCGAATGTGTCTTTTTAGGTTCGAATTTTCTGAAAATACTGATCCACATATTTTACAAGTATATGGTTTTTCTCCTGTGTGAATTCGAATGTGACTTTTCAATTTGTAATTCTTTGAAAATGATAATCCACATGTTTCGCAAGAATATGGTTTCTCTCCAGTGTGAATTCGAATGTGATTTTTCAATTTGTAATTCTTTGAAAATGATGATCCACATGTTTCACATGAATATGGTTTCTCTCCGATGTGTATCTGCATGTGGGTTTTTAAGTCAGAATTCCTTGCAAACGCACATCCACACACTTCACAAATATGTTTTTTCTCCATTATGCAGCATACACATGTGCTTTGTTAAATCTGAATTTAGTGAAAATATTAATCCACACAATTCACAAGAATGAGGATTCTTTCCTGTGTGCGTTTTAAATTTGGTAATGGTGGAAATTCTTGATTCAAATACTTAACAAGTATATGGTTTCTCACCAGTGTGTGTTCGCAGCACATGGATTTTTAAAAGATTTTCCTTGTGTGTTGTTTTATGCTACTTTTGGTAATGGAAACTTGCAGAAATGCTAATTGACACATTTTATTTTGTTTTTCCTTTTCATAGCCTTTAAATGATGAGATGTTCATGAGAATCCAACCTGCAAATAAAGAAAGATATCATTGAAGAAGCTGATTTGTGCATTATTTTCAACAGAACATTGAAAGAGTGCTTTAATCTGGTGCACAATATCAGATATTTCTTGTTTAATTATAATGCAAAATAAAACACAACAAGATTTTAACCAACATTTCAAAAGCATTTTGGATGAAAATTTTTTTTAAATAATTAAAAAATACCGAATAATAACATAAACATTTTGGCGATAAAAATTTGTATTTATTAAGTTTGTGTTTTTTTTTTAAAAAAAACCCTATTCTTAATAGAAAACAAACTCCTTCCAGCAAAACTTTCATGTTATTATTATGAGGAAACATCAAAATATCTTTTAACATTTTTTAATCCTTTCTAACATGTTCAAAATTTGGGTAAAAATTCTTGATATGATTTTTGTTAGTGGTCAACCAAATCATTACAACAGTTTACAATGGACAACATAATATTATGTAACTTTTTTTCCAGTGAAAAACAAATTAATTTAAAAATTCTTGCAAAACTCAAATAATTGTCACACTTTAATGAAACTTTTAGGACTAATTAAAAAATGAATGAAATTATTTTTGAAATTATTATTTAAAAAAAACCCCATTAAAAGTACTTTTTAAAATCTGTTACCCCACTCCATGTAAACTCATGGAATTGTAAGAAATTAAATTTTGTTTGGAAAATTGGTTTTATTAGTTAAATGCAAGACATATTGGGAAATGTAAATCATCTATTACTTTTTTCAAACATCTTGTCTTTATTTGCAAAAATCTGCTCCTAATGCGAAAATAAAAACTGCAATAAAACTATGATTTAATTTGAGAAGCTTTTAATTGCTTTAATAAATTATATATATTAAGGACATTATATTCCAAAGAAAAAAATATTTTTCAATTAATAATGCAATTTTAAAATAATTGTTTCTTTTTTTTTTAATTGTAATAATTTATAAAAAAAATTCTAAAAATACTTCAAAGATATTAGCATATTATGTTATCAAATGAAGACTGCATTTACTAATCAAAAATTGGGAAGTTTAATACAAATTGTATTTTTGTGTGTCATTTCATTAAAAGGTCATGTATTTCAAGGTTTCTTCCACTTACAGGTGAACAATTTGGACAATGTTGTCAATTCTTGTCACCATACACTTAGCCAGACAGATGCAAGATAAGCTATCATCACATGTTAAATCATACGGAGAAAGGTCAGAAAGATGAACACTCTTTATTTAAGAAATAGTTTCATTCTAAATTTCATGCTAAAATGAAGTAATACTTGTATAAATGAAATTAATATGACTTTAAATTTGCTAATTTTCCAAAAATAACATATTACAAATGTATATTTTATTTTTGCAAGATTTTTAAAACCGAGAATTCACTTTTGTGTACAAATGTGTAGATCACTCAAAAATGGCTGAAGAATTGAAAACTCTTTTTAAAAATCTATAAATTTTAGATTCTAAACAATATAATTTCAGTTTGAAATGCACAAGAGTATTTTGCTTACGAGAAATAGTAAACTTTTCTTTTTCATTCTCATACATTTTCGGTAAGTACCACCACTCCATTTTCGATAACTCACTTTTAAATTGAATTAAAAAAAAAAAACTTTTTCTTGAAACTTTAATTTTAGCCTAACTGAGAACTCAAAGATTAAATTTACTATTTCCAAAATACTCTGGTTTATTTCAAACAAAAATTATATTCATTGAAATCTGAATTTTTGATTTTTTCAAAAATTTTCAGGCATCTTCTGTGTGTTTAACTCTTTTGTAAACAAAAGTTAATTTTTGGTTTTAAAAATCCAGCAAAAATTAAATATACATTTCTCACTCATTTCTTTTTTTTGGAAAATTAGAAAATTTAAATTTAAATTAATCTGCTTTGAAACAAATATTACTTGTTTATGGCACGAAATTTAGAATAAAAGTATTTCTTAATCACAAAGGTCTGCTCATCGACCTTTCAAGTAGGCAATGACATCACTTGTCACCAATCAATCTGCAAGTATGGTGACTAAAAGTTGATATAACCCAGTTTTACATTTTGTAATGGGAACAACCCTTGAAACATGTGACCTTTTACTGGTAAGTTTCCATAGTAAAAGTAAATGTGCAGTTTAACATAAAAAAAAATTGGAAATTACTTAAAAAATCTTAATTTTAAATGATTTGTATTAAGATTTGCATTGTCAATTTGTAAAAAAGTCATTTTTTAATAAACCAAAAGCAATTTGTATAAAAATTCATTTTACATCGAAATTTTTTTTTTCTTCAGAATATATCCTAAAATTATATTTTTATAAAAATCAATTAAAATTTTATTTACATTAAAAATAGCGTAGTTTTAATGCATTTTGTCAGTCAGTTAAGTACCATACGTGATACACGCTTGGGCGATCATGTCTCAAAAGAGACATGACTGACTGGGCAGAAGATTATCCCACAGTAGACTGGTTGCCGACCAAGGCTATAGAACTCAATCTGTCCTGTTATTTAACCCATAACTGGAAGGATTAGACGGATTAATACCTTTCCCAAGGGTATTTGCGCGTAAGTGAATGCAATGAATTCGGCTGGAATTCAAACTCATTTTGTATTTTACTTAATTAAAATAAGATGTACATGATTCACAAATGATGAGTCATGCATTTATTTAACTAATAAACAAAAAATTGGAAGAATGTATTTAATTTATTTCTGTAACAATGTTCATGCAATTAATTTAGGTACGTCACTGAAATATATATATTTTCCAAGATTTTTTAAAAATAATAACTGCATAAATAATCTCATTCATTTGTGAATAAATCCTAAAAGTTTCATTAAAGTCAGACAATTAGTTGATTTTTGCAATAATTTTCAAATGATTGTTTTTTTCAACGCCAAAAAAGATTTTCTGCATAATTAAAATATAGCGTGAATCACTGACAGAAAAAAAAAAGAAATTTTAATTGAGATTTTGAATGTGTTAAAAAAGATTAAAAAATTTTTAAAAATAATGACAAGAAAATTTGATTTTTCCTCTTAATAAGAACATAAACATTTTTTTGATAATAAAATTGTTTTTATTCTGAGCTTTTTTTTCTTTTTTTAACATCATGTTATTGTTATTATGCTGTTGTTTTTTTTTGTTTTGGTCATTGAGTTGAGGCAACGCTGTCGCTATATTACCAGGCCTGTACTATGATTAACGTTGACTTGCTGACATCACACTTAGTAGAGTTGTTTTATTTACTACACGGAGTCCGTTAGTGTTAACTTATTTTCAGAACCAAATTGCAAAGGGAATTATAAAAATGGACTGAAAGTTCATTGTTTTTCGTTTCCAAAAAATAAACATTTATTTGATAAATGGAAACATGCCATTAAAAGGGAGAATTTTACTACAAGTCCATTTAGCAAAGTGAGTAGTTAAAATTTTATCACCATTTATTTCAACAGTCGCTAAAATCAAAATTTGCTAAAAAATTAGTTTTGCCGTAGCACAAGAAAGAAAGCACTTTGTTTATAATATATCTTTTAAATTAATATAATAAAATAAGATATTATTTTTATTTCTTTGAATAAAATTGAAATAAAAATTATCTTAAAAAATATCTGAATTAAAAAAATAAAATTTATGGCTATTCGTTCATAAGTTTGTTTTTTCGAAATGTTTTAAAACTTAAACTGAAGCTGAAAAAAGTTGTTAAACATTATATTTTCTAAAAATATTTGAATTAATATTTTATTTAAGAAAATAATGTTTTCTTTTCAATGAAATGTTTAAAAAAATTCTTAGGAATAGAAAGTAAAATCTTACTTAACTTTTCTATACTTGCAACTTTATGAATTATTTTTAATTTTAAACATGAAAAAATATTCCTGAATTAAATTTTTTTTCTTCTTTTTCCTGTATTAACAAAAATTACAAAATTTATTTTTTAGTCAATTTTAAAAGAATTTGTTTTATTTTTAAGGTTTTTTATTTGAAAACTCCGTGAAATTATTTCTTGCAAAAGTCAAGAAATCACTATTACCGAAAATTAAAACATGAAAATGATGATTTAAACTTTGTTTAAACCTATTATTTCTGAATAATTTTTGAATTTATTTGAAACATACAGGCCTAAATCACGCCACACTTGAATTTTAAAACCTAATTTTTAAAATATTTAATTTTTAGAAAATATTTAGCACAAAATGAACACCGTCAAAAAATATTTTCCAAACATTTTTTTTCCTATTTTTGATAATTTGAAGTTAATTATCGATATTTATCCATAGAAAAACTTGGAAATAAAAAATTAGAATTTTAACTGAAGAATAAATCTTTTATAGTTGGTTTAGGGTTTTTAATCCTTAAAAAATTAATTAGTAAGTAAAACATTAACCAAAAAAGAGTTTTGCAAAAAAAATGATTTTTTTTTATAAACAGTTTAACATCATAAATGAAATAGAAACATTAATTTTTACTTTTTTTTTCATTTTTTACAATTAGAATTTTAACTGAAGAATAAATCTTTTATAGTTGGTTTAGGGTTTTTAATCCTTAAAAAATTAATTAGTAAGTAAAACATTAACCAAAAAAGAGTTTTGCAAAAAAAATGATTTTTTTTTATAAACAGTTTAACATCATAAATGAAATAGAAACATTAATTTTTACTTTTTTTTTCATTTTTTACAATTAAAATATTTTAAAAATGTAACTGAATTACCAAATATACTAGGATTTTTTAGGTGTATTTTTTTTAAAGATAAAAATTTATCTTTTTATTTCATCCAGTAGGATTAACAATGGATTCAATGAAAATATTTCAAAATATTATTTTAAAATTCGAACTTCGTTGTTTTTTAGCAGAATTTCCCTAAAGAGATTTGTTGATATTAATAAATCTATTGAATTAAAAGTTGTCAAGACGTTTTTACAAATCTATTTCAGATTTAGCTATCCTATCGTTAATTCGTTCGATTCATAATTATTTATTGATTTTATGCCGTTTAAAAAAAAATGGAAATGTTATAGTTGTAAAAATTTAGTATCAGGAAGAGACCTGATATAAACAGTTATTTTCAAGGAATTAATAGAGGTTCTCTGTTATATCCCAATGATGTGACAACAAATTTAGTACTGTAGGGGATTTGGTAAGTGCTTGGTTAATGTGCTTCCGTATTTTACGGGTATTGCTCTCGAGATTAGTTCCCCCACAAATACAACACAATGTTTTACAATCGCGCAAAAGAAATGGACTAAGTCGCAACGAACATTAAACAACAAACAATTTAATATGTATAAAATAAAATTAGCATGTGGAAACAAATAAAATACAAGATGTGAAAAATTGCCTTTTGGAATATAAAGTTTGACAAGAAGTTAAATTTGTTTAAAGGTGTGTGTAAGTTTATATTAACGGAGTCCGTAAATAAGTCGTTCTTACTTACATTAAGTTCATCTCGGGTGGCGACAGCGTGTCGCGTTGATGAAAGAAAGTTTGTCGGGTTTTTCCTTTCACGGCCCTCTGTAGCTAGGTCATGAACTTTGATGTGGAAGAATGACTTGGCCGGACAAAGTATCGGTTACATGCTGACTTAATGGCTAGCTTGGTGACTAACCTCCTTCTTCCTAACTGTGTGTTATTTATCTACCATAATAGTGGATCAAAGAATCTTCCTAACATTTAGGTGTGAAGACATTTATTGACCAATCAGATTTGTATTTTACTATTTTGCTTTGAGGCCTAAATATTTTTTGTTAATTGACTTCCGTTCCTATTTTTCTAGAATGTTCTTATTCTATGTTTTTAGCTGATTGGTTGAAAAATATAAAAATGTAATTTAAATTCTAATGTCGTTTTGATCCAAAATTTCTATAATGTTTTTATGTATTTTCTTATTGCTTATTTTAATAGAAAAAAAATGTGTATCCCATAGTACTATACAATTATATTGTTATTAATAAACTTGTAAAGAATCCTTCTTTTCTTCATTCAATGAATCAAAGAAAATTGTCTATGTACATAACATTGGATTTGGCTAATGATGAACTTCTTTTTCATTTTGACTCAGGTAGTGAAAGTCACAGCATTGAAAAAATGATTATCTGGAGCTCTTCTAATGCATTATTAAATAATTTTTGTAGCAAGGAAAATGATAATATTACTTGTAAGAAGTTAAGTAAAAAAAGAAAACTTCAAACATTCAACTGAATTTTGAGACATAAAAAAACATTTATCAGTTTGATTTTTTAAAAACAGTAACTTAAACTTATTTAGTTTGAATTAATTTGCTTGAATTTAAATTGTTGCATTTTTTAATATTTTAATTAATTTGCTTATTTATTATTGCTTCTTGTTTGTTCCTAAATTCTAATGGTTGCTTGATTGCTATATTTGAGTGATTCTGATTTTAAAATTCTTGCAATTAAAACAAGTGATTGTGCTTTTTCATAATTAAATTAAAAATATGAAAATTTAAGCAGTGTTTGTTAAATTTTAAAAATTTAGACGAATAAACAAAAAGTTTTGTCTTTAAAACTGTGTTTATTTACAAACACGACCGACAGTCAGTAGTCAACAATAATGTTTATATTTTCTTATTAATTATAGTTTTCCTTATTTTTAATTAAAATTAATAAAACCAGCATAAATCAAAAACGTGTCTTTCTTTTTTTTCTTGTTACATTTAAAAAATTTTTTAAATCTTTATTTAAAAAAAAAGACTTTGTGATTATCAACAAAGTCATGAAGTGAGAGACTGCTACGCTAATTCATGACTCTACTACAATGACGTCACATTTCATCGCTTCGACTTGGTAATATATAGCAACGGCCTTGGTTGGGGCACCTGGTTTTAGGCTATTGTCTTTTAAATAAAAGCAAAATGTAAGCGAATTTCTTTAAAAGTAGAAAACATTTAATAAATGATTTCAAATGTTTGTGTCGTGGTTCTTTTTTTTAGGAAATCCGTGACTGTTCGTCTAACTTACCTTTTCCAGGGCGAATCTCTAAAAGCTTTTCATAGAAAAACAAACAGGATTAAAAGTTTCTCTTGTTTTTCGAATTCATATTTCTTTCTTTCAACATCGACAATATTTGGCAACTAATACTACTTAAGATTTTTAAATAAATTGCAATAAAAAAAAGAAAAATAATTTCAAACAAGATCGCATGGAGTTAGTGAAGTGAACATAAGAAATACCTGAAACGGTGTAAACGGAAAATTTGTTCCTTGGTAAAAATACTTCGGATATAAACAATTTTTAGACATAAAATTTTAATTATTGACGAAAATAATTGACAGAAATATTAAGAACAATTCTGAAAAATTCAACATTTGTCCAAAAAATTAGCTCCAATGAGAATTAATAAGTCTATGAATTAATTCACATATTTTGTTAAGAATTTGTTAAAAAATGTAACACTAAAAACTTTTGTTAAAATTTAAAAAATCTAGCGGTAAATGTTCGTTTTAATTCCTTTCGTTTCCCCCACCCATCAAATTTATCCAAAATAGCATTATTTCTGTGCAAATGTATATGCTGAACTCAAATCAACAAATAGTTATTGAAGAAATTTTCTTTGCTTTGAAAGTCCATAAAAAAATCGAACTATATTTCGCATTTTTTCTTTCTCCCGTAACTCTCACGAAGTCATGTAATTAACTGCAGAATGACTTTCTAGACAGAAATTTTGTTTGGAATTTTGGTCGATTTTCTTCCGTTACTAAAACTTCAGGCGATGTTCTTCCACTAAAAAGCGTAGAAATACAATAGCGCATTGCTTTCATTCCCGGAAGTACATCGCCGGAAGTATCAGTAAATGAAGAAAAATCGGCAAAAATTCTGCGAAAATTTGTTTACATGCGCAGTATGTCATTCTGCAGTTAATTACATGACTTCGTGAGATTTACGGGATAGAAAAAGTGCAAGATATAGTTCGTTTTTTGTACTGACATTTAGATAAAAAAGGGAGGTTTCTTCAATAACTAAAGACTTGATTTGAGTGCAGCATAGACATTTGCACAGAGATAATGCTATTTTGGATAAATTTGAAGGGAAAAACGAAGGGAATTAAAACGAACATTTACCAGTCTAGCGAAATTGACATTTATATGGGGTTCCAGAAAAACCCGGATTAAAAAGGGAGATTTTAATGAGGGATATCCGGTCCACAAAAAACAACACAAATTTCAACAAAAGACAACACATGAAATGTATAAAAATGAAAAAAAATATTATATACATATATATATATATATATATATATATATATATATATATATATATATATATAGTATAAACAATTTATACAATTCTTTGTATCTTTTGTTTGATAGCAAAGTGTCTTTTATGTTTGAGTGAATGTTGGTCGAATATAAAAGTGTCTGTAATTAAACAGAGTAGGAGCACAAAGTTTCTTTCCTTTTTTTATGTATCAGCCACTAAGTAGGTGGAAAAGGAAAGTGTTTCAAATTACATTGAAAAGGAGTGTGGATGAGAATTCCTGAAGAGAGAATGTACATAGTAGTAATTGTTAGAATGTGTGTGTGTGTGTAAAACGATGAATCAGTCTACTTAACTCAGTAAGTCTGTGTTACTTTTCCTTTCTGGTTGATGAGAGATGTGAAAAGTTTTATGGCTGTTGAAGGTATCTTGTTACTCTCTTTCCTCTTATCATTCATAGCGATTGAGTCAGAGATGGGTTTGTCACTTTGATGGCGGTGCCCATCGGACTGTGCATATCTGACACTGCACCTTTTCGGGCTTGACTGGCATGGCCGTCTGTTCTGACTTGCTGACTGACAGATTGACTGTTTTCTTGCCTGATGGATAAGCTGATTGCTGTCTCTCACTGACCCTCTGACTGACTGATTGTGACCAATCAGGGGACCTCCTTAAATATTGAATTCTAGTCAAATGGGAGGCTTTTTTCTAGTCAAATGGGAGGATGATTTTTTTCTTTAACTGTTAAAAGAATATTTCTCAGATGTATTTTGAATTTCTCAATTTGTTAACCAATCAAGATCTAGGGTTTAACTTTTCACACTCACTTGCGAAAAAGAAAAGCTTTTAGCTGTTTGAATCCTCTTTTGAGTTTGTGCAATTTTTACTTTGGATTTTTCCCCAAATGTTGGAGTCGTTTGAATTTGATTTTGCAGTTGTGCAATTTATTTTGTGTTTTTTTAGTTGGTTGATGGAGGATATAGGATTTGTATCTTATATTTCTTTATGCACGATAACCCATTAGGTTCTACTAATTAATGTTGAACATGACAAACGTTAAAAATAGTCTCCTTCTCCCTCTCTTTATATATATATATATATATATATATATATATATATATATACATACATAATTTCATTCCTTAGTTTTTGATCATAATAAAATTAGACCAGTACCCAGTTGTATTATAAAATGTGTTCAATACAATTATGTTGTAGATATTTTGAATATTCTTCATTTGTAAACGAGTTATTACACAACCTAGTATTCTACCAAGTGGTGTCTTCAGGCAATTTGCAAATCACCTTAAGACACCACATGGTAGAAACCTAGGTTGTGCAATAACTCGTTTACAAATGAAGAATATATATACATATATGTAAGTATGTATATTTATTAATACTTTTAAGTAAAAACACTGATAAACAGAAAATCATTGACAAAGTAGCAAAAACTCAGCGTTTGAATTTGCCACTGTTTATTCAGATATATCGGAGGGGGAGAGAAATATAAAAAAATCTGTTATCATTCATAAAAAAGAACCATGGGGAAAAATCAATTCAAGATATAACTATTTGATATAACTATGGGATCTTTAGACTCTGCTGAGTTTTCAAATCTGGTTGGTTTATTTGTACTATAAAATTTTACAGCCTATAAGTATATCGATATTGAAGATATTGGATTATATAGGGATGATGACCTTATGATAGTAAGGAATGCCACAAATTTTAAAATAAATAAAATTAGAATGATAATACATAGAGAATTTAAAAACCTTAATTTAAATGTAAATTTTAATATAAATATAAAAAATGTAGATTTCTTTGATGTAACTTTAGATTAGAAAATTTATATTCCAACCATATAAAAAACCAAATACAAATCCTTTATATATCCACTTAAAATCTAACCATCCTCCATTTGTTATTAAACATGTACCTTCATCCATAGAATAAACAATTAGTAGAAATTCAGTAAATGAAGACCTGTTTAATAAGCAAAGTAATTTTTAAAATACAACCTTAAATTAGTGGATATAAAAGCCCAAATATTAAATACATAAAAGAGAAAAATCAACCCCAAAGAAAAAATAGGAATAAAAATATTATTTGGTATACACACTGTTTCAACCAAATGATTAGTAGTAAATTGGGAAAAAAATTCCTTGCTCTGATTAAGAAATACTTTCCAAATAATAATCCATTATTTAAGATTTTCAATAAAAATAAACTTTCATTCAGTTATACTTGTACAAATAATCTGGAAAAATTATGAAACATCATAATAATAATATCTTAAATAAAAATTTAAACATAATTGAAAATAAAATAAATTAAACATATAGTGCAAGATGTTATTTTGGCATTAATTTAGAAATTCTTGCAAAAATAATTTATCTGATTTTAATGAAACTTTCAGGATGTACACACAAATGAAGGAAATTTTTCATGCAATTGATATTTTAAGAAAATCTTTGTAAATGTATGTTTTTTCTACACCTGTTACCCACCACTCCAATTAAATGTATGAAACGTCAAAAAATTTATTATCCATACTAAAGGTGAAATGGTATTTCACAATGCTATGTGCTTTGTCTGCTTGCCATGATATATATCAGGCTACAAACTACTTTTCAGTAATATTTTTTTTAAATGCATCCATCCACAATTTCATTTGAATTATTCATGGTATTTGACAATGGTACTCAACTTGTTTACTAGCCATGATATATGGCAGACTATAAACTACTTTTCATTAGTATGGGTAGATAATTGAAGGCTTTCACAATGCATTTAGTAAAGGAAGGTAAAGAATGTGTTGGTTATTACCCATTTATTATTCATTAATATTTCAAGATCAAAATCTCATCTTCAGAATGATAGGGGAGCTTGATTTCACATTCGTCTGCTGGTGGACCGTGCCTTTCGGTAATACCCAATACTCACTTTATCTTCCTTTTTTATGCTAAACACATTGTGAAAGCCAATACCTACCCATACATCTTATATACACAATGCCTCAAGCAAATTACAAAACGTTCCTACTTTTCAGTAATATTTTTGACCGATTCCATTCACATTTTCATTTGAATTATTCATGGTATTTGACAATTCTACTCACGTTTTTTACTTGTCGTTATATATATCAGGCTAGCAAATTCTTCACAGTAATATATTTTATCTGGTTCCATCCACATTTTCTTTGGAATTATTCATGGTATTTGACAATGTTACTCACCTTGTTTAATAGTCATGATATATCATAGGCTACAAACTACTTTTCAGTAATATTTTTTGTCCATTTCCATACACATTCTCATTTAAAATTATAAATGGTATTTGACAATGTTATTCGTGTAGTTTACATGTCATTTGTTGGTGATCATCAACAAAATGCCATAAGATTTAGATATACTAAGAAAGAATTAGTAAAAGAATTAGTAAAAGAAAGATATTGTTAGTAATCTTCAACAAATTATATTGGTGATAATCAATTGGTGTTTTGAATGATACAGTTGAACTGAAATGGAGCCTCCTGCTAGATAGAAGTGGGGAGAAAAAGACACTGCAAGAAACAGTCAATCCAAATTCAGTTGCTTTGGCTTGCTTGTATTTATTTGATATACATAAATATAATATAAATTTTCACCCTGTCGTTGGGGTCATAAATTTGGTTTTCTTTGATCCCTCACAACAAACAATCCTGATTTGACTAATCTGTGGTCAACAACACAATGTGCGTGAAATCAATCAAAGGTCAGGAAGGTTGGCTGGACTCAGCCAGGGGTTGTTTTATACACAAATGTAAATCAATATATTAAACAAATGTACAATCCCAAAACTGGCTGGACAGGAAAATAGAACTGAGGCATTTGCATTTGTGGTACCCAAGGTTTATAATGAAAATCTTTATTGAACCTTTTATTTTATTTTGAACAAATGTACAATCCCAAAACAGGCTGGAAATGATAATAGAACTGAGGCATTTGCATTTGTGGTACCCAAGGTTTATAATGAAAATCTTTATTGAACTTTTTATTTTATTTTGAACAAATGTACAATCCCAAAACAGGCTGGAAATGATAATAGAACTGAGGCATTTGCATTTGCGGTACCCAAGGTTTATAATGAAAATCTTTATTGAACCTTTTATTTTATTTTGAACAAATGTACAATCCCAAAACAGGCTGGAAATGATAATAGAACTGAGGCATTTGCATTTGCGGTACCCAAGGTTTATAATGAAAATCTTTATTGAACCTTTTATTTTATTTTGAACAAATGTACAATCCCAAAACAGGCTGGAAATGATAATAGAACTGAGGCATTTGCATTTGCGGTACCCAAGGTTTATAATGAAAATCTTTATTGAACCTTTTATTTTATTTTGAACAAATGTACAATCCCAAAACAGGCTGGAAATGATAATAGAACTGAGGCATTTGCATTTGCGGTACCCAAGGTTTATAATGAAAATCTTTATTGAACCTTTTATTTTATTTTGAACAAATGTACAATCCCAAAACAGGCTGGAAATGATAATAGAACTGAGGCTTTTGCATTTGCGGTACCCAAGGTTTATAATGAAAATCTTTATTGAACCTTTTATTTTATTTTGAACAAATGTACAATCCCAAAACAGGCTGGAAATGATAATAGAACTGAGGCTTTTGCATTTGCGGTACCCAAGGTTTATAATGAAAATCTTTATTGAACCTTTTATTTTATTTTGAACAAATGTACAATCCCAAAACAGGCTGGAAATGATAATAGAACTGAGGCATTTGCATTTGTGGTACCCAAGGTTTATAATGAAAATCTTTATTGAACCTTTTATTTTATTTTGAACAAATGTACAATCCCAAAACAGGCTGGAAATGATAATAGAACTGACGCATTTGCATTTGCGGTACCCAAGGTTTATAATGAAAATCTTTATTGAACCTTTTATTTTATTTTGAACAAATGTACAATCATAAAACAGACTGGAAATGATAATAGAACTGAGGCATTTGCATTTGTGGTACCCAAGGTTTATAATGAAAATCTTTCTTGAAGCCTTTATTTTATTTTGAACAAATGTACAATTGTAAAACAGGCTGGAAATGATAATAGAACTGAGGCATTTGCATTCATGGTTCAAAATGTTAAGAATTTTTTAATTTTAGTTTTAAATTTAAGCTAATAGATTGAATTTAATATTACCAATTAGCAAAAAAATTTTCTCTATTTCAAAAGTAATTTAAATTGACTGGAAGAAGTTCTTTATTTATTGTTCTGTCATTTTTAAGTAAGAATTCTGTCATCATTTATCTGTATTGTTATAAGTTTGATGATAGGTCTTTTGAAAAATTTGTGGAAAATGTTATGAATTTGTTCCAAGTTGATAGGGTAGACTGTTCTTGTTTCATTTGTCTACACATATATGTTAAGCGATACAAGACATTAGCTGAACATGGAAAATAGAATGAGAACTGTCTAGATTATCAATTACAAGAAATAGCTATGAAAGGGTGGCAGGTACAATATTAATATCAATTTAAGTATTTAAGCTTATATGGACATGCTAGCTTGATTAAAGTGGAAATTTCAAAACTCATGGGTTAACTTATACTAAAAAGACATTTCTAGTCTGAAATTTGTGGTTCTAAATTTGTTTGAAAGTGCAATGTCAAAAAGCATATGTTACAACACACTTGAGAGAAAAGTGACCATTCAAAAGTCTGTGGTATCAGTTTGCCAGAAATTCATCTTTTAAACAATGTGTTAACACACAATGGAGAGAAATGTTGGCCTTGTAAATTATGCAGATTTACATTTACCCCAAAATATTCATCTCAAACTTCCTATATTAACACATACTGGCACATGTACCTTCCAGTGTGAAATTTGCAGATTTACTTTTACACTAAAATCAGATGCATGAATTTATGAACAAATATATATTATAAATTATAGTTTAGAACATGTACAAATTTTATCCATTACAAAGTGTACATACTGTTTTTACATTGAAGTTACAACAAATCTACCAAGGTTTCACCTAAACAGATCTTCAGGGAACATTAAGTTGAGCGCTTTTGTTATTGATTACTTGTCTCGGATTTTTTCTTTGGGCTACGTACTGGCTCAGTCCAAATCTCTTTGGATGATGTTCATGTGCTTAGCTCTTACAACCATTTTTTCATTGATAAGTTTGCATTTATATATATATATATACTAGCAGTATAACCCAGCATTGCTCGGGTGTAATGAAAGCTATTAAAAGCAATCCATGGTCCTGGAGCTCAGACTGTTTGAACGCTGGCACGAAAGACTAAAACACAATAGTTGTTTCCAGTTAAAGCGAAACCATAGACTGAAAGAAAAATGAATGGATGTAAGTCAAGTTTTCATTTCCTGGTATCAATATCAAATAAGTATTTTTCGTCGTAAACTGAATTTTGAAGGCTAAGTAAGTCCTCTGAGTAAGTATCATGGCTGAGACTAAGAACTACAATTATACCTACTTAGAGCCAAACCCGAAGCAAAAACTAAAATAAAAGGGCTGAAAAAAATACAGACATACAGACAGATAAACAAACACACACACACAAACATCTTGCCTTTTATATATATATATATATGTTATCGATTTTCTGCACTATTGTAAGAACTGCAACCTTGAAATTTCTGAATATCGTTTCTTATGTCATTGTCTATAAGTGTATCAAATTTGGACCACTCCTTCTATTAACCAATTTTTTTGATTATCGATTTTCATTATTTATTGGGGGTATCTCGACACAAAACCTAGCTAAGAACACTCGCAGACACTTATAGTACAACTGTGTAAATTTTCAAGAAAATCAATTCAGCCATTTTGGAGTCTATACGTAACGGACACACACACAGACAAAGTTCCATTCATAAATAAGTTTAGATACCAATATAAAAAGTTAATCTTGTAATATGCACTGGATCTGATTTTTCAGAAAATATTTAGATTCAGTGCATTGCTGTTTGTAGGGGCTTTGAGTGTATATGGTGTACTGTTTTAGGAATGGCACCACAGACTCAAAGTATGTCATGTTTAAGCATCATTGAGGCAATAAAACCCAAGGACTTTTTCAAACCCATGTTTGTTATCATTTACTATCAAAATCAACTATAATCCTCATTTTGATTCAATGATTTTACTCTTAAATCTAATCAGTATCCCATGAGACATACAAAAATATTGGAAATTTCAATTAATCAAATTATTAATTAGACATTAATAATAATAATGCAAATATTTTCAAATTTCATGGGCAATAAGAGAAAAATATAAATTTTAATTTAACAAAAACATTTGAAAGAATGCGATATTTTATTTTATTTTAAATTCTCCACATGAAAGACCTCATGTTTGGGAACGAGTGTAGCTCAAAAAAAGACTAATTTTATTTCTCCAAAGTTAAAATCTAAAATATCTTCAGACTTCAAGAAAAAGATGACTTTTATTTACATCTAGAAGCAACTTTAGTCTGAATAAAAATTCTTTTGTAAAGTTTTTAAATATATTAAAATCTTGCAAAATATACTATCCTACACTGAGAATTTTAACGATCTATTTTTATAAAGATTAAATGAATCTTTACTTAATTACATATATTTCTTCTGACACAGAGGCGTACGAAGGCTTTCAAAATTCACTGTAAAATTTTGAAGTGAATAAAATGCAAGGAAATTGCATCAGAGGAAAATTGTTTTTGGATCAACTGAAAGAAACAAAAAACATTGTTTTAATAAAACATTGATTTAAAACTCCAATAGCCAAAAACCTGGTATAAAAATTCTTATTTTGAGTTTTTTCAAAACAAATTTAAAATTTTCAAATGACTTTCTCGATGTTGTGACATAGTAAATTGAATTCTTTTTTACATGTGGTCTTCTTTCTTTTGATCTTTCTAGAAATGTTAAAATATTAGTGACTGAGAATTTTTTATTCAAGTTATCGAACGTTACCAACAACATATCTTGAAATAAAAATATTATTACTGTTATGGCAACCTCCTGCTTTTAAACTGTACTCATCCACAAAGAAGAACAGAGGAAAAAAATAATTCCAACGAGAACAATTTTGATATTACGATGGGTTCGATGGATTCTGCAGAATCTTCAAATCTGGTAGGACTATTAATATTATATAATCTCACAGCCTATAAGGAAGTAAACACTAAAGACATTGGACTTTATAGAGATGACGGACTTATAGCAATAAGAAATACCACACACTTCAAAATAGACAGGATTAGAAAAATGATACACAAGGAGTTTAAAAATCTCAATTTAAAAGTAACAGTTAAAGCTAAGATAAAAAAAAGTAGATTTCCTCAATGTAACTTTGGATCTAGAGAAAAATATACACCAACCATACAAAAAAACCAAACATAAACCCTTTATACATCCACCCAAAATCTAACCACCCTCCTATCATCAAGCATATACCCCCATCAATAGAATACAGAATTAGTAGAAACTCGGCTAATGAGGAAGTGTTTGATAAACATAGCGATTTCTATAATACTGCATTGAAACATAGTGGATACATAAACCCAAATATTAAATATGTAAACAAGAAAAGCAACCCTCGAAGAAAAAATAGGAATAGGAAAATCATCTGGTACACACCCCTTTACAACCAGATGACCAATGGTAGGTTGGGAAGAAAATTCCTCGAGTTAATTAGGAAACACTTCCCGGAGAAAAATTCACTAAGTAAGATCTTTAATAAAAACACTATAAAATTAAGTTACAGCTGTATGAATAATCTAGAAAAAATTATAAAAAAACACAATAATAATATTTTAAAAAATTCAACAAAACCAGTAAAAATAACCAGACAACAGAAAATAACAATTTAGACAAGAAAAAATGTAACTGTAAAAACCCCATAGACTGTCCACTAGAAAATAGGTGTTTGATGGAATTGATAATCTATCAATGCGAAATATCAACAAAGGAAAACACAAACAATATAAAAGTCTATATAGGGAGTACTAAACACACTCTAAAGCAGCAAATTTACCAACATACCTCATCATTTAATAATAGCAAATACAGAAATAGAATATCCCTATCGAGATATCATTGGTACCTAAAGGAAACAAAAAAACACCCAAAATAAAGTGGAAAATTCTAAAAGAAGCTAAAACATGTAAGTCCTTAAATGAACCATGTTTATTATGCTTATACGAAAAGCTATTTATTATTAGATCCCTGAAAAATAAGAATTTATTAAATAAACGTAACGAAATTAATGTCATATGTAGACATTGTAAATTATTCACATTAGAAAATGAATAAAACCTAAATTAAATAACATGCATATAACTAACAGGTACATAAGAAAAATAATCACTGACGAATTAGTTAAAAATAAAAATGAAAATAAAAATAATAATAAAGCCAAAAATAGAATAATTTAAGGTTTTTTTAAAATAAATCCCCCCTTTGTATCAGGATATAAGCTTTACAGCAAATGGATAGATGGAGCAAAAAATAGCAGTTTAAGGTTTTTTGGGAAAAAATCCTTTCTTTAACAAATAGACTAAAGAGGAGAAGAAAGGAGCTTGGTACTACTAAAAAGGAATATCACATCAAATGTAATAAAACTGAAGGGAAAATGATAAGATCAGATAAATGTGAGGTGAAACATTAAGGAAGGAAAACAGACAAGAGAAAAATAGGGTCAAGGAAAAAGAAAAAAAGACGAGGAAAAAAGTTGGTTAGGACAGAAATTCTTTGGGGTCAAACCCTAACGTGAATCTCCATTCTGATTAGCCACACAAAAAAACACCCACATACATTCACAGTAAACCAAAAGAATTTGTCATTTAAATGTAAATCATCTGCACAACCACACCAACATTGCCTGATGATGAGAATTAATCTTGAAACATAGAAATTACCATGTCGCAATGTAAAATTGACATAATCATATTAGATTATATTAAGCTCTATAATACTCATTATATTGAGCACTATTTATAATAAAATAAATGCCAGAACACTCAAAATAAAAAAAACCTTGAGTCCTCTTCACTTGGAATTATATATATATATATATATATATATTCTAAGCAGCAGTGAAAAGGAGTTGAAAGCAGTGAATTAACGGCAGTTCAACTGGAGTAGTTTAACAGAGTTATCCATTTGGCAGTCAACTAGAGAAATCAAGTACAGCAGTTAATGACAATAATACCTTGGACATACTTATTTCTTATTTACTATTTATGAACACGTCTTTCAATATCTTCTTTCTAATAATACACTGTTAAACTGTGTTCCGTGTCTTACTGTAAAATCGGTTATTTGCCGTGAAGTTTCGCTACTATAACACAAGAAACTGACAATGAAGCTCCACAACAATTACTATAACATTTTTGAAGGAAAAAAAATTACTGCCATAATACATTTTTGAATGAAAAAAATCATTACCAGCCATACATATTTGAATACAAAACTGAAAAACATCTTCAGTTTTCTAAAATAAAAAAAACTTTTGACTTCAAAATTTGACTAAATTAACCAAACATTAAAAAAAAATACCTTGAAACGCCAACATTTTGGCATTAAATAACCTACAGTAGAGGATATGCCATTAAACAAAACTCAAACTCAAAAGTGAAATAATCGTCAGATTTTGATGAAACTTTGAGGACACAAATAAATGAAATTATTTTTAAATATTTTATTTAAAATTCTTTGGAGATGTGCATATTTTACAATAATAACATTTCTCTCCAGTGTGTATTTTTATGGTGCTTTTTCAAATCAGAACAATTTGAAAATGTTGGTCTGCATATTTTACAAGAATATGGTTTCTTTCTCTCTTCTTTTTTTCCTTTTCATACAATTTTTACTGGGCATGGGCTATGCTACCAGATACGAATATTTGCTATGATGCTACCAGATACGAATATTTGCTATTTTAGAAATTCCAACCAAGAGATCTATTCAGGATTATAACCATCCATTTAAGTGCAATTGTTTAGATCTCTCTTGCATTTGGTTCACCTGGTAATTCTTAAAGATCTTTTCCAGGAGCCCAGTGGCTCCCATAATAACTGGAATAATTGATATTTCTATGCGATTCCAGTTTCTTTTCATATCTATGAGGTTCCAGCTTGTCCAGTATGAATTTGAATATGTGCTTTCAACTTAGAACTATCTGAATATGCTGATCCACATATTTTACAAGAATATGGTTTCTCTCCAGTGTGAATTCGAATGTGCCTTGTCAAATTGGAACTGTTTGAAAATGTTGAACCACATACTTCACAAGAATATGGTTTCTCTCCAGTGTGAATTCGAATGTGATTTTTCAAACTGTAATTCTTTGAAAATGATGATCCACATATTGGACAAGAATATGGTTTCTCTCCAGTGTGAATTGGAATGTGTCTTTTCAACATTGAACTATCTGAAAATGATGATCCACATATTGCACAAGAATGTGGTTTCTCTCCAGTGTGAATCCGCATGTGTCTTGTTAAGTTAGAATTTTTGAAAATACTGATTCACATATTTTACAAGAATATGGTTTCTCTCCAGTGTGAATTCGAATGTGTGTTTTCAAACTGTAATTTTTTGAAAATGATGATCCACATATTTCACAAGAATATGGTTTCTCTCCAGTGTGAATTGAAATGTGTCTTTTCAAAATTGAACTATCTGAAAATGATAATCCACATATTTTACAAAAATATGGTTTCTCTCCAGTATGAATCTGAATGTGCTTTTTCAGCTTGTAATTCTTTGAAAATGATAATCCACATATTTCGCAAGAATATGGTTTTTCTCCAATGTGTATCTGCATATGGGTTTTTAAGCCAGAATTCCTTGCAAATGCACATCACACACTTCACAAAAATGTTTTTTCTCCATTATGCAGCATACAAGTGCGTTTTGTTAAATCTGAATTTAGTGAAAATATTAATCCACACAATTCACAAGAATGAGTATTGTTTCCTGTGAGCGTTTTAAATTTCGTAATGGTGAAAATTAGTGATTCACATAGTTAACAAGTATATGGCTTCACACCAGTGTGTGTTCACAGCACATGGATTTTTAAAGGTTTTTCCTTGTCTGTTGTTTTATGATTCTTTTGGTAATGAAAACGTTGCAGAAATGCTTATTGACACACTTTGTTTTTCCTTCTCATAGCCTAAATGATGAGATGTTCATGAGAATCCAACCTGCAAATAAAGAACGATATCATTAAAGAGGCAGATTTGCTCATTATTTCCCAAAGAACATTGAAAATGTGCTTCAGTCTGGTACACAATATCAGATATTTCTTGTTTACTTATGATGCAAAAAAAAAAAAAAGATTTTAACCAACATTTCAAACATTTTAGAAAGAATAAAAATAATTCAAAGAAATAATTAAAAAATACTTAATAAAAACAAACATTTTGGCAACAAAAATATGTATTGATCAAGTTTTAAAAGAAAGCCCCAAACTGAATAAAAACAAACTTTTTCCAGCAAAATCTTCATGTTATTGTCACTAGTAAAGATTAAAGTATTTTTTAACATTTTTTAATCCTTTCTAATGTGTTCAAAATTTTGGTAAAAATTTTCGATTTAATTTTTGTTAGTGGTTAACCAAATCATTACAAGAGTTTACAATGGATAATGTAATATTATGTAACTGTTTTATTCCAGTGAAAACACATTAATTTAGAAATTCTTGCAAAACTCAAATAATTGTCACACTTTTATGAAACTTTCAGGACAAATTCAAGAATAAATGAAATAATTCTTGAAATTATTACTTTTAAAAAAACCTCATTAAAAATACTTTTTAAAATCTGTTACCCCACTCCATGTAAACTCATGGAATTGTAAGAAATTAAATTTTGATTGGAAAATTGGTTTTATTAGTTAAATGCAGGACACACTGGAGAATGTAAATCACCTATTATTGTTTTTAAACATCTCGCCTTTATTTGCAAAAATTTGCTCCCAATAGTAAAACAAAAAATGCAATAAAATTACTAATTTCTTTCATAAATTTTATATATGAAGGACATTATTGTCAAAAGAAAAAGTATTTTTCAGTTAATAAAGCAATTTTAAAATAATTGTTTCTTTTTTTGTATTAATTGCAATAAGTTATAAAACTTCAAAAATATTCTAAAAATACTTCAAATATATGTTGGGTTAGCTTATTATGTTATTAAATGAAGACTGCATTTACTAATCAATAATTGGAAAGTTTAATACAAATCGTATTTTTGTGCACAATTTCATTAAATGTTCATGTATTTCATGGTTTTTTCCACGTAGAGGAGAACAATTTGGACAATTTTGTCAATTCTGGTCACCATACATTTAGCTTATCTTTCATCTGTCTGGCTATCATCACATGTTAAAATATACAGAGAAAGGTCAGAAAGATCAACACTGTATTTAAGAAAGTTTCATTCTAAATTTCATGCTATAAAGAAGTAATACGTGTACAAATGAAATTAATGTAACTTTAGATTTGCAAGATTTTTAAAACTGAGAATTCATTTTCGTTTACAAATGTGTAGATCACTTAAAAATGTCCGGTGAATTGAAAACGCTTTTTAAAAATCTATAAATTTTAAATACCAATGAATATAATTTCAGTTTGAAATGCACAAGAATATTTTGCTGATGAGAAATTGTGAAGTTAACAATTTAACTTTTACTTAAAACTAAAATAAAAGTTTCAAAAAACATTTTTTTAAAAATTCAATTTAAAAGTATATTTTGTTTGCTACCATATGGACAACATCGGAAATTCTATTATGAAAGGCATTTGAAAATCATTTATGAAGATGGAAATTCACTTTTCCTTTTCATTCTCATTCATTTTAGGCAGGTACCTCCACTTCATTTTCAATACCCAACTTAAATGCAAGACACATTGGGAAATGTAAATCATCTATTACTTTTTTCAAACATCTTGCCTTTATTTGCAAAAATCTGCTTGCAATAGTAAAACAAAAATGCAATAAAAACATTAATTGCTTTAATAAATTTTATATATTAAGGACATTATTGTCCAGAGAAAAATCATTTTTCAATTAATAATGCAATTTTAAAATAATTGTTTCTTTTTTTTTTTTAAATTGTAATAATTTATGAAAAATATTAAAAAATACTTCAAATATATGTTGGGGTTAGCTTATTAAGTTATTAAATGAAGACTGCATTTACTGATCAAAAATTGGAAAGTTTAATACAAATCGTATTTTTGTGCGTAATTTCTGTGTGTACATTAAAAGGTCATGTATTTCACGGTTTCTTCCACTGAGAGGTGAACAATTTGGACAATGTTGTCAATTCTGGTCATAATACACTTAGCTTACCTTGCATCTGTCTGGCTATCATCACATGTTAAATCATATGAAGAAAGGTCAGAAAGATCAGCACTCTGTATTTATGTCATGCTAAAAAAGTAATACTTGTATAAATGAAATTAATGTAACTTTAAATTTGCTAATTTTCAAAAAATAACAAATTACAAATGTATATTTTATTTTTGGAAGATTTTTAAAACCGAGAATTCACTTTTGTGTACAAATGTGTAGATCACTCAAAAATGACCGAAAAATTGAAAACTTTTAAATAAATCAATAAATTTTAAATTCCAATCACTATAATTTCAGTTTGAAATGCACAAGAGTATTTTGCTGATGGGAAATAAGTTAATAATTTAACTTTTACATAAAACTAAAATAAAAGTTGAAAAATCTTTTTTTTAAAAATTCAATTTATAAGTATTGAAAATGAATAGAGGCACCTACAATATTGTGTTTGCTACCATATTGACAACATCAGAAGTTCCATTATGAAAAACATTTGAAAATCAATTTTCTTTTTCAATCACATTCATTTTAGGTAGGTACCTCCACTGCATTTTCCATACCCAACTTTTAAATTGAAAATAAAAAAAACAACTTTTTCTTGAAACTTTAATTTTAGCTTAACTGAAAGCTCAAAGATTAAATTTTCTATTTCCAAAATAATCTGCTTAATTTCAAACAGAAATTAAATTCATTGAAATCTGAAATTTTGATTTTTTGAAAGTTTTTTCAGGCATCTTCTGAGTGTTCAACTCATTTGTAAACAAAAGTTAATTCTTGGTTTTAAAAATATACATTTTTCACTCGTTATTATTAGCAAATTTAAATTAATCTGCATTGAACAAAACATTGCTTGTTCATGATATGAAATTTAGAATAAGAATTTCTTAATCACAAAGGTCTCCTTGTTGACCTTTCAAGTAGGCAATGACAGCACCTGTTACCAATCAATCTGCAACTATGGTGACCAAAAGTTGATATAACCCAGTTTATCATTTTTAATGGGAACAATCCTTCAAACATGTGACCTTTTACTGGTAAGTCTCCTATAAATTTCCATAGTAAAAGAAAATGTGCAGTTTAACATAAATAAAGAAAATTTGAAATTATTTAAAATATCTTGATTTTAAATGATTTCTGTTAAGATTTGCATTTTCGATTTGTAAATAAAGTCATTTCTTAATGAATTAATAACTGAACACACTGAGTAAATGAAAAATTTAAAATAGGTACCTCCATCCATTTTTGATACCTACATTTAAATTGTAATTTTAAAAATAAATAATTTATCTTCAAGCTTTAAAATTAGTCTTAATTGAAAGCCAAGAGATGAAATTTTAATTCCAGAAAGAAAAATATACTGGTGTATTTGAAACTGAAATTATATTGATTTTAATCTAATTTTTTTCTGAAATGAAAAAATAAAATTTAAATTTCCCACCATTTTTGATTGATCGACACATTACGTAAACAGTAGCCAAATTTCTGTTATAAAAATCTTGCAAAAATAAAATATACCTAGCTGACAAGTCATTTAAGTCAATGTTTAAAATTCAAACTTACCTTTATCTGATTTCAATCAAGTAATAATTGCATACTACCAGAAATTTACAATAAAAAACATTTGAACTCCGATAGCCCTCTTTTATCTCCGTAACCAAGGTGACGAAAGATATGACGTCTGGAATTTGTCAAGAATGCTAAAAGTGGGGGGGGGGGTGACCATATGGGCCAAAATTTCAATTATGTTAAAACATAAAATTTTCAAAATTTAATTTCTTTTTTTTTTGGTTTTCAACTAAATAGTAAAATGAAAAATTTAACTTAATATTTTCAGCAATTATAAAATATTTATAGAATTTTTGTTTAGATTTATAGCTAGATACCTGAATATGTTTTCTGAATAAATAAAAATTTAAATTTCTTTTGTTAGCTTATCTAAAACTACATAATTGTAGAGAACCAAATTTGCTGTTGTATCATTGGGGTGTAGCAGGGAGCCTCTGTTAATACCCTGATGATAACAGTTATTTTCAGGGATTTGTTCTGCATTGTCTGTCATTGCTCCAGTTATTAAATCTTTGCAGCTTTTGCATTTTACATTTTTGAAAACTGCATGACAACAATAACCTGCTAAGTATGCTATTACAGGAAAAACTTCCCTACATTTAATAATATCATCTTTGACATCTATATTATATATATGTACATCTAACTGATGTACATCTGTGAAATCACTCTAGTTAGTTTCTTGTAAATCACTCAGATTAATACTTTTGTCATTAAGTGGCAGTTTTAATTTGAAAAATTTCTGATTTTTTTCTCACACTCGAATAATTGTCATATTGATATATTATATTGACCACCTGCAAATTGTCGATACTGGTCAAATCTTAACTCCAGGTGATCCGTCTGGAATTTACCTGGTAATATATATTTCATATTTAATTCTTTGATGCAATAGCCAGTTGCAGAATTTCATGTGTAGTATGATGCAAAGCTGTAAAGGTTTCCCTTGTTACTTGTTAGCCTCCCACTAATCTCTGGAATTTTATTCCAATTCTCCAACCAGTTACAAAAAGTATCAAGAAATGTAAAATTTGGATCATTTTCTTTATTAGTTAGTGGGTTTGCATATTTATTAAGCCGGCGACCTTTAAATGGGTTTTTGACATTTAATATTGTCCACCAAGTATGAAATATCTTTATATATTCTGCAACTTCTACAAAGTTTGGTTAGCATTTCTGTTTCCCTAAGGTCAACAGTCCTTGAATGGTGTATTCACTAAAAAATTTGCATTACCAAATTTACATTTTGCCTTTCTAAATTATTATGATAAAGGGCCTTTGAAATTAATCGGTAGCAATATTTAAGAAGTGACTCTGATTCAAGTTTGTGCATTTCCTGTAAAGTAGTAAATGGGGCTTCGAGAAGAGTATCTGATTGATTATCTTCATTATCGTAAAACTTAGGGAATTTCATGCATTTGTTGGCATCTTTTTGGCCAAGCCAGTTGTTTCTTACGCACTTTAAAATGTGAACAGAATCAAATATGTAGAAAAGAGGCCTAGACTTAATAAATGGGTGGTGAGATACAATTGAAAGTTTTTGGGGGTTACAAAATAATGACATTATTAATAGCATTATTATCTGTTATAACAGATATGACTTTGAACCCAATAACCTCTAATCCAATTATTACCTGTTTTAATATTTCAAATAAATTTTGTGCTTTAAGGCACTTAGTTGGCATAATATGCACAACATCCTTGTATTTTGAACAGACACTGCTCAGCATAAAAGCAAAGGCACTTGTTGCAGCCTCATAACTATTGCAGACTAAGCCAACTACATTCCCACCTTTAAAATCAAAGTATGGTGGCTTTAAATGAATCTCATCGACAATTAAAGATACTGTCTTATCTTACTGCGATAATAATTTAAATTTATTCTTTATGTACATCAAAAAATTATTGTCATCTTGTTCAACTTCAGGATTCATATAATTTGTTAGAGTTAATTTTCTGATTGTAGAATAACTGGGCAAAATGCGTTTATTACTAACTCTTAATAGTCTGGAACCTTTTGGAGAGCAGTTGTAAAACAAGGAACAAAAAAATTAACATTTCTGCTGAATAGTATAACTTATTTTTTGTCATTAGATATAACTGTTCACATATAAATTTTAGGGTTGTAAAATTTTTAAAAGACTGGTCATCAATCAATGACAAGAAGGAAATTACTAAATTCAACAAAGCAATCACATTTGGACAGCTGGCTTTGTGTTCCTAAATATCAAGTTTTCTCATATTATTAAGTAAATCTTCAAGAGTGATAATGTCACTTACATGTGTAGGAATTTTATATTCCCCTATAAATTGTATTTGTACATCGCCACAGAAAACATGTATTGTGCAGTCAGTTTCAACCTCAAGAGAGAGATTTACTTTTGGATATGGGGATTTGATAATATGACATATAAAAAGTGTCCCCTGCTTTCTAATAATACTCCAGTATTGTTGGTCCAGAAAGTTTAATTTTCTTAATTTTAATAGAAATTACCATGTCGCAATGTAAAATTGACATAATCATATTAGATTATATTAAGCTCTATAATACTCATTATATTGAGCACTATTTATAATAAAATAAATGCCAGAGCACTCAAAATAAAAAAAACCTTGAGTCCTCTTCACTTGGAATTATATATATATATATATATATTCTAAGCAGCAGTGAAAAGGAGTTGAAAGCAGTGAATTAATGGCAGTTCAACTGGAGTAGTTTAACAGAGTTATCCATTTGGCAGTCAGCTAGAGAAATCAAGTAACAAGCAAGGTACAGCAGTTAACGGCAATAATACCTTGGACATACTAATTTCTTATTTACTATTTATTAACACTTCTTTAAATATCTTCTTTCTAATAATACACTGTTAAACTGTGTTTCGTGTCTTACTTACTGTCAAACCGGTTATTTGCCGTGAAGTTTCACTACTACAACACAACAAACTAACAACGAAGCTCTATAACAATTACTATATTACTATTATTGCCATACTACATTTTTGAAGGAACAAGATCATTACCAGCCATACATATTGGAATACAAAACTAAAAACAACTTCAATTTTCTAAAATAAAAAAAAACATTTTTCTTTAAAATCTGACTAAATTAACCAAACATTAAAAAAATAACTTCAAACGCCAATATTTTGGGATTAAATAACCCACAGTAGAGGACATGCAGTTAAACAAAACTCAAACTCAAAAATAAAATAATCGTCAGATTTTGATGAAACTTTGAGGACAGAAATGAATGAAATTATTTTTGAGTATTTTATTTAAAAATATTTGGAGATCTGCATATTTTACAAGAATATCAATTCCTTCAAGTGTGTATTTTGATGGTGCTTTTTCAATTAAAAAAAATTTAAAAAAGGTTGCTCTGCATATTTTACAAGAACATGGTTTCTCTCTTTTTCTTTTCATTTTCATATCGTTTTTGCTGGGAATAGAGTATCCTACTAGATACTAAACATTCACCTGCTATTTTAGAAATTCCAACCAAGAGATTGTAACCGTCCCTTTTAAGTGCAATTATTTGGATCTCTCTTGCACTTGGTTCACCTGGTATACTTTCCAGGTAATTCTTAAAGTTCTTTGCCAGGAGCCCAGTGGCTCCCATAATAACTGGAATAATTGATATTTCTATACGGTTCCAGTTTTTTTTCATATCTATGAGGTTCCAGTTTATCTAGCATGAATTCGAACATGTGTTTTTAATTGAGAACTATCTGAATATGCTGACCCACATATTTTACAAGAATATGGTTTCTCTCCAGTGTGAATTCGAATGTGCCTTGTCAAATTGGAACTGTTTGAAAATGTTGATCCACATATTTCACAAGAATATGGTTTCTCTCCTGTGTGAATTCGAATGTGTTTTTTCAAACTGTAATTCTTTGAAAATGATGATCCACATATTGCACAAGAATATGGTTTCTCTCCTGTGTGAATAGGAATGTGTCTTTTCAAAACTGAACTATCTGAAAATGATGATCCACATATTTCACAAGAATATGGTTTCTCACCAGTGTGAATCCGCATGTGTCTTGTGAGGTTAGAGTTTTTTGAAAAAACTGATCCACATATTTCACAAGAATATGGTTTCTCTCTAGTATGAATCTGAATGTGCTTTTTCAATCCATAATTCTTTGAAAATGATAATCCACATATTTTACAAGAATACGGTTTCTCTCCAATGTGTATCTGCATGTGGGTTTTTAAGCCAGAATTTCTTGCAAACGCACATCCACACACTTCACAAAAATGTTTTTTCTCCATTATGCAGTGTACACATGCTTTGTTCAATTTGAATTTAGTGAAAATATTAATTCACACAATTAACAAGAATGGGGATTCTTTCCTGTGTGCTTTTTAAATTTGGTAACTGTGAAAATTCTTGATTCACATAGTTAACAAGTATATGGTTTGTCACCAGTGTGTGTTTGCAGCACATGGATTTTTAAAAGTGTGTTGTTTTATGATATTTTTGGTAATGGAAACTTGCAGAAATGCTAATTAACACATTTTATTTTGTTTTTCCTTTTCATAGCCTAAATGATGAGATGTTTATGAGAATCCAACCTGCAAATAAAGAAAGATATCATTGAAGAAGCTGATTTGTGCATTATTTTCAACAGAATATTGAAAGAGCGCTTTAATCTGGTGCACAATATCAGATATTTTTTGGTTAGTTATGATGCAAAAAAAAAAAAAAAAAAAAAAAAAAGAGCAAGATTTTTAACTAACATTTCAAGTACTTTAGAATGGATAAAAAAATTCAAAGAAATAATTAAAAATTCTTAATAATACCAAACATTTTGGTGACAAAAATATGTATGATCAAGTTTTAAAAAAAAAGCCACAAACTGAATAAAACTTTTTCCAGCAAAATCTTCATGTTATTATTACTAATAAAGATTAAAGTATTTTTATCATTTTTTAATCCTTTCTAACATGATCAAAATTTGGGTAAAAATTCTTGTTAGTGGTTAACCAAATCATTACAACAGTTTACAATGGACAACATAATATTATGTAACTGTTTTTTCCAGTGAAAAACAAATTAATTTAGAAATTTTTGCAAAACTCAAATAATTGTCACACTTTAATGAAACTTTTAGGACTAATTAAAAAATGAATGAAATTATTTTTGAAATTATTATTTTTTAAAAAGGCTGAATAAGAATATTTTTAAAATCTGTTACCCCACTCCAGGTAAACTCATGAAATAGTAAGAAATTAAATTTTGTTTGGAAAATTGGTCTTATGAGTTAAACGCAGGACACATTGCGAAATGTAAATCATCTATTATTTTTTTCAAACATCTGGCCTTTATTTGCAAAAATCTGCCCCCTCAATGGTAAAAAAAAATGCAATAAAACTATGACATTATTTAATTTGAGAAGCTTTTAATTGCTTTAATAAATTATATATATATTAAGGACATTATAGTCCAAAAAAATTTTTTTTCAATAATGCAATTTCAAAATAATTGTTTTTTTGTAATAATTTTAAATTTTTTTTTTTTTTAATTGTAATAATCTATAAAAAATATTAGAAAAATACTTCATATATATGTTGGAGTTAGCTTATTAAATTATTAAATAAAGACTGCATTTACTAATCAAAAATTGGAAAGTTTAATACAAATCGTATTTTTGTGCGTAATTTCTGTGTGTACATTAAAAGGTCATGTATTTCACGGTTTCTTCCACTGAGAGGTGAACAATTTGGACAATGTTGTCAATTCTGGTCACCATACACTTAGCTTACCTTGCATCTGTCTGGCTATCATCACATGTTAAATCATACGGAGAAAGGTCAGAAAGATGAACACTCTTTATTTAAGAAATAGTTTCATTCTAAATTTCATGCTAAAATGAAGTAATACTTGTATAAATGAAATTAATATGACTTTAAATTTGCTAATTTTCCAAAAATAGTATATTACAAATGTATATTTTATTTTTGCAAGATATTTAAAACCGAGAATTCACTTTTGTTTACAAATGTGTAGATCACTTAAAAACAGCTGAAGAATTGTAAACTCTTTTTAAAAATCTATAAATTTTAGATTCCAATCAGTATAATTTCAGTTAGAAATACACAAGAAAATTTTGCTTATGAGAAATAGTAAACTTAATAATTTAGTTTTCTTTTTCATTCTCATACATTTTTGGTAGTTACCTCCAACTCTATTTTCGATACCTCACTTTTAAATTGAATTTAAAAAAATTTTTATTATTGAAACAATTGAAACTTTTATTAAAACTTGAATTTTAGCTTAACTGAGAACTTAAAGATTAAATTTACTATTTCCAAAATACTCTGTTTTATTTCAAACAGAAATTATATTCATTGGAATCTAAAATTTTGGTTTCATAAAAAAATTTTCAGGCATTTTCTGAGAGGTCAACACATTTATAAACAAAAGTTAATTCTTGGTTTTAAAAATCCAGCAGAAATAAAATATACATAATCTCACTCATTATTTTTTTAAAAATTAGCAAATTTAAATTAAAATTAATCTGCTTTGAAACAAATATTACTTGTTTATGGCATGAAATTCAGGATAAAAGTATTTCTTAATCACAAAGGTCTGCTCGTTGACTTTTCAAGCAAGCAATGACATCACTTGTTACCAATCAATCTGCAAGTATGGTGACTAAAAGTTGATATAACCCAGTTTAACATTTCATAATGAGAACAACCCTTGAAATATGTGACCTTTTACTGGTAAGTCTCCTATAAGTTTCCAAGAAAATAAGAAAATTTGCAGTTTAACACAAATAAAAAAAATTGGAAAATTATTTGAAAAGTGTTAGTTTTAAATGATTTGTATTAAGAATTGCATTTTCGATTTGTAAATAGTCATTTTTTAATAGACTAACAATCCAAAACAATTTGTATAAAAATACATTATTCATCGAAATGTTTTTTTTTTCAGAATATATGTTGCATGAGGGACTGAAGTAGGGTCTTCACCGTTTCATTGAACGACCTTCTCCAGTGTTGCGGGTTTCGGGGCCCCGGAATAAACAACCATGATATGCAACAGATGTGTTCGTTGTGTTGTCTTTCATCCATAAACATCCTCAGATAAAAATTAATGAAACATGGTGGCAGCGGTGGGATGAAAGGATATCCAAGCAAGGAAGAGAAAAGGAATGTATTTCAAAAGATGAACCAAGAGAAGCAACATTTTATTGTTATTTTTTCAATTTTAATTTGTACATATGTGGAGGGAGAAAAAAAAATGTCGGAGCTTGGCTTAGATGAAACAAACAGACCTGTGGCTGGCATAAGACCTTCACCACCCCTATGCATGGAAATTAATTTATCAGTGAATTGGAAACTTTTTAAACTGAAATGGTATAATTACGCTATTATCACGTATCTGTCAAAACAGTCGGTACAGTACCAAACAGCACTTTTGCTTCATACGCTGGGAGACGAGGTATTGAAGGTGTATTATGGGTTTCAGTTCTTAACTTTTGAAGAGGAGAGAACACCTGATGAAATAATTCAGGCGTTCAATAGATATGCTATAGGGGAAACAAATGAAACATACGATCGGTACATTTTCCATACAAGGAAACAGGGAAAGTCAGAAACTGTTGAAGCATTTATTACTGCATTTTGGACGTAGGTGAAAATGTGTAATTTTTGTGACAATTGTGTTTCATCAGTACTGCGAGACCAGATAATTCTTGGAATACATAATCCCCATATACAAGCTGAACTACTGAAAATAAGACAGATTTACAAAAACGTATAGACATATGTAAGCTGTCAGAAAACGCTACACTACAGTCCAGAATCCCGAGACCCAAAGGAGTAAACAGAGTCGGGTTCAAACCCAAGAGAAAACCTTCAGCACAAAGTGACAGAGTGTGTAGGGCATGTACATTGCGACATGAACCGAGTAAAGAGTCATGTCCGGCATTTGGGGAAACATGTTTCAAATGTGGTGAGAAGAACCACTTTGCTGTGAAATGCAGATCATCGAGAAAAAGAATATTCGGACAGTCGAAACACAAGAGGGTGCTGACAATGACATTAATAGTGATTCAGACTATGGACAGGTTGACAGTGTAACGATAAGGGAAAAAGTCAATGCTGTAAGACAAGAAATAATAAAAGCAGAAATGTTGGTGAAAGGAAAGCCATTTGTTTTTCAGCTTGATAAGTGGCGCATCAGTCAATATATTGAATGAGAAGCATGTAATGGGACAAACGCTTGAACACTCTAATAAGACTCTGGTGATGTGGAATGGGGCAGAGATGAAACCATTAGGGGAGTGTCGGGTTAAAATGAAAAACCCCAAAAATGGACAGAAATATGCAGTAAAGTTTGTTATTGTAAAGGAGGATTTTCATCCACTACTTGGGGCAAATGCAATTCAGAAGATGGCCCTCATCACAGTCAATAACGACAAGTTCAAGATGGTTGCCAAAGCATCTCAATCAAATGAATTCAGCAGCCAACACCAGAACATAATTATAAAAGAATTCAGTGATGCATTCAAGGAAGAACTGGGTCAGTTACTGGGAGAGGTAGATTTGGAAGTGGATCCAAATGTAACATCATGTAGCAGCTGCACGGAGAATACAAGTAGCGCTTAAAGGAAAAGTGAAAGAGGAATTGGAAAAACTGGTGAAAAAGAAAGTGATTGAACCAGTGATCCAACACCATGGGTAAGCGCATTAGCACTGGTGGTCAATAAAAATGGGAAACTACGAATATGTATAGACCCAAGACCACTAAATAAGGCTCTTAAACGGGAACATTTCCAGTTACCTGTATTGGACGATCTACTCCCAGAACTGGCTGACAGTAAAGTGTTCTCTACCCTCGATCTATGGGATGGATTTTGGCATCTAAAATTGGACAAAGTCAGCAGGCGCTTGACAACATTTGCCATTCCATATGGTCGGTTTTGGTGGAAAGTTTTACCCTTTGGAATTGCTACAGCTCCTGAGATATTTCAGAGGGTACTATTTAACAATGTGACTGACTTGGAAGGAGTCATTAACAAAGCAGATGATCTTCTGGTGGTTGGGAAAGGTACCACCATGGAAGAAGCAACAGCCGATCATGATAAAAAACTCAGAAAGCTGTTGCAGAGATGTCACGAACGTGGGATGTGACTGAATGACGAAAAATTGAACTTGCGTCAAACATCCATATCGTTCATGGGTCACATGATAACCAGTGAGGGTTTACGTCCTGATCCTGAGAAGGTAAAAGCGATAAAGGATATGCCGTGCCCAACAGACATAAAAGGAGTTCAACGATTGGGGGGGATTTGTGAATTATCTGGCAAAATTTCTACCTCACATCTCCGACGTGATGGCTCCAATTCGAAATTTAACGAAGACAGGTGTGCCATGGATGTGGTCCGAAATCCATGAAGAGGCTTTTGAGAAAATCAAAAAGCTAGTGAGTGAAGCACTGGTATTGAGATACTATGACCACAACTATTGGTCATTCAATGTGACGCAAGTGAGAAGGGTATGGGGGCTGCACTGCTGCAAGAGGGTCAGCCTTTATATCAGCCAAGTACTTACAGACACAGAAACCCGGTATGCACAGATTGAAAAAGAACTGTTAGCAGTAGTCTATGCATGTAAACGATTTCACCAGGAAAGTGATAGAAGAAAAAGGGTGAGCTGGACACCATCTCCAACAAAACCAAATCCAGAAAGGGCGAGGACAATGAGGTCAGGAAGACTAACAAGAAGTCCTGCTAGATTCAAGGCCTACACATCATAATTTGAGTCCGAAGTGAAAAGGGCAGAATAATCCCTGTTAGGCAAGAGGGTAGTCAGCCCGACGAATGCCTAGGTTACTATGACTGTGTGAATATGTTTTGACTTTTAGTTACCTTTATTATTATTATTTTTTTTTTTTTGTCGTGTTTTATTTTCTTTTTTTGTACAGAAAAAAGAAGATGATGTTGCATGAGAGACTGAAAGAAGGGTTTTTACCGTTTCATTAAAGGACGTTCTCCGGTGTCATGAGTTCCGGGGCCCCTAAATAAAGAACCATGATATACAACAGATGTGTTCGT
Organism: Ascarosepion bandense; assembly: GCA_037127315.1. Lineage (NCBI taxonomy): Eukaryota > Metazoa > Mollusca > Cephalopoda > Sepiida > Sepiidae > Ascarosepion > Ascarosepion bandense. Next base: position 169,958 of record JBBBDQ010030475.1, read on the forward strand.
TGTATTGTCTTTTATCCATAAACATCTTCAGATAAAACTTAATAAAACACGATATCCTAAAATTATATAATACCGGAGTTTTAATGCATTTATTTCGACATGTTTCATGTAATTAATTTAGGTATGTCACTGAAACTTATAGGTACCTCCAATAAATCACTGCTCATTTCCAATACCTCAATTTAATATTAATTTTTAAAAATAAAAATGTTTTCTTGAAGCTTTAATTATAGTTTTAATTGAAAGCAAAGAGATTAAATTTACTAATTACAATAAGCAAAATACCCTGGTTTAGTTCAAACCAAAATTATATTGATCAGAATCAAAAATTTAACTGCTAAAAAAAAAAAAAAAAAAAAATTTTTTCAAATATACTGCCATTATTGATTGATTGACACATTACGTAAACAGTAGCCAAATTTCTGTTTTAAAAATCTTGCAAAAAAAAAATATACCTCCTTGGCACGTTATTCAAGTCAATTTTTATAACTGAAACTTACCTTTATCTGATTTCAAACAAGTAATAATTGCTTATTGCCTGGAAATTAATGATAAAAGCTTCTTTTAACAATGTTAGCTCTCTTTATCAGTATTATCTTAGGTGATAATTGATGTATTGACAGGTGAAAGTTCTCAGGCACACTTGTATGGCGCCTGAAAATGATAAAAAATTCTTGTAGCTTAAAACGTAACATTTGGAAATTTAAATTGTTTTTTGTTGTTTTTTAACTAAATAGTAAAATTAAAATTTTTAACAAAATATTTTCAGCAATTATATAATATTTTATAGAATCTTAGCTTAGATTTATAGCCATACTATACTTTCTGAATAAATAAAAATATGTTTTCTCAGTTCTGAATAAATAAAAATTTACATTTCTTTTAAAATAATTTGATAAGAAAGATTGAAATTAAAATAACTAAACTAAGTTATATTGTTATTTATTAATATTTTTCTGAAATATTAAATATTTTTATGTTTAAATATTACATATTTTTCTGAAACTATTAATATGGATTCTGAAAAATTTTAAAATTTAAATTTTTAGAATAATTTTAATTTAATAAGAATGAAATTAAAATATCCAAACTAAGTTATATTATGAGATTTATTATTAAATTATTTTAAAATAACCAAACTAAGTTATATTATGAGATTTATTATTAAATTATTTTAAAATAACCAAAATAAGTTATATTATGAGATTTATTATTAAATTATTTTAAAATAACCAAAATAAGTTATATTATGAGATTTATTATTAAATTATTTTAAAATAACCAAAATAAGTTATATTATGAGATTTATTATTAAATTATTTTAAAATAACCAAAATAAGTTATATTATGTTATTTATTAATAACTTTATTATGCTATTTAATAATAATTTTTAAAATAATATGACCCCTACGGAAACTTGTTATGACTCCTATGGAACACCGCACTTAATAAAAATTACCATATTTACACACAAATTTTTTTTTTTTTAATTATTTTAAAAATGAAATGGGTGAACGATTTTTATTAAACGTTTCAATTTTTGACAGGCAATATAATCATCAATTCTTAACTAAAAATGAAATAAAACAACATTTCCATGAAAGGTTTTTCAAATATTAGAAACACTTTTATGAATTATTATAGTAAAAAATAAAAAAATAAAATCAATTATTTCAAAATTTTATTAGTAAACGAAAAAATTTCTTTTCTTCTGACTATAATGTCCTTAATAATTAATATTTATTCTAGCAATTTAAAGTTTATCAAATTAAATTATATCAGAGTTTTATTGCATTTTTATCTTATGCTTCGGAGCAGATTTTCAGTCAGGTTGTCCATTTTAAAATAGAAAACATAGATGATTTATATGCCCCAATGAGTCTTGCATTTAACTAATAAAAAAATTTTTACAGGTAATTAAATTTTATTAAAATTTCATGGATTTACATACAGTGGGGTAAACAGACTTAAAAAAATATATTTTCACCAAGATATTTAAAAAATAAAATAAAAAATAATTTCATTCATTTGTGAATGAGTACTGAAAGTTTCATTCAAATCTGACTATTATTTGATTTTTATGACAATTTCCAAATTAATGTGTTTGTCACCAGGAAAAAAAGTGGGTTGCATCATCATTATGTTACTCATTGTAAAACAGTCATAAATTCTTTTTTAGCCACTAACTCAACTAAAAACAAAATTCGAACAAAATTTTAAAAATGTTAGCAGGGAGTAAAAATTTTTAAAAATAATTAAAAATAACCTTGATCTTTCCTTTTAATAATAACAGAAATATTTTGATGGAAAAAGTATGTTTTATTAAGTTTGACCTTTTTTATTCATACTATGCTGTTTTTTGGAGGTACCTAGTTCCGAGATTTTCTAAAAATAATAATTGCATAAATAATTTTATTCATTTATGAATAGATGCGGAAAGTTTAATTCAAGTCAGACAATTAATTGATTTTTGCAATAATTTTCAAATTAATGTGTTTTTCAACGCCAATTAGGTACCTCCACTTTTCAGTATAAATATTCAATACCTGATTTTAAAATGAAATTTTTAAAATAAGTTATAAGTTTAGGTTTAAAATTAGTTTTATTTGAAAGTCAAGAGATTGAATTTAGTAATTCCAGTAAACACAATATACTGGCGTATTTGAATGCGAAATTATATTTAATAGAATCTAAAATTTTTCAGATTTAAAAAAAAGTTAAAAGTACCATTTTTTTGATTGATCGACACATTTTTAAACAGTAAGCCACATTCCTGTTTTAAAAATCTGGCAAAAATAAAATATACATCGCTGACACGTTATTGAAGTCAATTTTTTAAGTTAAGACTTACCTTTATCTGTTTTCACACAATTGTACTTGCTTACTCTCTGAAATATTTGCTATAAGTTCTTTTCAGTTAAAGTAATCTGAGCTACACTGCTTATCTCAAGTGTTGATTGACATAATGACAACCAGAAGTTGTTAACAAGGCTAAAGTAGGGAGACCGAAGACGACAAAAATATAAAAATGTAATTTTCTATGTAAGGGAAGACAACCCTTGAATCACGTGACCTTTTAATGAAAAATATCATGTATGTTCATCTGTACAAACAAAAATACGGGCAGTAAAAATGAACACAATTAAAATGTTTTAATTATTTTAAAAATCCAGTGGCTAAATCATTTGTATTAAGCTTTTAAATTTTCGATTAGTAATTGTAGTCTTCATGCATTAATTAAATACCCTAGCCGAACACGTTGAGGAAGATATTTAACAATAATTTTAAAACTTTTTATATATAATTAAAAAATTAAAAAAAATGAAAATAATTTTTGTAAAAATTATTTATTGAATTTTGTTTTCTTTTCAGACTATGATAAGCTTAATTTATATTGTTCATAAAAGCAATCATAAGTTTATCCACATAAAAATTGGCATAGTTATTGCATTTTTCACAATTCGAGCCTATTTTTAGAAAAAGGGCTCGATTTGAGAGAAAAAAAAAATGTTGATTAGCATTCCCCAATGACTCCTGAATTTATTTATATTAGGCTTATTGTGGACAAAATTCGAATTTTTAAACATTTGTGGAAATTAATTAGTGGGGGGGGGTAACATATGTAAAAAAAAATATTTTTACCAATATTTTATACAAAATAATTATTTCAACATTGATTTCGGTCAATTAGGAATAAGTTCTGAAATTTTCATCAAAATCCGACCATTATTTGATTTTTGCGAGAATTTCCAAATTAATGTGTCTTTCACTGTCAAAAAAGTGCATTGTGCAATATTACGTTTTTTTTTTTTTTACTTATTAACGTTGCGGCAATTTAGGTCTTGCACTGACGTAAGAAGAAAAGAGATATTCTACCAAAATTTCAAACGTGTTAGAAATTATTAAAAAAATTTAAAAAATAATTAAAAAATACTTTGATCTATCCTCTTAATGATAATATAAACATTTTGCCGATAAAACTTGGTTTTTATTTAGTTTGGGGCCTTTTTCCTTCATACTATGCTGTTTTTTTCAGTGATTTTGTGGAGGTACCTCTTGCGTAATAAAATATAGCGTGAATCGCTGACAGAAAAAAATAAGAAATTTTAATTGATATTTTGAACGTGTTAAAAAGATTAAAAAATAACAAGAAAATTTGATTTTTCCTCTTAATAAGAACATAAACATTCCTTTGATAATAAGTGTTTTTTATTCTGAGTTTTTTTAACATCATGTCATGCTGTTTTTTTTTTGGTTTTTTTTTTTGGTAATTGAGTTGAAGCACCTAGTTTTATCTTTGAAATAAAAGCAAAATGTAAGCGAATTTCTTTCCAAGAAGAAGACATTTAATAAATCATTTCAAATGCTTTTGTTGTCCGAAACAGTTTGTTAATGTTATCTAACTTACCTTTTCAGGGCGAATAAAAACGATTTTCATAGAAAAACAAACAGGATTAAAATTTGTTCTTGTTGTTGGAATTGATATTTCTTTCTTTTAACATCGACAATATTTAGCAATCAAGAAAACTTAAGATTTTTAAAGAAATTGTAATAAAAAAAGAAAAATAATTTAAAAAAACAATCGCATGTGAACTGAACATAAGAAATACCCGAAACGGTGTAAACGGAGAATTTGTTCCTTGGTAAAAAAATACTTCGGATAAAAACAATTAACATAAAATTTTGCTTGATTATTGACGAAAAGAATTGACAGAAATATTAAGAAAAAACTCTGAAAAATCCAACATTTGTCCAAGAAATTAGCTTTAATGAGAATTAATAAGTTTAAGAATGAATTAACAGATTTTGTAAAGAATTTGTTAAAAAAAATGTAACATTAAAAACTTTTGTTAAAATTTTAAAAATCTACCAAACAAAAATAACATTTATGTAGGATTCTAGAAAACCCCGGATTAAAAAGGGAGATTTTAATGAGGGATATCCGGTCCACAAAAAACAGCACAAATTTCGACAAAAGACAACACAATAAAAAATGTATAAAAATAAAAAAATATTGTATTTCACAATATATATACAAATATATACACTATAAACAATTTGTACAATTCTTTGTATGTTTTCTTTGATATCAAAGTGTCTTTTATGTTTGAGTGAATGTTGATTGAATATAAAAGTGTCTGTTTTGAGTCTGTAATTAAACAGAGTAGTAGCACAAAGTTTCTTTACTTTTTTATGTATTAGTCACTAAGTGTTTCAAATAATGTTGAAAAGGAGTGTGAATGAGAATTCCCAAAGAGAAAATGTACATAGTAGTAATTAGTAGAATGTGTGTTTAAGACGATGAATCAGTTTACTTAACTCAGTAAGTCTGTGTTACTTTTCCTTTCTGGTTGATGAGAGATGTGAAAAGTTTTATGGCTGTTTAAGGTATCTTGTTACTCTCTTTCCTTTTATCATTCATAGTGGTTAAGTCAGTGATGGATTTGTTTGTCGGCACGAGTCTCTTTGATGTTGGCACCCATCGGACTGTGCATATCTGACACTGCGCCTTTTCGGGCTTGACTGGCATGGCTGTCTGTTCTGACTTGCTGACTGAGATTGACTGTTTTCTTGCCTGATGGATCGACTGACTGCTGTCTCTCATTGACCCTCTAACTGACTGACTGAACAGTCAGGGGCCCTATATTGAATTCTAGTCATGGGAGAGGCTCCCAGGATGATTTTTTTTTTAACTGTTAAAAAATAAAAACGTTTCTCAGATGTATTTTGAATTTCAAGATTTGTTAACCAATCAAGATATAGGGTTTAACTTTTCACACTCACTTGCGAAAAAGAAAAGCTTTTAGCTGTTTGAATCCTCTTTTGAGTTTGTGCAATTTTTACTTTGGATTTTTCCCCAAATTTTGGAGTCGTTTAATTTTGATTTTGCGGGTGTGCAATTTATTTTGTGTTTTTTTAGTTGGTTGATGGATGAGATAGGATTTGTATCTTATATTTCTTTATGCACGATAACCCATTAGGTTCCACTAATGTTGAACATGACAAACATTAAAAAGTCTCCCCCTCCCTCTCTTATCTCATGTATATACATATATATCATTTCATTTCTTAGTTTTTGATCATAAAATCAGACCAGTACCCAGTTGTATTATAAAATGTGTTCAATACAATTATGTTGTAGATATTTTGAATATTCTTCATTTGTAAATGAGTTATTACGCAACATCGGATTCTACCAAGTGGTGTCTTCAGGCAACTTGCAAATCACCTTAAGACACCACATGGTAGAAACCTAGGTTGTGCAATAACTCGTTTACAAATGAAGAATATATATACATATATGTAAGTATGTATATTTATTAATACTTCTAGAAAAAAAAAACACTGATAAACAGAAAATGACTGACAGAGTAGCAAAAACTCAATGCAAAGGAATGTTATATCTCCATCAAATGTCACCAGAAAACTTTTAACACAAATCCTAATACTATAATGATAAATCCTACAAGATTGGAAATAGGAAAAATTAGTAAAAAGATACTTCGAAGAATAAATAAACAAATTATGGGATACCTTGGATCAAGATTATGAGGCATTTACATTCATGGGTCAAAACGAATTTTAAATATTAAGAATCTTTTTTTAATTTTGGTTTTAAATTTAAGCTAATAGATTGAATTTAATATTACCAATTAGCAAAACAATTTTCTCTATTTCAAAAGTAATTTAAATTGACTGGAAGATTTTCTTTGCTTATTGTTCACTCTTGTCTGTAAGTAAGAATTCTGCCATCATTTATCTGTATTCTGTTATAAGTTTGATGATAGGTCTTTTGAAAAATTTGTGAAAAATGTAATAAATTCATTTCAACATAATAGTGTAGACTGTTCTTGTTTCATTTTTCTACACATATGTGTTAAGTGATACTGGACAGTAGCTGAGTATGGAAAATAGAATGAGAACTGTCTAGATTATCAATTACAAGAAATAGCTATGAAAGGGTGGCAGGTACAATATTAATATCGATTTAAGTATTTAAACTTATATGGACATGCTGGCTTGATTAGAGTGGAAATTTCAAAACTCATGGCTTAACTCATACTAAAGAGATATTTCTACTATGAAATCTGTGGTTCTAAGTTTGTTCAAGAGTGCAATGTCAAAAAGCATATGTTACAACACACTTGAGAGAAAAGTGACCATTCAAAAGTCTGTGGTATCAGTTTGCCAGAAATTCATCTTTTAAACATGTTAACACACAATGGAGAGAAATGTTGCCCTTGTAAATTATGTGGATTTACAGTCACCCCAAAATATTCATCCCAAACTTCTTATATTGACACATACTGACACATGTTCCTTCCAGTGTGAAATCTGCAGAGTTACTTTTTCACTAAAATCAGATGCATGAATTTATGGGTACATGTATAAATTACCGAAACTTGGTTATAAACAACCGACAATTTGAAATGATTTGTCTTAAGGGTAGGGGTTGCAAGTTCAAATCCTGCAAAATGACACACATTTTCGTAATAACAATTTATCGTAAATAATCAGGCCAGTAGATATAAAATATATAATACTGTTTAATTAAAAACAGAATATCTACTTAAATATGAGTTTCGATCAAAAATAATGTTCAAACAAATCATTTCATATTATAAATTATAATTTAGAACATGTACAAATTTTATCCACTAGAAAGTGTACATACTGTTTCGACATTGAAGTTACAATGTCTCATCAGGTGGTGTGAAAAGGAATGGAAAGCCTCTTTTCTTATATTTGGTGAGTTCTGTGTGGGATGTTGGTGGGGGGTTAGCAATAAGGGAATAAGTCTTCTAAATTGTCCATTAGAATTTTGAAAAGAGGGTTGGGTAGGGAATAGAGTTGATTAATGTGTTGAGAATATTGTGGACAGATTTTGAAAATACATATCACAAAATTTTGAAAAGATGCATTTTAATTCACACTGGAGAGAAACCATATTCTTGTGAAATATGTGGATCATCATTTTCAAAAAATTACAGTTTGAAAACACACATTTGAATTCACACTGGAGAGAAACCATATTCTTGTGAAGTATGTGGTTCAACATTTTCAAACAGTTCCAATTTGACAAGGCACATTCGAATTCACACTGGAGAGAAACCATATTCTTGTAAAATATGTGAATCAGCATATTCAGATAGTTCTCAGTTGAAATCACATATTCGAATTCATACTGGACAAGCTGGAACCTCATAGATATGAAAAGAAACTGGAATCGCATAGAAATATCAATTATTCCAGTTATTATGGGAGCCACTGGGCTCATGGCAAAGAACTTATAAAAACTACCTTGCAAGTATACCAGGTGAACCAAGTGCATAAGAGATCTAAACAATTGCACTTAAATGGATGGCTAGAATCCTAAATAGATCTCTTGGTTGGAATTTCTAAAATAGCAGGTGAATGTTTAGTATCTGGTAGCATAACCCATGCCCAGTAAAAATTGTATGAAAAGGAAAAAAAAAAGAAGAGAGAAACCATATTCTTGTAAAATATGCAGAGCAACATTTTTTAAATTTTTCTGATTTGAAAAAGCACCAACAAAATACACACTGGAGAGAAATGTTATTAATGTAAAATAGGCACATCTCCAAAAATTTTTAAATAAAATATTCAAAAATAATTTCATTCATTTCTGTCCTCAAAGTTTCATCAAAATCTGACGATCATTTTATTTTTGAGTCTGAGTTTTATTTAACAGCATGTCCTCTACTGTGGGTTATTTAATACCAAAATGTTGGCATTTCAAGGTAGTTTTTTTATGTTCAGTTGATTTAGTCGGATTTTGCAGAAAAATGTTTTTTTATTTTAAAAAACTGAAGATGTTTTTTTAGTTTTGTATTCAAATATGTATAATAGGTAATGATCTTGTTCCTTCAAAAATGTATTATGGCAATAATATTTCTTCCTTCAAAAATATGTTATAGTAATTGTTATGGAGGTTCATTGTCAGTTTGTTGTGATGTATTAGCGAAACTTCACTGCAAATAACCGGATTGACAGTAAGTAAGACACAGAACACAGTTTAACAGTGTATGATTAGAAAGAAGATATTGAAAGAAGTGTTCATAAATAGTAAATAAGAAATAAGTAAGTCCAAGGTCTTATTACATTGCTGACATTTTCTCTCGGCCAGTCTCTGGTATGCAGCACTTGTTTTTAGTTGACCTGAAATGCCTTTAAATTAACAAATGATGATTTGCCAAAGGAAGAGAGTTCCAGTGCATGTGGTAAGGATAATAATAAAGTAATAATAAAGAACATAGCAACACATTTCTATGATATATTTTATATGCAATTTTATTCAGGCCAATATTTCATCACTTTCTCTCGGCCAGTCTCTGGTATGCAGCACTTGTTTTTAGATGACCTGAAATGCCTTTAAATTAACAAATGATGATTTGCCAAAGGAAGAGAGCTCCAGTGCATGTGGTAAGGATAATAATAAAGTAATAATAAAGAACATAGCAACACATTTCTATGATATATTTTATATGCAATTTTATTCAGGCCAATATTTCATCACTTTCTCTCAGCCAGTCTCTGGTAAGCAGCACTTGTTTTTAGATGACCTGAAATGCCTTTAAATTAACAAATGATGATTTGCCAAAGGAAGAGAGCTCCAGTGCATGTGGTAAGGATAATAATAAAGTAATAATAAAGAACATAGCAACACATTTCTATGATATATTTTATATGCAATTTTATTCAGGCCAATATTTCATCACTTTCTCTCAGCCAGTCTCTGGTAAGCAGCACTTGTTTTTAGATGACCTGAAATGCCTTTAAATTAACAAATGATGATTTGCCAAAGGAAGAGAGCTCCAGTGCATGTGGTAAGGATAATAATAAAGTAATAATAAAGAACATAGCAACACATTTCTATGATATATTTTATATGCAATTTTATTCAGGCCAATATTTCATCACTTTCTCTCGGCCAGTCTCTGGTATGCAGCACTTGTTTTTAGTTGACCTGAAATGCCTTAAGGGGTCCTAGGTTTGGCTTTTGTATTATTTTTAGCATGATTGTAAGGTTAGTTCTTTCATGTGTTTGCAGTTTACTGTGGTTTCATGCCACTGGCTTAAAAGTGTATTTCTATTCATGTATTTAATCATTTCAATGTTTTCTTGAAGACGATAGAAACAAAGCTATTACCCCTTACACATGATAAAACTTTATAATATTAACAACACTCTTACATCAAATTTTACCTACTCCACACTAAAAACTGTAATCTATTTTAAAGTGATTTCCCAAACTTAAATAAGGTTAAATAAACAAAATTATATTAATTATAAAAACTGAGTTTAAATACAAGAATATTGTATAATTGTGCAAATAAACATTAAAGATCGGTCCGATCCTATTCCTCCCCACCCTTATACTTCTTTGCTCTCCCCTTTTACTAAACTCAAAGAATAAAGTCCAGCCATTAGGCCATAAAGCTATACCCAGTGTGTATCTACATATGGGTTTTTAAGCCAGAATTCCTTGCAAAATCACATCCACACACTTCACAAAAATGTTTTTTTTTTTCCATTATTCAGTATACATATGTGTTTTGTTAAATCTGAATTTGGTGAAAATATTAATCAACACAATTCACAAGAGTGAGGATTGTTTTCTGTGAATGTTTTAAATTTCGTAATGGTGAAAATTCTTGATTCATAAACTTAAGTATATGGTTTCTCACCAGTGTGTGTTCACAGCACATGGATTTTTAAAGGTTTTTCCTCATATGTCGTTTTATGATTATTTTGGTAATGAAGACTTTGCAGAAATGCTAATTGACACATTTTATTTTGTTTTTCCTTTTCATAGCCTAAATGATGAGATGTTTCTGAGAATCTGACCTGTAAATAAAGAAATGTATCATTAAAGAGGCAGATTTGTGCATTATTTCCCAAAGAACATTGAAAGTGTGCTTCAGTCTGGTGCACAATATCAAATATTTCTTGTTTACCTATGATGCAAAAAAAAAGAAAAAGATTTTAACCAACATTTCAAACATTTTAGAAAGAATAAAAAAAGTTCAAAGAAATACTTAAAAGTACTTAATAGTAACAAACATTTTGGTGACAAAAATATTTATTGATCAAGTTTTAAAAAAATAGCCCCAAACTGAAGAAAAACAAACTTTTCCAGCAAAATCTTCATGTTATTATTACTAGTAAAGATTAAAGTATTTTTTACCATTTTTTAATCCTTTCGAACATGTTAAAAATTTTGGTAAAAATTCTTGTTTTGATTTTTGTTAGTGGTTAACCAAATCATTACAAGAGTTTACAATGGATAATGTAATATTAAATAACTTCTTTTTCCAGTGAAAAACAAATTAATTTAGAAATTCTTGCAAAACTCAAATAATTGTCACACTTTACTGAAACTTTCAGGACTAATTCAAGAATAAATGAAATAATTTTTAAAATGAGAAATAGTACAGTTAATAATTTAACTTTCACTTAAAACTAAAATAAAATTTAAAAAATTTTTTTTTCTAAATTCAATTTAAAAGTATTAAAAATGAATAGAGATACCTACTATATAGTGTTTGCTACCACATGGACATCAGAAGTTCCATAATGAAAAGCAATCGAAAATTATTTCTAAAGATGGAAATTCAGTTTTCTTTTTCATTCTCATTCATTTTAGATAGGTAACTCCACTCCATTTTCAATACCTAACTTTGAAATTGAATTTTAAAAAATCAAACATTTTCTTGAAACTTTAATTTTAGCTTAACTGAAAGCACAAAGATTAAATTTCTTCTTCTTTTCCTTCTTCTATGTGCCCTCTCCTTTCAGGACATTGGCAATCATGGTTCTTCACGTCACCCTATCCCTTGTAGCTCTTAGTATATTTGCTTCTGTTACACCTCGCAAACCCTGTTCCATCATCCACCTGATCAGGCCCTGCAAATATATTATCTGCTGCCTTCCTCTGTCTCCTTTTTCTTCTATCTGGCCTGTCAGTATCAGGTTCTCCAAGCTCTCCTTCCTTATTGCATGTCCCAGGAACTTCAGTTGTCTCTTCCTGATGCTCAGTATTAATTTCCTTTTTGTTGCCATTCTTTCCAACACCTCATCGTTGCTTGCATGTTCAGTCCCTGATATCTGCAGCATCCTTCTGTAGAACCACATTTCTGCTGCTTCAAGTTTTGTCCTCATTTTCGATGATATTGTCCAGCATTCACTGACATATTGAAATTTACTCTTTACAAAATACTCTGGTTAATTTCAAACAGAAATTATATTCATTGAAATCTGAAATTTTGATTTTTAAAAAAATCTTTTAGGCATCTTCTGAGTGTTCAACAAATTTATAAACAAAAGTTAATTCTTGGTTTTAAAAATATACATTTCTCACTCGTTATTTTTGGAAAATTAGCAAATTTAAATTAATCTGCATTGAACCAAATATTGCTTCTTCATGACATGAAATTTAGAATAAAAGGATTTCTTAATCACAAAGGTCTGACTGATAACCTTTCAAGTAGGTGATGACAGCACCTGTTACCAATCAATCTGCAAGTATGGTAGCCAAACGTTGATATAACCCAGTTTAACATTTTTAATAGGAACAGCCCTTGAAACATGTGACCTTTTACTGGTAAGTCTCCTCTAAGTTTTCATTGTAAAAGAAAATGTGCAGTTTAACATAAATAAAAAAACTGAAAATTACTTTAAAAATTTTAATTCGAAATGATTTTTTAGGTACCCCCCCCCAAAAAAAAAAATCGCTAAAAAACAGCATGAAACAGCATAGTATGAATAAAAAAGTTCATAAACTTAATAAAACAAACTTTTTCCATCAAAATATATATATTTTTATTAAGAGGAAAGATCAAAGCAATTTTTAATTATTTTTAAAAAATTTTGAATCCCTGCTAACATTTTCGAAATTTTGATAGAAAATGTTGTTTTTATTTGAGTTAGCGGCTAAAAAAAAATTTACGCCTTTATTACAATGGGTTACGTTATGATAACACAACCCACTTTTTTCCCGGTAACAAACACATTAATTTGAAAATTCTCGCAAAAATCAAATAATAGTCAGATCTGAATGAAACTTTCAGTACTCATTCACAAATGAATGAAATTATATTTGAAATTATTATTTTTTAAAATATTTTTTTTTTAACTCTGTTACTCCCCTCTACGTAAATCCATGAAAATTTAATAAATTTTAATTAACTGTAAAAAATTTTTTATTAGTTAAATGCAGGACTCATTAGGGCATATAAATCATCTATGTCTTTTATTTTTGGACAACCTGGCCAAAAATCTGCTCCGAAGAGTAAGATAAAAATGCAATAAAACTCTGATATAATTTAATTTGATAAACTTTTAATTGCTGGAATAAATAACAATTATTAAGGACATTATAGTCTGAAGAAAAAAAATTTTTTCGTTTACTAATGAAAGTTTGAAATAATTGTTTATATTTTTTTATTATAATAATTCATAAAAGTGTTAAAAATATTTTACAAACCTGTTATAAAAACGTTGTTGAATTTCTTTTTTACTTAAGAATTGATTATTATATTGCCTATCGAAAATTGAAAAGTTTCATAAAATTCATTCACCCATTTTATTTTTAAAATAATTAAAAAACATAAATTTTGGAAATTTTTATTAAGTACGGTGTTCTAAAGGGGTCATAACAATTTTCCGTAGAGGTCGTATTGTTTTTAGAAGTTAACAAGTGTTTGGATGAATTCCCCTTACATTGAAAACGACACAAACCACACTTTGATTCTGATTTCATTCTTTTTTTATTAAATTAAAATTATTCTAAAAGAAATTTAATTTTTTTAAATTTTCAGAAAGCATATTAATAAATAATTTAAGATAAATATGTAATATCTAAACAAAAATATTTAATATTTCAGAAAAACATTAATAAATAACATAATATAACTTAGTTCGGTTATTTTAATTTAATTCTTTCTTTTAAAAGAAATTTAAGTTTTTATTTATTCAGAAAGCATATTTTATTTTTATTTATTCAGAAAGCGATAACTAGGCATATATTTATTTTATTATAATAGATTAAAATAGAAAATGGTTAAGAATAGAAAATAGTTTAAAACATTTAACAAAAGTGAAAAAGAAAAGGAAAAAATAAATAAATAAACGCTTTTTCTTTTATGAGGAAAATTATGGAAGAGACAAGGGTATCCGATTACTGTTCTAAATCCTACCGCTCTTCCACTAAATATTTGACTCGGTGATTTAATGTGATAAAGAGAGAAAGTTCAGGAAAGTTCGGGGGGTGGGTTTTCGAATGACCTGGTCAAAGGCTGTCTTTTACTGTATCTTGACCACACATTAAGAATTTTCCGGCGGAAGCTTTATTAAGATAAAAAAAAAAAAGTTAACTGAAATTTCAGACTTACAGTCGCCAATGTTTATCACCGGTGATCTAAAGCATTTCCGGATCAATTTTAAATAAATTCAGGTAATTTTTAAGAGTAGAGTAGAGTGAGAGAGTCAGTTAAGTGAGTAGAATCTCCGTTCGTCTTGCTTCGGTCAGTTCGGATTTGTTGATCTCCATTAATTAGAGTTAGAGCTGTGTCTCACATTCGCCTGCCCCAACCAAAAAGGCTAACTCTAAACGAAATAAAGCATCCTTTCAACTCATCCAAGTTGTAGAAGTTCGTTCGTTATATTTTAATCTTGTACCCCTAGCTGTACGGCCGACATTTTCAACAAACTCCTGGCAAACATCACAGCGTGGAGAACGGCCGCCGGAGAAATTGTTCGGACCGTCCATTGGGCTGTTACACTGGCTATAAATCTAAACTAAAAAAAATTCTATAAACTATTATACTTGCTGAAAATGTTAAATTTTTAATTTTACAATTTAGTTAAAAAACAACAACAAAAAAAAATTAAATTTTCAAATGTTACGTTTTAAGCTACATGAACTTTTTGTCACTTTCGGTCACCATCCAAACGTCATTTACACCTGCTACTTGTCAACACATAATTTGTCGCTTAGATAACTGCTGACAAGAGGGCTACCGGCAGTAAAGAGTGATTTATTTCGTAAATTTCCCGACAGTAAGCAGTTAATAATTGTTTGAAATCAGATAAAGGTAAGTTTCAATTATAAAAATCGACTTAAATAACGTGTCAAGGGGGTATGTTTTTTTGTTTTTTTTTTTGCAAGATTTTTAAAACAGAAATTTAGCTACTGTTTACATAATGTATTGATTAGTCAATAATGGCGGTAAATTTAAAAAAAAAAATTCAGCAGTTAAATTTTTGATTCCGATCAATATAATTTCGGTTTGAACTAAAACCAGGGTATTTTGCTTACTGTAATTAGTAAATTTAATCTCTTGGCTTTCAATTAAAACTAAAATTAAAGCTTCAAGAAAACATTTTTATTTTTAAAAATTAAATTTAAATTGAGGTATCGAAAATGAGCAGTGATTTTTTGGAGGTACCCAAAAAAATTTTAATGAACTAATAATGAACACACTGAGTAAAAGAAAAAATGTTTGAAACGTTAATTAGCAAAGAAAAAATAAAAACAATTCGTATAAAAATTCATTATTCGTCGAATGTTTTTTCTTTCAGAATATGATATCCTCATATTATATTATTCATAAAATCAACTAAAATTTTATCTACATTAAAATTTAAAATAGCATAGTTTTAATGCATTTTTGATTTTACTAGTATTCGGAGCAGACTTTCAGAAAAATGGCCCGGTAATAAAAATAAAGGATTCCCCAACGAGTCATGCATTTTAAGTTAAAATTTTTAACTAATAAACAAAAAATTGGAATAATGTATTTAATATTTCTACAAGTTCCATGCAATTAGGAACGTCACTGAAATTCATATTTTTCCAAGATTTTTAAAAAAAAAATAATAATTGCATAAAAAACATAGCGTGAATCGCTGAAGGAAAACAAAACAAAAAAAAAAGAACTTTTAATTGAGATTTTGAACGTGTTAAAAAAGATTAAAAAAATTTTTAAAATAATGACAAGAAAATTTGATTTTTTTCATCTTAATAAGAACATAAACATTTCTTTGATAATAAAAGTGTTTTTTATTCTGAGCCTTTTTTTTTCTTTTTTAGCATCATGTTATGATGTTTATTTTTTTTTTTGTTTATTTGTTTTTAGGTAACTGAGTTAAGGCACATAGTTTTAGGCTATTATCTTTGAAATAAAAGCAAAATGTAAGCTAATTTCTTTCCAAGAAGAATTTATTTAATAAATCATTTCAAATGCTTTTGTTGTTAGTCTTTTTAGGAAATGCGTGACTGTTCGTCTAACTTACCTTTTCATAGAAAAACAAACGTGATTCAAAATTTCTCTTGTTTTTCGAATTGATATTTCTTTCTTTCAACATCGACAATATTCGGCAACTAATACAACTTAAGATTTTTAAATAAATTGCAATAAAAAAAAGAAAAATAATTTGAAAAAAAGAATGCATGGAGTTAGTGAAGTGAACAAAAGAAATACCTGAAACGGTGTAAACGGAGAATTTGTTCCTTGGTAAAAAAATACTTTGGATAAAAACAACGTAAAATCCTAATTACTGACGAAAAGAAGTGACAGAAGAAATATTAAAAACAAAACAAACCCTGAAAAGTCCAACATTTGTCCAAGAAATTTGTTTCAATAAAAATTAATAAGTTT
Source organism: Ascarosepion bandense (assembly GCA_037127315.1). Taxonomy (NCBI): domain Eukaryota; kingdom Metazoa; phylum Mollusca; class Cephalopoda; order Sepiida; family Sepiidae; genus Ascarosepion; species Ascarosepion bandense. The sequence continues at coordinate 186,641 of JBBBDQ010030475.1, forward strand.
AAGAATGAATTAACACATATTGTTCGGAATTTGTTAAATGTAACTGTAAAATTTTTCGTTGAAAATAGAATTTCAAAAATCTAACCGTAACGGAAATTACATTTATGCACGATAACCTAGATTCAACTAACGACCGTTTTTTATTTTATGCACGGACGATTTGCTTATGTTAATTAAACCCTCAGTGAACCACCACCTCCAGAACGCGACCAACGAGTGAAAATCACTGATCAAGCGACTGCTTAAAAAAAAAATTCCATTTTGGTCTTACACTGCGAACATCAAAAATTAAAAGAAACTAAATGAGTAATCTATTTCATTTTGCTTTGATCTAAGTCTTGTACACTTCCTTATTGTTTTGTTATTGTTGTATCAAAGAGTTATTTCTTGTTGAAATGCATATTGCTTGAGTTCACCTCACAGTCAAACATCGTCTGTTTTGTTTTTGTACAACATATAGTTTTGAAATATTCAAGAAATTTATAACAGTCTCTGTTCTGACTTGGATAAATTCAGGAATGGGGAACATCACAACTGTCCCTTTCTCAAATGTCTATTTCTTTTGTTCCCTTATTTATTTTGCATGTTTTGTTTTGTTTATTTTTTCCATGTATTAATTGCAGATTCTCTTTTGCTATCACTCAGTTATAAAAAAAAAAACTGAAACCGTATATGCCGCAAATTTTTCAACCAACATATTTTAGTACAGGCACGGAAAGGGAAGCAATAACTGACATTTTTTAAATTCCGCTAAATAAATTTTTTTTGAATAAATATTTTAGTTTCTTGTTGACCGTTGTAAATACGTTTATAAAATATTAAAATGAATTATGCTGAATAAATTTCTTTAAAGTTAGTCCATCTTTTTATGTCTTATTTATTTATTACCAGATTTCATGGTAAAGTTCTAGTATGTACATTCTGATGCCAGGAATATATGTTCCTGGCGTAAACAGGTCATATTTAGTGAGTGACCACAAGCAATATGTGACAAGTTTTTCATGGCAGTAGGGGTGGTCGCATACGACAAGTTGCACTCTGTATTTATTTTGTATAAAAATACAAAATTATGGCACAAGGCCTAAAAGGGGAGGGGGAGAGGTTGGTTCTCGCTTAACTATCCTATACCTAGCTAAACACTATCACGACCCATTCACTCATTACAATTTGCACAGTCACCAAAAGGATCCATCCATCTACTCCCAATCCTTCGTACACCACAATGCCAGAAACTAACAAGGGACACCTAAAAAGTGGGGCAATTAACCCATGACAATAAAAATGTATTTATATACAATATAATATATACAATATAATGTAAAATATTTAATGAAAAATGAAATGATGGGAGGGGGATGAATCCAAAATAAACTAAAAATACAACAAATTTTTTGAACTAAAATAATAATCAATGTTAGTAAGAACCGTCCATCCCAGAAAAACAGAGTGGCCGCTGTATTCCGCCAAACGACGAAATCAAGAAACACACTCGTTAAGGGAGTGGAGAGGGGGTAAAAAATTAGCGGAATGGGACAATAAAAGGCTGAACAAGCCGAGATAAACGGAGACCAAAACAAACTGGGGAGGTTGGGAATCTCGACATGGATCATAACAAAAGAGAAAGCCGGGTACAGGCTAGGAACACATGCATTCACTTTAACTAGGTACACAAGAGAGAACTAGCTTAACCAGGGGAGGGTTCCAGAGGAATCCACCCCGATGTAACCAGCAGATCTAAAAGAGAAAATCAAGATTAGCCCCGTTCAAGCGAACCAGGCTCGCCACATTTACCCACCTTTTGCTAAAGTCTGTCGAAGTCAAACGTTTCCAATCAGTTCTAATCTTTATTTTGAGCTGATGCTCAAAATAACAGATCAGATCCTGATGTGAAAGACGCCGACCTCGCAAGACTTCCTCCATTCGCGTCGTCCAAATCACCATTCGAGCCGTGGCTAGCAGCGACAGAAACACCATACGCTTCATCCCAGAGAACGGGGGCGACACATTATCACAGGCGAATGCACGATCAATGAGCACAAGCTCTCGCGGCTCGATACGAGCAGTCAACTCGCCGACCCGGTCCCATAGAGGGCGAACCCGCGAACAATGGTAGAAGGCGTGCGAAGCCGTTTCTTCCAAGCCAAGGTTGCAGCGTTCACAATCTGGCAAATCCGCCAGGCCCCATATGAAGGCCTTGTCATTGAGAGGCAAGCGATTCCGAGCTAATCGCCAGGTGAGCGAAAACTCAGAGTTGTTGAGATAATCACTCCCTGGCGCCCAAGACCAGAACGAGCGAAACTCGTCCTCCGACAAGCGCAGCACATCACGTAGTGAATCCTTTGCGACGCCCTCCACTAACCCACGATAGAAGACTCTCCTAGGCCGTGAAAGGTCACTGGACCGTGGAATGGCCCGCAGGGCCGCCAGACATTCGAGGAGAAAACTCGATCGCACTCGAGGCTTACGGCACCGCCTCAAGATGGGGGGAGTGATAGTAAGGCTAGGGAACATGTCCCTCACTATCCCCCTAAGCAATGAGTCTTCGGAAATCGCTCGCCTGAGAAAAACCAACCTTGACGCAACCTTATGGCCCATCAGGTATGGCATTCCCAGGCCCCCATGACACGGACGTTGGTAACAGACACGTTTGTCGACATAGTGCTTGCGTCCTCTCCATAAAATGGAGAATAGCAAACGCTCGATCGCCTTCCTATGCCGTTTACAAAGTGGAAGTACTGACAACTGGTAAAGGATAATGGGAAAGACGTATGTAGCACACGCCTCAGCCATACCCTTTAAGGACAAATTCCTTCAGCGCCAAATCTTGGCCGACGCGCCTACCTTTGCCAGTACTTCAGACCAATTTTTCTCCAACTGTAGGTCGGGCCCGAACCACACTCCAAGAATGCAGACCGGGCCGTCCGTCCAGTCGAAGGGCCCCGGGAGGGTCAGACCCTTCCAGGCGCCTAACCGCAAGCCGGACGACTTGTTGCGGTTAATCTTGGCCCCTGTCACCTGTTCGTACCGTTCAAGCGCCTTCTGTACCACCTCGATGTCCCTGCGGGAGGACACGAAAGTAGTGACGTCATCGGCGTACGCGGAAACCCTGGCTCGAGCACCACCAGGGACAGCGATTCCACGTAGGGCCGGACTGCACGCCCTGTCCCTTAGCCGGCGAAGGAGGGGCTCCAACGCCAAAGCATAAAGTAGGGGCGACAGTGGACAACCCTGTCGGACCAACCTAGACAGCACCAGAACGCCCGACAACTTTCCGTTCACCTGTACCACAGCCGTCGGGGATTGATACAGGAGGCTAATCCAGCGGCGGAAGTTGGTTTCAAATCCAGCTGCCTGCAGGACAGCCGCCAGGTACCGATGGTCAACCCTATCAAATGCCTTGGACTGATCTAAATGGATCAGCGCGGCTTCGTCGTCGTCTTTTATCCCCTCTATGATCGTGCGTATCAGATGCAGGTTGCTCTGAATTCAAGGTCACAGCACAAGTCTGCTCAGGTCCCAACAGAGACTCGGCAACTAATTGCAAACGATTTTGCAAGATGTTGGCCAAAATCTTTAACTCTGTGTTTAGCAGAGTTATGGGCCGGTAACCCTCTAGCTCCCTCCCCACATCCTTGCCTTTTCTCAACAGCGTGATCACACCCCTGGTGAACCGGTTGGGGATGGACCCCTGCCGGAACCAGTTGTTGAACACGACAGTCAAAATCGGGACAAAGATGTGCGACAGCCTCAAGTACAATTCATAGGGCAAACCATCGAGACCCGGCGATTTGCCACTGCCGACCTTCTTCAACGCCGCGTAGACTTCGCCCTCCGTAATCTCTCCCTCGCAGCTAGCTGCATCAGCCGGCAAAAGCCGGGGGAAGTCAGCCAAATAGCTGCGAAACCCCTCATCACGGAGACCAGGCTCCTTGGTAAACAGGATCTCGAAATGCCGCCGAAACGCCTCGCACATGTCATCAGTCGACCGCAGAGTGTGTCCCTCCGGGTTGCGAACCTCTCGAATGTACCGGTCGCCTCCGCGGCGAATTTCTTCCTTGCGCAGTTCTGCGCCCATGTTCACAGCTTCGGAAGACATCTTGCTTAACTTATGTCTAACTACCTGGCCCATGTAACGATCGCTATTCGACCGGTCCACGGCCTCCTTAGCTATGGCTATCTCTAGGGGATCCCCACCAGCCACCGCCCGGGAGTAATTAGATCTAAGTGTCTTCACCTACGACAAGTTGCACTCTGTGTGTGTGTGTATATATATATATATATATATAGAGAGAGAGAGAGAGAGAGAGAGAGAGATTATGGAATCTTCTGAAGATTACCAAAATGGAACTAACAACTGACATAATTTATTTGTTTGAACATTATTTTTCATTGATACTCATATTTGAGTAGATATTCTGTTTTTAATTAAACATATATATATATATATATATATATATATATATATATATGAAAAATTATTAAAAAGTTGTGAGTTTAAAAATGTATTTTTTTTACAATATTTGTTTATTTCTATTATTATATTTTATATTTCAGACCGTGCTCTTGATCCTTCATCAGAAACAATCTGATGAAGGACCGAGCACGGTCTGAAATATACATATTAAGACAGTATACGTGGATCATCACTATGTTATATATATTTCTATGCGATTGATTTTTGAGAAAATTTGTTATGCACATTTTTGTAACAAAATGTGTAAAAAGGACAATAAGAAATTTACTATTTCTTACTATTTAGTTTTAATAGTCAGTCAGTTAAGTGCCATACGTGATACACGCTTGGGCGATCATGTCAATACAAAACTAGCACTAATTATTACTGAAATAGAATTAATTTTAACATTTTCGTAACACCGAATTTCCTATATTTTGGAATCATATTTTTACTACGACAACATCTTAAAGCAATCATTTTTAGTGCGACTAATAGAAAGTTTTTTCTCTTCCCTAAAAGTGAGAGGTTTTTTGACTTACAACGTATAAATAGCTTCGAGTTAGTTTCTCAAATTACAGGATCATTTATTTATTCTTGATGAGTCCGTGTTAAAAGAGCATTAAGTTTAGTGTTATTTCCTCTTTTTTTATTATACAACTACTACAATCTATTTTTTTATTTGTATCAACCTCACCTTTTTAATTTTTATTTTCTTTTTCACTCTTTAAAAGTTGTGTTTTAATAAAGCCTTATTTTTATTTATGTATAGTGTGACATTATTTTATCGATTTTCTCATGTAAGCTAATATTTATATTTCTTTCTTTTTTTTTTTTCGAAATTTTAATTCTTATCTAGTGTGAAGCTTAAACAATGTCTACAGAATGCAGTCATTTAATTCTTTATGTTTAGTAAATCTTTATTTTTCATACTTCTGATAATATATAATTTTCATGTAAGCACAAAGGTTGTTTAAAGATCTACATGTCCATGATGTTTTTACTATTTTCTATTTTACTCTGGGTTATTTTTTTAGATTTCTTTAAGTACCAGACTTAGTTAAAGACATCTGATCTCTGCAAGGGTTATTCTTCAAGGAATAAAGATACTGGCTCCAACTTAGATTTATTTACTTTCAATTAATGCTTTTCAAGAACAGGATCATACTTGCTCATGAATTCAACAAGTCACCTTTATTAGATCTATATACATCTTCTCAATGACCCCCTAAAGGCAGTTTCTGTTTGGTTAGAAATTTCACAACATCAAACAACTGCATTAAAACCTGTTTCCAAATCTGTCTTTCTTTCATAGTCTATTCTTGCAGTACACTGTCAAGGGTTTTACTTTTGTTAAGAGTCATTTCCAATATCCTCCATTCTGTGAAAGCTCCTTGTTGATCAGATGAATTTTCATGTTCTGGCAATTTTGAATTGAGCTTCCAGAACTTTTGAAATCCTGGATTTCTTGCTAGACTTGATTTGCATTGCTCTGTCTTCGGGAAGATGTGACAGCAGAAACAATAGAGATTTGTCTTTGAGGATAACAATTATGATCTCAAAACATTCTCTCCATCATTTAGTAAAATTAGTGTTGTAGCATTAGGGCAGGTTGATTTGCAACTTTTTTTTAGAAAATCAACAAACCACTGGTGATGATAGTTGGGATTTGATGTGATAAGAACAGATACCTATCTTGAAAACAAAATTGAGCATTTAATTTTAAATATCGTATGGAAAAATGCTGAGAAATCCTTAATTTTCATAGCGTTTTACTATAAGTGACTTTGAAATTTCACTATTTTAGTAACAAATTCAGTTAAAATTGATATACTTATATGAAATATATGAATTATAATTTTAATTATGAATCTATAGCGAAGAAAACGGCGATTTACCTTGTCAAACCAAACGACAGCGCGTCGCGTTAATACTACGACGTAAAATGCGGCAAAAAGAAAATTACAGACCCAAAACAAGTCCGCCGCAGGAGTCGCTATGGGAGTGTATGCAAATCTTTGGCGTCCTCTCTGTGTTGTCGGCCAATGGAAAAAAAATGGTCGGCCGATAAGAGCAGTCGTTCTCGAAGCGAAGAGGAGGTTGAACTGGTTAGGTGGATAGCAGTTGGCGAGATTGGACCGGCGAGTTGAATTGTCAGCATTTTTCTTTTTCTGGCCCGAAATTCGAGCAATTTGCGAGAGAATATTTCCTACAGAATCACAACTCTTACTGCATTGATTAAACAAAAGGCTAATTAGCAACTAAGTCTTTTAAATTTCAGAATTCAAAAACATATGTGAAGATGTATTACACAATAAAATAACTGGATACAAGTTAGAGAACCAAGTATTTTAAATTTTGTATTGGACACAATAATAAAAACTGTTATAATAGAACTAAATTGTTCTGCGTAATTTCCCTAGGATGTGCGTTGTGGTACAGTGGATATCGGCTCGGAACGGGGAGCCGAGTTCGAATTCCAGTTGAATCCATTGTATTCACTTACGCGCAAATACCCTTGGGAAATGTATTAATCTGTCCCTTCCTTCCATTTATGGGTTAAATAGCAGGACAGATTGGGTTCTATAGCCTTGGTTGGCAACCAGTCTACCGCAGAAAGCAATGGCAACCTACTGCGGGATAATCTTCTGCCCAGTCAGTCATGTCTCTTTCGAGACATGATCACCCAAGCATGTATCACGTATGGCACTTAACTGACTGAATTTCCTTTTGAGGAAAACAAAAGCCTAATTTGGTGACACAATGATTTTATAATAATGTGTCTATGCCTTGCTTCCTGCCCATATACAACTTGTGAAGCTTCTGTCGTAAATTTCACGGCCCTTTCAACCTTGTGAATGGGGTAATTTAGGAAGTTCTAGTTTAGTTCCTGTCATAGACGATTTCTCAAGTTCATCATTTGTAAAACACTCTGTAAGTGCAGGTTCACAAACTCCAGTTTGAGAAAGATCAATCAAATTTGACTAGTGTGTGGCTGCAAAATTGATAGCCGTAATCTTTTTCAGTCTTTTTTTCTTTTGGTGGTTCACTATTTCTGAAAAAAAAACAACAATTATTTGAAAACTTACTATTTTTTTTTATATTTTTCTGATGTAATATGAATAAAACTGACTATTATTGGGGTAAATTTAATGGATAAATATTTACTTACCTAATAAACAAAATCTTTTTAATGGCTTCTTCCCTCACATCCAATTTATCTGAATTTATCATCGATATTATATTTTTTGGAAATAGTGCAAAAGCACTTATTTTAAACTGTTAAAAACAGTATTTTGTATTTCAGTTGACTGTTGTTTTGTCGTCTGAATCATATTAAAGATATACAGATGTTGGTTAAAAAAAACTGCATACACTTGAATGATAAATTTGACCAGAGTGTTTAATTTATCACTGAGTGTTTGAGGATAGACACCTCTGGTCCATAAACACATTAATCTTGTGGTTAATGTTAGCCATCTTGCTTGATTCAAGGGCCCAATTTTCCAAGCTGCATATCTTGGGTTAACTTCTCCTTGGGAAATGCCAACAGCATACTCAAAAAGTAGCCTCTGGTCTCCACTTAAATTATTTGTTTCTTCTGCCGTCAGATAATGATGATCTAGAGGGCCAGTAATTTTTTTAAATTTTACTTGAGGCAAATCTTGATAGTTATTGAAACAAAGTTTCCCTAAAGGACCAGTAAATGTTGTTGGGCTTCTTGTTGTTCCATCAATTAATTTAAAAATTGCTCTAAATGGCAGTTAATTTTGATGAAGTGAACAGCCAATAGTATGTAATTTTTTGTTAATTTTTTTTCAAGAGCTGTAATAAGTCCTGCTTCACAGCCAGTGTTTGTACTGGTATTGTCCACCAAAATTGCTTTAATAGTATCTACACTGTTATATTCTGCTAAAACTGCAGCAACATCTTCAGCTAAGAGAACACCAGTTGCCCCCAGGTTGGGTATCACTATGGGTAAGATATTTGTTTTCCGTTCCTGTTTCTCTGGCGAAAGTTAAGTGGCGCTCTGCTCCTTTGTTTTTCACTATCTTTTTTCCACCATTTTTATCTACAACTTCTTTGTATTGTAAAGTGTCCATATCAACTTTACAATCAATTCCAACACAAACTAGATTCTCATGTTGATGAACATGCTTCACATGGCTGGATAGTTTTATTCTAGCTTTTTCTCTGCCAATTTTTGATTTATCTAAAATTATGTCCTTTAGATTTAACTTTGGGTGAAGAAGGCCCATATGTTTTAGGTCTAGCAGAAACGCATTAGCTAAGCAAGCACCAAGATTGGAAGATACATCAACTCTGATGAGTTCCTTAGAATATCTTGGGATTTTTAAAAGGCTGTAAGGTCCCTTTGGCTGTCTTCCTGGGTCAAAACTGTCATCGGTTGTTCCTTCACTAGAAGATGACTGCATTGAAATATTTGAGGATGCTTGTTCCTGTCTTTCACTCTGCCTCTCCAGTCTCTCTAATTCAGCAGACTTTCTTTTGTATTTTTTTATCGCACCTTTGCCAATAGGTCCCAGTTGATAACTACTTTTTAACCCTGTTTTTTCCCCCTGGTCCTTTAAATAATCTGTCTTCTAGGGGAACCTGAAAATTGCAAAATTTGCATGTTTAATAATAGATCCAGAATACATGACAAATACCAATATATTATTTTATTTTCCATAAAAAGGAACATAATTGCAGGTGAATCTATAGTTTTCAATTATTTCAAATGTTACAAATTGGTATTCAAATTATGCTAAATAAAAAGGAATCATAGAATTAATCTACCTTCTTGTTAGGAGGACAAGTGCAGACTATGTGTCTTGTTTGAAAATTTTCTGTCTTGCACTGTACTGCAAAGTCATCAAATCTCAAGACAGGAAGTTCACAGCTACAAGAAAATATATCAAACAGTTTGTCCAGCTATTCCTTCATTCTTTTCACTTTGGTTGCTGCAAGAGATTTCCTGTCAGTCTGTTTGGCCCTCTTATAGCAAAATATATTTATCTTCTGTCCTATATAACGTTCCCTTATAAGGGCAATTGTGGATTAACTGCTTGCCAAATACTAGTTATTTCCTTGGCAATTAACTTAGAAATCTCACAATTTTTTAAGTGGGGAAAGCTGTTTTCTAGAAAATAACTAAACTGGATGACTTGTCGTAAAGTTCTGTTTTATCCAATTGACAAGGTGGACCAGCAAATTTTTGTGAACCACGGGTTAAAATTGAATGTCATGCTTTTACTGACATTTTAATCTGAAAAAATAAATAAATAAATAAATGGATGATAACTAAACCAAACTGTTTTAGGCTATCTTCCAGTTTCGTATGTAAAAAAATAACTGCTAGTTATGGTAAGGAGTAATGAAAAACTTTGTAGAATTGAATTAGCTTTATTGAGAAGACAGGACCAGACGACACCAGAGACATACTAGTGTTTAGCTTAGACTAATTTTTTTTTAACAGACTTTAGCTCCTCTTTGGATAACATGAATTTATCTATAAAGGGATTTATTCTTGCTGTAGCTGTGCCATTTTAAACGAGTGTGTAGTGTTTAGGGTATTTGCAAAACCTTTAAAACAGTTTCTTTATTTACTCATATTAACCTTTGTGGATTATCTGATTTTAAAACTATAATTTTTTTAAAAAAATTACCCCCTAAAAAGAAAAGAAATAAAATTTTGCCACTAATTTTCTGCAAAGTAATTTTTTTATTAACTAGAAAAACTTGAAAATTTACGTGGTTATGTTTCGTAAAGATAAAATGTGTAGAATAAAATTATATGGGCTATTTTTTTTTAAATATAAAAATGGAATATTACCATATTTTAATAAAAACTTCAAATAGAATTTGATGTGAAATAGAAAACAAATTAAAGAAATAAAAAGTTAACTTAACAACAACGAGAATAATTTCTTCAGCGGATGAAACAAATACGTTTAAATTTGATGCTGACACTTAAAATATTATAATATATATTTTAAACAAGTCTTTTTTCTTTCGAAATAATTAGGTCATTAGCCTAAAATTTTATTTTTTAATTTAAAAAATAAACGGATGTTAATTTCCAAGCAATAGCAAGCATGTGTTTACAACAGAATAAACTAAAATGTTCCCATCAAAGAAAGTTCCTTAAAAAAAAAAAAAAAAAAGCAAAATCTGTTGCTATTACTTAAAAACAATTTTGCGTTTCCAGTTAATATTTATTTTATTAATTCATTATCCTCACTCATTTTTATTTGGTTTATGAAAAATGTGTAGCTTAAAGCCTATTCTAAATAATGATTTCATTTTCCTAATGGTACGGATTGTTTTGATGACGGATGTACTTGACAATTCACCGAAAAACTTTTAATTGTTGCAATTTTTCAACCTTTAAAGTCATTTCCTCAAACGAAGGTAACGATTTGGAAGAAAATATTTGGTATCAACCTCCAACTATCATCACCATTGCCTCACTGGGGGTTCCAAAATCGACCTGCCCTACTGCGCACATCCACTGGGAAGGTGTTCCAACAACACAAGATGTGAATTTAATGGGGTTGTCAATAACTTTTACTGTGTTTTTTTTTTAGTTTCTTTTAGGTGCCAGAAATACTTAGCTAAAAATGTCTGATCTCTGCCAGGGTTATTCTTAAGGGAATAAAGATGCTGGTTTCAATTAAATTATCATTTACTTCTCTCGGGTAATGCTTTTCAAGAACAGGATCATACTTGCTCATAAATTCAACAAGTTCTATAACGTTATCTTTATTGGATCTATATACATCTTCTCAATGACCCCCTAAAGGCAGTTTCTGTTTGGTTATAAATTTCACAACATCAAACAACTGCGTTAAAACCTGTTTCCAAATCTGTCTTTCTTTCATAGTCTATTCTTCCAATATACTGTCAAGGGTTTTACCTTCGTTAAGAGTCATTTCCAATATCTTCCATTCTGTGAAAGCTCTTTTTTGATCAGACAAAATTTCATGTTCTGGCATTTTAGAATTGAGCTTTCAGAACTTTTTTGAAATCCTGGATTTCTTGCTAGACTTGATTTGCATTGCTCTGTCTTCGGGAAGATGTGACAGCAGAAACAATAGAGATTTGTCTTTGAGGATAACAATCATGATCTCAAAACATTCTCTCCATCATTTAGTAAAATTATTTTTGTAGCATTTTCCTTGGACTATTTTTGTCCCCGCTCACACCAGTCTTACAGTCGGAGCAAATGAGTCTTTCTTATCTTAAAACATTTTATGTCCCAATCTTACAAGACCAACAAGGAACTGCCCTTTGTGGCCAAAATGCAATGTCTTTGTAGAAAGCAATCTGTGTTCAACTGTTCTATGTCTTTATTTCCAGTAACTTCACCAGTTCCTTCTTCATATTCATACCTGTCCTTACTGCATGCACTGGAGTTCTCTTCCTTTGGCACATCATCATTGTCACCTTCCAATTTTTTAAGATTAATTTCTGCAGAAAATTCTTCAACTTTTATTTCTATATTTGTCTCTGCCATTTTTGAATTTTCTCCATCTTCCTCCATTTTTAGTTCTGATTTACATTCACAATCCTCATCTTTGCATTTTGATTTATCAACATATTTCTTCTGTAGGAAAACATGTAAACATGCAGCACATTTTCTTTCCTCAAATACTCTGGTAGCTTTCAACTTGGTAAGCTACACCAATCATTCTAATCAATAGAATAAAAAACAAATAGAAAAATAGCATACTCAACAGTATGAGAAAGTTTTATTTATTGTACTAAGATACAAAAAGCCGAAAGTGGGGGTGTAAAAAATAGTTGATAATTTTTTAACTATCTAAATTTAAATAAATTTAAATAAAATGTAAATAAGTTACAGGAGAGGAAATCGGTGTTTGGATTAAAGCAAAGAAAAAAAAAATTTTTTTAAACTCCTCCAGAAGAAAAACATGAAATGAAATTCTTTTTTGAGTCTCTTAAAACAAAATTAAAATTTTCAAACATCTTTTTCAGGGTGTTCACATTGTAAGTCTAAATCATTTTTATAGCCGGTCTTCTCGTATTTCTAGAAATGTAAAAATACATTGACTTCAAAATTCTTGCAAAAATAAAATATACATCAGATTCTAATGAAAAATTTCAGAACACAAATGAATAAAATTATTTTTGAATTTTTTACTCAGAAATTTCTTGCTCGTTTGCACATTTAATAAAAACATGTTTTCTCTCTTTTTTTTTTTTCATTTCATATCATTTTTGCTGGGGGTGTAGCATCCTGCCATATGCTAAACATTTACCTGCAGTTTTAGAAATTCCAACCAAGAGATCTTTTCACTGTCCTTTTAAGTGCAATTGTTTGGATCTCTATTGCATTAAGTTCACCTGGTATACTTGCCAGGTAGTTCTTAAAGTTCTTTTTCATGAGCCCAGTGGCCCCCATAATGACTGGAATATTTCTTTGAGATTCCAGTTTCTTTTGGTATCATACATCAGGCCTTGATATTTGGTTTTCTTCTCCCTCTCAGCTCTGTTTAGATCTGTATCATTGGGTACACTGACCTCTACTAAGGTTGCTAGTCCCCTCTTCTTGTCCCATATCATGATGTCTAGTCTTACATCTGCATTGTTCAAAGATGTAGCTGTAGGGATTACATCATCATAGTGGATGGTATACGATTCATTTCCAACAGTTCTTTCAGGTATTTCTATATTTATCTCTGCCATATTTGAATTTTCTCCATCTTCCTAATTCTGACTTGCATTCACCATATTCATCTTTGCATTTAGCAATAATATTAATATAAAAAGTTAATAGTGCACTAGATTTGATTTTTCAGAAAATATTTAGATTCAATCCATTGCTGTTTGTAGGTGCTTTGAGTGTATATGGTGTACTGTTTTAGGAATGGCACCACAGACTCAAAGTATGTCATGGTTAAGCATCATTGGGGCAATGAAACCCAAAATTTTTTTTTCTCAAACCCATGTTTATCATTTACTATCAAAATCAAGTATAATGCTCACTTTGATTCAATTATTTTGCTCTTAAATCTAATCAGTATCCCGTGATATGAAAAAAATATTGGAAATTTCAATTAATCAAATTATTAATTAAATATATTACTAATAATGCAAATATTTTCAAATTTCATGGGCCATAAGAGAAAAATATAAATTTTAATCTAACAAAAACATTTGAAAGAATTCAAGCTATCAAATGCTACTAACAATATATCTTTGAAAATATTATTACTGAGAGGAATGAACTATTCCTCTTGCTATATACCTACATATATATAGATATGTATATATTCTAAAAAGCATTGAAGAAGAATTGAGAGCAGTTAATTAACGGCAGTTCAACTGGAGTAGTTTAACAGTCATCCATTTGGCAGTCAACTAGAGAAATCAAGTACAGCAGTTAACGACAATAATACCTTGGACTTACTTATTTCTTATTTACTATTTATGAACACTTCTTCTTCCTAATAATACACTGTTAAACTGTGTTTCATGTCTTACTTAGTGTCAAACTGGTTATTTGCCGTGAAGTTTCACTACTACAACACAACAAACTGACAACGAAGCTCCATAACAATTACTATAACATATTTTTGAAGGAAAAAAAGAGTTATTGCCATGATACATTTTTTAAGGAAAAAGATCATTGCTAGCAATACATTTTTGAATACAAAACTTCAAAATCTGACTAAATCAACCAAGCATTAAAAAAAAAAAAACTGTGAAATGCCAACATTTTGGTATTGAATAACCCACAATAGAGGACATGTCATTAAATAAACTCAAACTCAAAAATGAAATAATCATCAGGCTTTGATGAAACTTTGAGGACACAAAGGAATTAAATTATTTTTTAATATTTTATTTAAAATTTTTTGGAGATCTGCATATTTTACAAGAATAACATTTCTCTCCAGTGGGTATTTTGATGGTGCTTTTTCAAATCAGAACAATCTGAAAATGTTCCTCTGCATATTTTACAAAATATGGTTTCTCTCTGTTTCTTTTTTTTCCTTTTCATATCATTTTTGCTGGGAATTGTTTATCTTACCAGATACTAAACATTCACCTGCTATTTTAGTAATTCTAACAAAGAGATCTTTTCAGGATTCTAACTGTCCCTTAAGTGCAATTGTTTGGATCTCTTGCATTTGGTTCACCTAAGATAATTCTTAAAGTTCTTTTCCAGGAGCCCAGTGGCTCCCATAACTGGAATAATGGATATTTCTATGCAGTTCCAGTTTCTTTTCATATTTATGAGGATCCAGTTTGTCCAGTTTGAATTTGAATATGTGCTTTCAACTGAGAACTATCTGAATATGCTGATCCACATATTTTACAAGAATATGGTTTCTATTCAGTGTGAATTCGAATGTGGTTTATCAAATTGGAACGACGTGAAAATGCTGATCCACATATTTCACAAGAATATGGTTTCTCTCCAGTGTGAATTTTAATGTGCCTTGTCAAATTGTAACTGTTTGAAAATGTTGATCCACATATTTCACAGGAATATATTTTCTCCCCAGTGTGAATTCGAATGTGTTTTTTCAAACTGTAATTCTTTGAAAATAATGATCCACATATTGCACAAGAATGTGGTTTATCTCCAGTGTGAATCGGAATGTGTCTTTTCAAAATTGAACTATCTGAAAATGATGATCCACATATTTCACAAGAATATGGTTTCTCTCCAGTGTGAATCCGCATGTGTCTTGTTAGGTTAGAATTTCTTGAAAATACTGATCCACATATTTTACAAGAATATGGTTTCTCTCCACTATGAATCTTAATGTGCTTATTCAATTTGTAATTCTTTGAAAATGATAATCCACATATTTTGCAAGAATATGGTTTCTCTCCAATATGCATCTGCATGTGGGTTTTTAAGTCAGAATTCCTTTCAAAAGCACATTCACACACTTTACAAAAATGTTTTTTCTCCATTATGCAGTGTACACATGTGCTTTGTTAAATCTGAATTTAGTGAAAATATGAATCCACACAATTTACCAGAATGAGGATTTTTTCGTGTGTGCGTTTTAAATTTGGTAACTGTGAAAATTCTTGATTTACGTACATAACAAGTATATGGTTTCTCACCAGTGTGTGTTTGCAACACATGGATTTTCAAAGTTTTCTCCTTATGTGTTGGTTTATAATTCTTTTGGTAATAGAAACTTTGCAGAAATGCTTAGACACATTTTATTTTTCCTTTTCATAGCCTAAATGATGAGATGTTTATGAGAATCTGACCTGTAAATAAAGAAAGGCAGATTTGTGCATTATTTCCAACAGAACATTGAAATAGTGCTTTAATCTGGTGCACAATATCAGATATTTCTTGTTTACTTATGATGCAAAAAAAAAAAAGATTTTAACCAGCATTTCAAGCATTTTAGAAAGGATAAAAAAATTTCAGAGAAATAATTAAGAAATAACTAAAAAATTCTTAATAATAACAAATATTTTGGCAACAAAAATATGTATTGATCAAGTTTAAAAAAGGCTCAAACTGAAAAAAAAAAAGAAAAACTTTTTCCAGCAAAATCTTCATATTATTATTACTATGAAAGATGAAAATATTTTTATCATTTTTTAATCCTTTCTAACATGTTCAAAATTTTGGTAAAAGTTCTTGTTTTGATTTTTGTTAGTGGTTAACCAAATCATTACAACAGTTTACAATGGACAACATAATATTATGTTACTGTTTTATTCCAGTGAAAAACACATTAATTTAGATATTCTTGCAAAACTCAAATAATTGTCACACTTTAATGAAACTTTCAGGACAAATTCAACAATAAATGAAATGATTTTTGAAATTATCATTTTTAAAAAACCTCATTAAAAATACTTTTAAAATCTGTTACCCCACTCCATGTAAACTCATGGAATTGTAAGAAATTAAATTTTGTTTGGAAAATTGGTTTTATTAGTTAAATGCAAGACACATTGGGAAATGTAAATCATCTATTACTTTTTTCAAACATCTTGCCTTTATTTGCAAAAATCTGCTCGCAATAGTAAAACAAAAATGCAATATAAATATTAATTGCTTTAATAAATTTTATATATTAAGGACATTATTGTCCAGAGAAAAATCATTTTTCAATTAATAATGCAATTTTAAAATAATTGTTTCTTTTTTTTTTTTAAATTGTAATAATTTATGAAAAATATTCAAAAAATACTTCAAATATATGTTGGGGTTAGCTTATTAAGTTATTAAATGAAGACTGCATTTACTGATCAAAAATTGGAAAGTTTAATACAAATCGTATTTTTGTGCGTAATTTCTGTGTGTACATTAAAAGGTCATGTATTTCACGGTTTCTTCCACTGAGAGGTGAACAATTTGGACAATGTTGTCAATTCTGGTCATAATACACTTAGCTTACCTTGCATCTGTCTGGCTATCATCACATGTTAAATCATATGAAGAAAGGTCAGAAAGATCAGCACTCTGTATTTATGTCATGCTAAAAAAGTAATACTTGTATAAATGAAATTAATGTAACTTTAAATTTGCTAATTTTCAAAAAATAACAAATTACAAATGTATATTTTATTTTTGGAAGATTTTTAAAACCGAGAATTCACTTTTGTGTACAAATGTGTAGATCACTCAAAAATGATCGAAAAATTGAAAACTTTTAAATAAATCAATAAATTTTAAATTCCAATCACTATAATTTCAGTTTGAAATGCACAAGAGTATTTTGCTGATGAGAAATAATTAAGTTAATAATTTAACTTTTACATAAAACTAAAATAAAAGTTGAAAAATCTTTTTTTAAAAAATTCAATTTATAAGTATTGAAAATGAATAGAGGCACCTACAATATTGTGTTTGCTACCATATTGACAACATCAGAAGTTCCATTATGAAAATTTTCTTTTTCAATCGCATTCATTTTAGGTAGGTACCTCCACTTCATTTTCCATACCCAACTTTTAAATTGAAAATAAAAAAAACAACTTTTTCTTGAAACTTTAATTTTAGCTTAACTGAAAGCTCAAAGATTAAATTTTCTATTTCCAAAATAATCTGCTTAATTTCAAACAGAAATTAAATTCATTGAAATCTGAAATTTTGATTTTTTGAAAGTTTTTTCAGGCATCTTCTGAGTGTTCAACTTATTTGTAAACAAAAGTTAATTCTTGGTTTTAAAAATATACATTTGTCACTCGTTATTATTAGCAAATTTAAATTAATCTGCATTGAACAAAACATTGCTTGTTCATGATATGAAATTTAGAATAAGAATTTCTTAATCACAAAGGTCTCCTTGTTGACCTTTCAAGTAGGCAATGACAGCACCTGTTACCAATCAATCTGCAACTATGGTGACCAAAAGTTGATATAACCCAGTTTATCATTTTTAATGGGAACAATCCTTCAAACATGTGACCTTTTACTGGTAAGTCTCCTATAAATTTCCATAGTAAAAGAAAATGTGCAGTTTAACATAAATAAAGAAAATTTGAAATTATTTAAAATATCTTGATTTTAAATGATTTCTGTTAAGATTTGCATTTTCGATTTGTAAATAAAGTCATTTCTTAATGAATTAATACTGAACTGAGTAAAAGTAATACTGAACACACTGAGTAAAAGAAAAATTTAAAATAGGTACCTCCGTCCATTTTTGATACCTACATTTAAATTGTAATTTTAAAAATAAATAATTTATCTTCAAGCTTTAAATTGTCTTAATTGAAAGCCAAGAGATGAAATTTTAATTCCAGAAAGAAAAATACACTGGTGTATTTGAAACTGAAATTATATTGATTTTAATCTAATTTTTTTCTGAATTGGAAAAATAAAATTTTTGATTGATCGGCACATTACATAAACAGTAGCCGAATTTCTGTTTTAAAAATCTCGCAAAAGTAAAATATACCTAGCTGACAAGACATTTAAGTTAATTTTTAATATTCAAACTTACCTTTGTCTGATTTCAATCAAGTATTAATTGCATACTGCCAGAAATTTACAATAAAAAAACTTTTTAACTCTGATAGCCCTCTTCTATCTCTGTAATCGAGGTGACAAAAGATATGACATCTGGAAATTGTCAAGAAGACTAAAAGGTGGGCCAAAATTTCAATTGCGTTAAAATATAAAATTTTCAAAATTTAATTTCTTTTTTTCTTTGGTTTTTAAGTAAATAGTAAAATTAATACTTTATCTTAATATTTTCAGCAATTATATATGCTTTCTGAATAAAAAAATTTAAAAATTAAAATTTCTTTTAAAATAATTTTAATTTAAGAAAGAATGAAATTGAAATAACCGAATTTAGTTATGTTATTTATGAATAAATTATCATTAAGTTTAAGGCATGATAAAAATATCTAATTTAATTTTTATGGAAACATTATGACTGCTATGGAATATCGTACTTAATCAAAATGAACATATTTACACACAAAAGTTTTTTTGTTTTTAATTAATTTAAAATATTTCTGTAAACAATTTTTATTAAACTTTTCAATTTTGGATAGTGAATATAATCATCAGTTCTTAACTAAAAAGTCTACTCACAATCAATTCTTTCTAGATTTTAAAAATATTTTTAAAATTTTATATATTATTAAATTATTTAATAATGAAAATATTAAAGAAATGAAAACAATTCTTTTAAAATTTTATTATTAGTCGAAAATGTTTTTTTTCTTCAGAGTATAATGTCCTCGATAGTTACTTATTCCAGTGATTAAAAGCTTATCAAATTAAATTATACCAGTTTTATTGCATTTTTTATTTTATTCTTCAGAAAAGATTTTCAGATAATGATTGCAAAGTAAAAAAAATAGATGATTTGTATTCCCTAATGAGTCCTGCATTGAATAAAATTATTTTTGAAATTATTATTTTTTTAAAATCTTGAAAGAAATATTTTTTTTCCCCTGTTACCCCCTCTCCATGTAAATCCATGAAATCTTAATAAATTTGACACTGATGGCTAACTTTTGTTTTATTGAAATAATAAAACAAAAGTTAGCCGTTAGTGTCAAATTTATTAAGATTTCATGGATTTACGTGAAATCTTAATAAATTTGATTTATTAAAATTTCATGGATTTACGTGAAATCTTAATAAATTTGATTTATTAAAATTTCATGGATTTACTTTATTAAGATTTCACGTAAATCCATGAAATCTTAATAAATTTGACACTGATGGCTAACTTTTGTTTTATTATTTCAAAAAAACAAAAGTTAGCCACCAGTGTCAAATTTATTAAGATTTCATGGATTTATGTGGAGAGGGGGTAACAGGGGGAAAAAAATATTTCTTTCAAGATTTTTAAAAAATAATAATTTCAAAAATAATTTTATTCATTTGTGAATGAGTACTGAAAGTTTCATTAAACTCTGAAAATTATTTGAATTTTGTGAGAATTTCTAAATTAATGTGTTTGTAACCAAACAAAACTGAATATTGCAATCATTAGGTGTCCATTGTAAAACAGTAGTAAATGTTTCTTAGCCGCTAACTCAATCAAAACAAAACTTGCCAACAAAATTTTGAAAATGTTAGAAAAGATTAAAATTTTTTAAAAAATAATTAAAAATTACTTTGATCTTTTTTCTCTTAATAATAATATAAATATTTTGAGGTAAAAAGTCTGTTTTATTAAGTTTGGGACCTTTTTTATTCATACTATGCTGTTTTGCTATTGATAATTAAAAAAAAAAATTTGACCAGAGGTACCTAATTTAAGATGTTTGAAACGTTAATTAGCAAAGACAAAATAAAAACAAATCGTATAAAAATTCCTTATTCTTCGAATGATTTTATCTTTCAGAATATGATATCCTAAAATTATATTATTTATAAAAATCAAGTAAATTTTATCTCCATTAAAAATAGTTTTAATGCATTTTTGATTTTACTGGTAAATTTTTGTTTTAGGTCCTGAAGGCTTTATCCCTTCAAATTTTTCCAAAACAGCCTTAATTCCGTGCAAATGTATATGCTGAACTCAAATCAATAATTATTTATTGAAGAAACTTACCTTTATTGATGTTAATGACCAGAAAAAAAAAAAAAAATCAAACTTTATCTCGCTTTTTGTCACCCACTACTATCACACAGATAAATTATTAACTGCTGAATAACTTTCAACATAGGAAACAAATTTTGGCCTATTTACTTCCTGTACTGAAATTTAAATTGCGATTTTTTTTTTTTTTTTTTTTTTTTTTTTTTTCCGGTACTGAATTTCAGCAGAAACTTGTGTGTGTTTTTTTTTTTTTTACTTAATTTTTTTCCAAAAAAGTTGACTTTCAAATATATGAAAGTATAGAATTTTTTTTTCCTTTTTTTGTGACTTAATTTCAGAAGAATGTTAACTTTCAAATATATGAATATAAGTGATAATTGTAATTTTACTTAATTTTTCCGGATGAAAGTTAACTTTCAAATATATGAAAAGAAGTGAAAGTGTAGTTTTACTTAACCTTCATATATATGAAAATACTTATCTAATCTAAACTTATTTATAAATGGAACTGAGTCTGTGTGTATCTGTTACCTATAGACTCCGAAATGGCTGAACCGATTTTCTTGAAAATTTACACAGTTGTACTATAAGCGTCTGCGAGTGTTCTTAGCTAGGTTTTGTGTTGAGATACCCCCGATAAATATCGAAAATCAATAATAAAAAACAATCGGGTTATAGAAGGAGTGGTCCGATTTTAATTAAATCTGATACACTTATAGACAAAGAGATAAGAAACAATATTCAGAAGTTTCAAGGTTGCAATTCTTACAATAGTGCAGAAAATCGATTATATATATATATATATATATATATATATATATATATATATATATATAAAAGGCAAGATGTTTGTGTGTGTGTCTGTTTATCTGTCTGTATATCCTTTATACAAATCCACAATTTATCCGATTCTCACCAAACTTCAAACAAATATTCTTTAGGCTGTGTCTGAGCTCCAGGACCATGGATTAGTTTTAAAGCTTTCATTACACCCGAGCAATGCCGGGCTATACTGCTAGTAAATTATAAATAACGAAAAGAACAAAATAAGTACAACAGTAAACCATTTTTTTTTATAATTAACATTGAAAATAAAACAATAATTACAATACATCAATTGGAAAGGAAGTTAAAAGTTAAAAAAATGACACAGACAATTTTTTAAAGATTCAATAGTTTTCAGAAAGTTGCGTGTATATGAGTAACTTTCTGCTGAAATTGAGTCCTGATACAAAAATCAATCGTGAAATCGCATATTAATTTCTGTAAAGGAAGTAAATAGGCCGAAGTTTGTTTCCTACCCCGAAAGTCATTCAGCAGTGAATGTAAGCCTGTAATGGGGACAAAACGATCGAGAAGAAGTTCGATGTTTTTCTGGTCGTTAACATCAATAAAGTTAGGTTTCTTCAATAACTAATAGTGGATTTGCACGGAATTAAGGCTGTTTTGAAAAAAGTTGAAGGAATAAAAGCCTTCGAGACCTAAAACGAAAATTTACCATTTTACTATTTAGAGCAGACATTCTAAAAAATCGGCCGGTAGTTAAAATAAAATGTACATGATTCCCCAATGAGTCATGCATTTAAACAAAAAATTGGGATATTTCTACAAGTTTCATTTCATGCAATCAATTTAAAAATCTTAAAAGTTTCATTAAATCAGACAATTAGTTGATTTTTGCAACAATTTTCAAATTAATGTGTTTTTCAACGCCAACAACGATTTTTGCATAATTATTAAAGTTTAATAATTATGCAAAAATCGTTTAATAATTAAACATAGCGTGAATCGCTGACGGAAAACAAAAAAAAATTGAGATTTTGAACGTGTTAAAAAAGATTAAAAAATTTTAAAAAATAATGACAAGAAAATTTGACTTTTCCTCTTAATAAGAACAAACATTTTTTTGATAATAAAATTGTTTTTATTCTGTGCCTTTTTTTTTTGCTTTTTTTTTAGCATTATGTTATGTTTATTTTGCTTTTTGTTTTTTGGTAGAGTTGAGGCACATAAGGCTATTATCTTTGAAATAAAAGCAAAATGTAAGCGAATTTCTTTCCAAGAAGAAGACATTTAATAAAAATTATTTCAACTGATTTTGTTTTTTAGGAAATCAGTGACGGTTCGTCAAACTTACCTTTTCAGGGCGAATTAAAAAGCTTTTCATAAAAAAAACAAAAAAAGGATTAAGTTGATCTTGTTGTTCGAGTTGATATTTCTTTTTCAACATCAACAATATTTGGCAATCAAGAAAACTTAAGATTTTTAAATAAATTGTAATAAAAAAAAGAAAAATGATTTTTAAAAAACAATCGCATGGTAGTGAAGTGAACATAAGAAATGCCCGAAACGGTGTAAACGGAGAATTTGTTCCTTGGTAAAAAAAATACTTTGGATAAAAACAATTAACGTAAAATCCTAATTACTGACGAAAAGAAGTGACAAAAAAAGAAATATTTAAAAAAAATAAAACTCTGAAAAGAAATTTGCTTCAATAAAAATTAACAAGTTTAAGAATGAATTAACATATTTTATTCAGAATTTGTTAAAACTGTAAAATTTTTCATTAAAAATAGAATTTCAAACGGAAATTAATGCACGAAGGTCCCATTAACGTTGAACATCATGAACGTTAAAAACAGCCTCCTCTCTTCCTATCTCCCATCTCATATACAGTGAAACCTACCGTATGCGACCCTCTTCGTCACCGACCACTTGTTGTTAACGACCGTTTTTTTTTATGCACGGACGATTTGCTAATGTTAATACACCCTCAGTGAGCGACCACCTCCAGAACGCGACCAATGACTAACATCAACGAGTGAAAATCACTGATCAAGCGACTGCTTAAAAAATAAATTACATTTTGGTCGTACACTGCGACTTCTAAATTAGGAGAAAAATGAGTAATCAATCTATTTCATTTTGCTTTGATCTAAGTCAGGTACACTTCCTTAATGTTTTTTTTTGTTATTGTAAGTGTTGTTGTTGTATCAAACTTATTTCTTGTTGAAATGTACATTGCTTGGGTTCACTTCACGGTCAAACATCGTCTGTTTTTTGTACAACATAAATTGCATTTGACATCAAGGGACTTGGATAAATTCAGGAATAGGGAAAATCACAACTATGTCCCTTTCTCAAGTCAACTGTCTATCTCTTTGGTTCCTTTTTTTGTGTATCTATCTACTCAATTTCTATCTGGATATATCTATCTCTATCTCTCTGTTTCTCTAACCTCACCCACGATCGCTGTTAGTTTGTTAATTTTTGCCATGTATTATCACAGATTCTCTTTTGCGATCACTCACTTCTGAAAAAAAAACAAAAAAACTGAAATGCCGCAATTTTTTCAACCAACATATTTTAGTACAGGCACGAAAAGGAAAGCAATAACTGACTTTTTTTAAAGTCCACTTAATAAATATTTTTTGTGAATAAATATTTTAGTTTCTTGTTGAAAGTTGTAAATACCTTCTTAAAATTTTTAAATGAAATATGCTGAATAAATCTCTTTAAAGTTAGTTCATATATATATATATATATATATATATATATATTATTGCCGGTGAAGAGGACTCAAGGTTTTTTTATTTTTTATTTTGAGTGCTCTGGCATTTATTTTATTATGAACAGCGCTCAATATAATGAGTATTATTAGAGCTTAATATAATTATACATTTATGAATTTATTGTACATTGCGACACGGAAATTTCTATGTTTCGAGATGGATTCTTATCATCAGGCAATATTGATTGTGCAGATGATTTTCATTTAAATGACAAAAATCTTTTTTTTTTCTGTTTTTAATCAAACATTTTAGAAGGGATGAAAAAATTTTTTTTAAATAATTAAGAAATACTTAATGATAACATAAACATTTTGGTGACAAAAATTTGTATTTATTAAGTTTGTTTGTTTTTTTTTTGTTTTTTTTTAAGCCCTAATCTTAATAAAAAACAAACTTCTTTAGATTTTGGTCATAAGAAAAATATTGTTAAGGAAATATCAAAGTATTTTTTAACATTTTTTTAATCCTTTCTAAAATGTTCAAAATTTTGGTAAAAATTCTTGTTTTGATTTTTGTTAGTGGTTAACCAAATCATTACAAGAGTTGACAATGGATAACATAATATTACATAACTGTTTTTTTCCAGTGAAAAACACATTATTAATTTAGAAATTCTTGCAAAACTCAAATAATTGTCGCACTTGAATGAAACTTTCAGGACTAATTAAAAAAAATGAATGAAATTATTTTTGAAATTATTATTTTTTAAAAAATCTTAATAAGAATATTTTTAAAATCTGTTAAAATTTGGACAATGTTGTCAATTCTGGTCACCATATATACACTTAGCTTATCTTGCATCTGCCTGACTCTCATCACATGTTAAATCATACGAAGAAAAGACAGCAAGATCAACACTTTGCGTTTAAGATATACTTTCATTCTAAATTTAATGCTATAAAGAAGTAATACTTGTATAAAAGAAATTAATGTAACTTTAAATTTGCTAATTTTCAAAAAATAACATATTACAAATGTATATTTTATTTTTGCAAGATTTTTAAAACCGAGAATTCACCTTTCCTTATAAATGTGTAGATAACTAAAAAAACGGCCGAAGAATTGAAAACTCTTTAAAAATCTAGAAATTTTAGATTGTGCTGTTTCTTATTTTATTTTCCACACGCACACACGCAATAAAAATTAATTCACACACTTGTATCTCAAAAAACATACAATTGCGCGGGAATTCACCCCTAACCATAACTGTGGAGTCAAAAACAAGGACAGCGCACCCAAAAGTTCGGACGTAGTGGAAAGCACACCACGTGGTCAAAAATATGATTTATTGACCAATCAAGACTCGACATAAGAAACCTATTTTTTAATCTCCCCGGAGCCTCACCATTCAGATATAAGGAAGGGAGAAACTCTCATCAGACCAGAAGAGACCAGCGACAAGCTGACATCAAAGGGCACGCGGACAGATTCGAGCATACACACAGAGAAAATCCAGCAGTTCACACAACAGGCAGAATCCGTATCAGTGTACCTTCTTTCACCCTCTCTTTCTTTCATCTCGCTCGCTACACATCGTCCTACCTTTCCATCTCACATTCCCAGTTCCTTTCTTTCTCTTTTTTTACAGCGGTACGGATACAAAAAAAATAATTCTTTTATTTATTTTTTTTTACGAAAATAAACAAACGTTTATTTTACTTTATTTGTAGTGCATTTTTCTTTTTATTATTTGTTTGAGGGACTTCTTAGCACCCTCTACAAGATTCCAATCAATACAATTTCAGTTTGAAATGCACAAAAGTATTTTACTTACAAGTACTTAATCCTTTTTTAGCTTCCGGCTTACATCCGCCATTATCAAAGATGAAAATAGTGTTAGTTGTTACGAGCAGTTCGCAGATAAACGATAGTAGTAATCGCCTATTTTGTTTGTGTGCAGGATTGGCGAACACGTGCGTGCCTGCTGGAAGCGAAAATCGCACTCCAGTTTGTGGCGTTTCAAATGACCACATGAGAGTTGGGGCGAGAAGTATTAACTATGGAAAGCCATTGGGATAACCAATCGCTTCTGTTTATTATCGGCATTTGAGAATGTGTGTGGAGATTTCGTAGTTAATTTTGTTCAGGTTAGGTTTCAACTGTTTTATGTACATGGCTTCGAGTATTTTTAGTTTTTTTTTTATTGTTTTCGTGTGGTTGTGTTTTCGACAAGGATTTCACGGAATTGTGTATGTGGCCTGGTATGTTGTTTAAAGATGTAAAGATGTAAAGATGTTGGAATTGTCGTTTAAATGTAGTGTCAAGCGTTGGGAGAACGAGTTTGTAGTGTGACCAACATAAATATTGTTTAATCCGTTGGAGATACAATCTCTCAAACAGGGCGCTTGAATTTGTAGACTACGTTGGTGTTTTTCAAATCGCTAAACCGGGGGAGAAGAGTCATTGCGAATGAATGAGTTGGATACACCGGATTTAGAGTAGTTTATGATTAACTTAATTTTTCTGCTAGGATCTATCATGGCATGAGTTGCCTACCCTTGGGATAGGAGTTACTTCCCTTAATAAACGGGTTGCTTCTGTATCTATTACAGAGGTCTCCCTTGTAAGCATAACTTGTTTCCTCATTGTCTCTGTTGTCTAACAATATTTATACTAACGAATACCATAACATGGTGGCAGCGGTAAAATGAACGAAGAATATTACAGTGAACGCAAACAGGAAAGCGGCTATAAAGTCTAGCAAGATCTCATTCATACCGGCTTGTGCGAAACAAGAAGCAGATACGTGCGTTATTAAAAAAAATAAAATAAAATAAAAAGGAAAAATACTCCATATTGGAAGTTTGTAACCGCAACTCTAAGTTATCGCATCCCTTCTTTTCAAGTCCTTGTTTTATTCCAAATAATAATAATAATAATAATAATTATGGAAAAGCTGTAGGCAAACACTGGTATGAACATCACCCAGCACCGGTTACAGAAATAGAAGATGTAACCATTCTATGGGATTACACCATCTACACAGACAGAAAAATTGAAGCAAACAGGCCAGACATTATTGTTAAAAACCAGAAGGAGAAAACTTGTCTATTAATTGATATGGCTTGTCCAGCGGATTGTAACATAGCAATCAAGGAATTTGAAAAACTGTCAAAATATAAAGACCTGGAAATTGAAATAGAAAAAATGTGGAAATTGAAAACAAGAGTTGTGCCAGTGATAGTAGGTGCACTTGGAATGATAAAAAATGGAACAAAACAACACACTGAAAGAATCCCTGGAAACCCCAGCTTAAGAGATATACAAAAAATTGTCTTATTAAGTACAGCCCACACACTAAGGAAAACTTTATCTATGTAATGCTGGAGATGATAGGGAAGATAGAAAAACATGAAATGGAGCCATAACAACACGCCACTACCTGCCTTAGGTCTCCCCGCAGACTTGGTTGGTAGTGAGACCAAAGCAGAAATCGAAATAGGATGAAAAATGACATAATAATAATAATGTCTAGCCATTCACGTGAACCACTTATGTGCTGGGAAACATCAAATTTGGTGGAATCCATGAAATTTTTCAAGCAACAAGGCGAGTTATTCTTCTCCTTGAAAGGCATTCCAGAGAACAAACAAGTCGACCACATTCTTTTTTTTTTGTTATCGGGAAAAGAAGGTTTAAGACGCTACAACTTCTGGTCGTTCGAAAACGAGGCCGACAGACGCAATCCTGCGGCAATTTGGGGAAAGTTCTTAGAGCAAATAGAGCCACAAACTAACTTTCGGATTGCACGCTTCTGCTTGCAAAATTACTCACAAAATGAAGCAGAGAATGTAGGGTTTTATACATTCACACCCACACACACACACATGGTCATTCAGCGTTCACGTGATAACCTTAGTTCACGCGTAAACGCATGCCGATAAAAGCGGGGAACGTCACGTGTTACCACAGTTAGGATTCTGTCCCGGGAAGAACAGTCATGTTCATTACCTAGCTCACACAAACACACGCGCAAATTTTTATTTCTCACTAGCATGCACACACCAACACAAAAATCTCCAACTGGAAACAGACATTAACACTCTGCACATTAACTTTCATTCAAACTGAACTTTACATAAAATAACTTTCTACCGAACATTTTACGTTTCTGTCCAGACAAAGGGAAAGAACTTTTCTTTCCTTACTTTTATGCGTGCTGTCAACCCTATGTAACCTTTGTTAATATATTGTTTTTCTGGTTACTTTCGCCTTTTTGTCTTTCTTATATCCTGCTTTATTTCATGACCCAAGTTACGCCGAGTCGACTCGTAAATATAAATCAGTAAAGGGATGTCATCGTCCTCTACAAGCTCGTCTATTTTTGAGCAAGGAACAAATTCTTCCTTTACACCGTTTTTTGCAATTCGTTTTGTTTTGAAGCAGAGAACATTGATGATTTTCTGGCAAGATGTAGGCTTCAGGCACAAAAATGCAAGTTCAGGGACGAGCGTGAGATGGAAGAACGAGAAATCGACAAGATCATTGCCAGAACAAAATTCCCTGAATTACAAAAGCAGCTACTTAGCAAAAACGAGACAATGTCCATGTCAGAAGTACTCAACATGTGTAGGAGTTATGAGGCTTCAATTAATTACATGAGGCAAATGGGTGAGTTACAAGGGAAAGGCGACAGCCAAATAAGTGCAATAAAGCACGGATCTGAGGATACAGACAACTGTGGCAAATGTGGACTTAGCCATCAAAATGGAAATTGCCCTGCTCGAGGCAGTACTTGCTAAGCATGTGGACGGAAGAACCACTGGGCTAAGAATGTGCCACAACAGAAAAGTCAAGGAAAAACTGGCAGACAGCCACAGACAAACAGGTCTACCAAACACAGAAAATTCACACCGATACAGCACGCGTATAAAAACCGTCAGAACTCCATTAATGTTCAGGACCAGGTAGTGGACGACTTCGAGAGGATGTCTTTCTATTCAGTGAAAGCCCACGATAAAAAATACCCTCAGACAGAGGCATTCGCCACATTGGACATAGTGTTACCAAACAGGAAAGGCGTACACAAGTTAAAAATCAAGTGCGGAGAGAAATACACTCCCTGTACGCACATTCCAGCAAATGTTTCCAGAGTGTGTAGACCGGAATGGACAACCACTCCCTGGCACAACACAGAAAGAAGCTGCAGTACTTACGGCGTACAATGGATCTAGTATCCCGCAACATGGATCCATACAGATTCAATGTGCATACAAAGGCGAATGGAGGTACGTGAAATTCTACGTAGTGACCTCCAAGGGACCTACCATACTAGGATTACCCTCCCTTCACGACTTAAAACTGGTTACCCTACACTGTTCCATTCAAAGAACAAAGTGTGCCCCAGTCATTCATGAATCGGGTACCCCAGCTACTTCATCAGACAATGCACCAATCAACTCCACGAAAGATCTGATTGAAGCGTATCCTGATGAATTTGATCGAATTGGTAACTTCGCAGGGGAATACCACATTGTACTTCCACCCAATAACCATCCGATAGTCCATATTTGTCCGTTCGTTTGGTCGTTTTTTCTTTCTCTCCTTTTCTCGCTAGGGCCGTTGGGAAATTGAAATGTCTTTGCGGTACCACGTGTCGCGTATCCCGTCTCTGATTGGTTAGCTCCTTCTGATAGAATCTCAAGGAGCGGGAATCCTCAGTTTTTTTTATTTTCGTCGACTTTAGCAGTCTTGAAAATTTTAGCTCCGTCAGACCAAAGACGTAAAAAGAAGTTTGAATTTATTTGTGGGTTAGAAAAGCTCGCAAAAGAAGAAAAGAAAGAATTTCCTCCTGAGGAACAGAGAAGAAACAAGATTCAAGATACTACTTCCAGAGGAAGAAAGAGTACATTTCTCTAAAAAGGGTCGTTTCCCCTGTTTGTCGTTAACCCACGTGGCGTAAGAAAGAAAATTTATTTTATGAAAAGACTCTTCTTCCAGAGGAAGAAAGAAAATTTATTTTAAGAAAAGATACTTCTTCCAGAGGAAGAAAGAAATTTTATTTTAAGAAAAGATACTTCTTCCAGAGGAAGAAAGAAATTTTATTTTAAGAAAAGATACTTCTTCCAGAGGAAGAAAGAAAATTTATTTTAAGAAAAGATACTTCTTCCAGAGGAAGAAAGAAAATTTATTTTAAGAAAAGACTCTTCTTCCAGAGGAAGAAAGAAAATTTTACTTTCCGGAAAAGGGATACAGTTTCCCAGGTCGGCCTACAACCAAAAAGAGTTGAAGAAGAGACTTAACAAAAAACAACAAAAAAAGCAAACACTTTTTTTCCAGGCTCGAGGCAAGAAACAAACTACGAACACTGTACCTAACAAGGTAAACTGAGAAAGACTTTAATTTTTTTTCTTTTGTGGTACCAAGGCGTTAACCTAGTTTTGCAGTCAACGCTCAACTCCTCTCTTTTTTTTAATAAAGCTGTAAATTTCCTTTAATTTGAACCCTTGTGTTGTATTGAATTTTTTTTAGTTTTTTATTACCCTTTTGTTCACAGCAGAATTTTTTCTTACTACATAAAAAAATTTCTGTACATTGTACTTCGACCCTATAACCATCCGATAGTCCATGCACCAAGAAAATGCCCCATCCACATGAGAGATGAAATAAAGGCAGAACTGGATGAAATGATTTCCCAAGGGATAATCCGCAAAGTTGATGAACCAACAGTGTGGGTAACAGCATTGTATACGTGCGCAAGAGCAATGGCAAACTCCGCCTATGTTTAGATCCCAAAGATCTAAATAAGTTCATCATGCGTTGCCACCATAAAACTCCAACCATGGAAGAGCTCTCACACAAACTGTCTGGCGCCAAATTCTTCTCCAAGCTGGATGAGAAAAATGGCTACTGGTCTGTCAAGCTCGACAGGGAGTCGCAATTGCTAACAACATTCAATTCTCCCTTTGGAAGATATTGCTTTCAAAGAACGCCCTTTGGCCTGGTTATGTCTCAGGATGTTTTCCAACAAAGGATGGACATGATCATAGAAAAGTGCACTGGAACTTTGGCGTTGATCGATGACGTTATCATCTATCAAACAGTAGCAAATGTGTAATTGACCAGGAACAGGTGAAATTCTTCGGTGCCATCCTCGATAAGAATGGGACATACCCAGACCCCCAGAAAGTGGAGGAAATAAAATCACTCCCAAGTCCTAGCAATATTACCGAGCTGCAAAAGGTACTAGGAATTATTACCTACATGGCACCATTCATTCCTAGGCTTTCAGACCTCACGGCAAACCTCAGGGAACTCCTGAAAAAGGATACGGACTATGATTGGAGCAATAGTCACCAGAAGTCGCTGCAGGAAATAAAGGACTTGATATGCAGAGAAATGCTGCTATACTATTATGACCCTTCCAAAAAGTCCATAATACAAGTCGACTCGTCATCCAGAGGCCTGGGAGCAGCACTAATCCAAGAAGGCAAATCCATAGCTTTCGCGTCAAAACCCCTGACTGAAACAGAGCAGCGCTACGCCAATATCGAGCGGGAGCTCTTAGCTGATGTATTCGGCTGTGAACGATTTCGGACTTATGTTTACGGACATTCATTTGAAGTTGAAAGTGACCACAAGCCCTTGGAAATGATTTGCCTCAAGAAATTAACTGCAGCTGTAGTCAGGCAAGTCTGCACTGAACCACGATCCTACATCATTGAAACACCAACAGGACAGGTTCTTCGCAGAAACCGTAGGCATCTCAGAGATGTTAGCAACAAGGCACTGACGCCTCTCAATGGTACATCCCCACATCATTCTGAGCCTCCACCCCCAATATTCCAAACACACCTCCTGCAGAAACACCCAACACACGCACACCAACATTTGCACCCCATAACACACAGACCTGTACATAAAATGCAGCCTAGTGGTAACACACCAACAGAAACAATCACTAGATCTTGTCATGTCGTAAAACCTCCCCAAAGATACAACTTATAGAAAAGGGCACTGAATGAACTCCTCTTTTCAGTGAACAATTCTCTTAACCCTCTAGGGCCATTCGTATCATATTTGATACAGTATGAAAACAAGCCTTGAAAGAAATATTTTCCTGAAAAATTTTTTAAGAGAAATATTTTATAAATTTCAAATGAAAGCAGTACTGACTGCTCAGTCAATGAATACTAAATGTTTCCTTATAGGGAAATACTGTATCAAATATGATACGAATGGTCCTAGAGGGTTAATGAAAGGGGGGTGTCATGGCATGAGTTGCCTTCCCTGGGGATAGCAGTTACTTCCCTTAATAAAGAGGTTGCTTCTGTATCCATTCCAGAGGTCTCCCTTGTAAGCTTAACTTTTTTCCTCGTTGTCTCTGTTCTCTAACAATATTTATACTAACGAATACCATAACATTGGAACTTGTCGTATGCAACCACCC
Source organism: Ascarosepion bandense (assembly GCA_037127315.1). Lineage (NCBI taxonomy): Eukaryota > Metazoa > Mollusca > Cephalopoda > Sepiida > Sepiidae > Ascarosepion > Ascarosepion bandense. Next base: position 219,083 of record JBBBDQ010030475.1, read on the forward strand.
GTGTGTGTGTGTGTATATATCTATATCTATATATATATATATATATATATATATAATTGCAGGTGAAGAGACTCAAGGTTTTTTTTTTTTTTATTTGAGTGCTCTGGCATTTATTTTATTATAAACAGTGCTCAATATAATGAGTATTATAGAGCTTAATATAATTATGCATTTATGAATCAAATGTACATTGCGACACGGAAATTTCTGTTTTGAGATAAATTCTCATCATCAGGCATCGTTGTTGATTGTGCAAATGATTTACATTTAAATGACAAAAACCTTTCGTTTACTGTGTATGAGGGAAGATGTAAAATTTACATGTGTGTTTCTTTTGGCTAATCAGAGTGGAGTAATTTATTTTGGTATTTGGCCCCAAAGAATGCATACTAACCAATGTTTTCTCTTTTTTCCTCCCTCATCCTATCCTTTTCCCTTGTTTCTTTTCCCTCCTTAATGGTCAAGAAGTTTACCTGCCTTTAAACTGATCTTATCATTTTCCCTTGTTTCTTTTCCTCCTTAATGGTCAAAAAGTTTACCTGCCTTTAAACTGATCTTATCATTTTCCCTTGTTTCTTTTCCCTCCTTAATGGTCAAAAAGTTTACCTGCCTTTAAACTGATCTTATCATTTTCCCTTATTTTCCTTCAGTTTTATTACTTTTGATGTCGTATTCTCATTCAGCATCAATTCTATATTTTTCCAATTACTTATTATTTTTAGTTGTTTATTTGTTGTAAAGTTTTCTTTTTAAGGAAAGATTTTTTTTTATAAAATATAATTTTTTGGTCTATTTATTTGTTGTAAAAGTAGGATGAGGGAGGAAAAGAAAAAGAAAGAGAAAACGTTGGTTAGTATGTATTCTTTGGGGCCAAATCCCAAAATGAATCTCCACTCTGATTAGCCAAAAGAAACACACATGTAAATTTTACATCTTCCCACATACATACACAGCAAACGAAAGGTTTTTGTCATTTAAATGTAAATCATCTGCACAACCAACAACAATGCCTGATGATGAGAATTTATTTCGAAACAGAAATTTCCATGTCGCAATGTACAATTGATCTATAACTATATATATATATATATATATATATATATATATATATATATATATATATGTGTTATGGAAACTTTTAAAGATTAACAAAATGGAAAGAACAGCTGACATAATTTAATTGAGCATTATTTTTCATCGATACTCATATTTCAGTAGATATTCTGTTTTTAATTAAACTATATATATATATATATATATATATATATATTATTTCTACGTGATTGATTTTTGAAAAAAATTGTTACGCACATTTTCGTAACAAAATGTGTAAAAAGGACAATAAGAAATTTACTATTTCTTACTATAAAAGTGAGAGGCTTTTTTGAATTACAAGGTATAAATAGCTACGAGTTAGTTTCTCAAATTAGAGGATCATTTATTTATTCTTGATGAGTCCGTGCTAAAAGAATATTAAATAATGTCTACAGAATTCAGTCATTTCATTTTTTAAGATGAGCAAATCTTTATCTAAACTTATTTATAAATGGAACTTTGAGTGTGTGTGTGTGCGTGTCCGTTACTTATAGACTCCAAAATGGCTGAACCGATTTTCTTGAAAATTTACAGTTGTACTATAAGCGTCTGCGAGTGTTCTTAGCTAGGTTTTGTGTCGAGTTACCCTGATAAATATCTAAAATCGACAATCGAAAAAATCAGGTTATAGAAGGAGTGATTCGATTTTAATCAAATTTGATACACTCATAGACAAAGACATCAGAAACGATATTCAAAATTGCAGTTCTTACAATAGTGCAGAAAATCGATTATATATATATTATCGATTTTAAAAGGCAAGATGTTTGTGTGTGCGTCTGTTTATCTGTCTGCATGTCCTTTATACAAATCCACACTTTTTATCTGATTTTCACTAAACTCCACACAAATATTCTTTAGGCTGAGTCTGAGCTCCAGGACCATGGATTAGTTTTAAAGCTTTTATTACATCCGAGCAACGCCGGGCTATACTACTAGTTTTTCATACTTCTGATAATATATAATTTTCATGTAAGCACAAAAAAAAAAAAACTACATGTCTGTTTTTGCTAATATTTTCCATTTTACCATGTTTTATTTTTAGTTTCCTTTAGGTGCCAGAAATACTTAGCTAAAAATGTCTGATCTCTGCCAGGGTTATTCTTAAGGGAATAAAGATGCTAGTTTCAATTAAATTATCATTTATTTCTCTCGGGTAATGCTTTTCAAGAACAGGATCATACTTGCTCATGAATTCAACAAGTTCTATAACATTATCTTTATTGGATCTATATAAATCTTCTCAATGACCCCCTAAAGGCAGTTTCTGTTTGGTTAGAAATTTCACAACATCAAACAACTGCGTTAAAACCTGTTTCCAAATCTGTCTTTCTCTCATAGTCTATTCTTCCAATATACTGTCAAGGGTTTTACCTTCGTTAAGAGTCATTTCCAATATCTTCCATTCTGTGAAAGCTCTTTATTGATCAGACAAAATTTCATTCTCTGGCATTTTAGAATTGAGCTTTCAGAACTTTTGAAATCCTGGATTTCTTGCTAGACTTGATTTGCATTGCTCTGTCTTCGGGAAGATGTGACAGCAGAAACAATAGAGATTTGTCTTTGAGGATAACAATTATGATCTCAAAACATTCTCTCCATCATTTAGTAAAATTAGTGTTGTAGCATTAGGGCAGGTTGATTTGCAACTTACCCTTGGACTATTTTTGTCCCCGCTCACAGCAGTCTTACAGTCGGAGCAAATGGTTCTTTCTTATTTTAAAACATTTTATGTCCCAATCTTACAAGACCAACAAGGAACTGCCCTTTGTGGCCAAAATGCAATGTCTTTGTATAAAGCAATCTGTGTTCAACTGTTCTATGTCTTTATTTCCAGTAACTTCACCAGTTCCTTCTTCATATTCATACCTGTCCTTACTGCATGCACTGGAGTTCTCTTCCTTTGGCACATCATCATTGTCACCTTCCAATTTTTTAAGATTAATTTCTGCAGAAAATTCTTCAACTTTTATTTCTATATTTGTCTCTGCCATTTTTGAATTTTCTCCATCTTCCTCCATTTCTAGTTCTGATTTACATTCACAATCCTCGTCTTTGCATTTTGATTTATCTACATATTTCTTCTGTAGGAAAACATGTAAACATGCAGCACATTTTCTTTCCTCAAATACTCTGGTAGCTTTTAACTTGGTAAGCTATGCCAATCATTTTCTTTCAGGTATTTCTATATTTGTCTCCTCCATATTTGAATTTTCTCCATCTTCCTCCCTTCTTAGTTCTGACCTGCATTCACCATACTCGTCTTTGCATTTATTAATAATACTAGTATCAAAAGTTAATCTTGTAATATGCACTAGATCTGATTTTTCAGAAAATATTTAGATTCAGTCCATTGCTGTTTGTAGGGGCTTTGAGTGTATATGGTGTACTGTTTTAGGAATGGCACCACAGACTCAAAGTATGTCATGGCTAAGCATTATTGGGGCAATAAAAACCCAAAGTTCTCTCAAACCCATGTTTGTTATCATTTACTATCAAAATCAAGTACAATCCTCATTTTGATTCAATTATTTTGCTCTTAAAAATAATCAGTATCCCATGATATGTAAAATTATTGGAAATTTCAAATTAATTAAACATATTACTAATAATGCAAATATTTTCAAATTTCATGGGCAATAAGAGAAAAATATAAATTTTAAACTAATAAAAACATTTGAAAGAATACGATATATTTTATTTTAAATTGTCCACATAAAAGACCTCTTGTTTGGGAAGGAGTGTAACTTAAAAATAAGACTAATTTTATTTCTCCAAAATTAAAATCTAAAATATCTTAGGACTTCAAGAAGATGACTTATTTACTTCTAGAAGCAAATTTAGTCTGAAAGAAAATTCTGTCAAAGTTTTTAAATATGTTAAAATCTTGGAAAATATACTATACTACACTGAGAATTTTAACGATATATTTGTATAAAGATTAAATGAATGTTTACTTAATTACATATATTTCTTCTGACACAGAGGGGTACGAAGGCATTGAAAATTCACTGTAAAATTTTGAAGTGAATAAAATGCAAGTAAATTGCATCAGAGGAAAATTGTTTATGGATCAACCCAAAGAAAAAAAATATTGTTCGAAAACTCCACAAGAAAAAAAAACATGGTATAAAAATTCGATTTTGAGTTTGAAATTTTTTTGAGTTTTTAATTTTCAAATAACTTTTCAGTGTTGTCACATAATAAATTGAATTCTTTTTTATGTGTGGTTTTCTCAATTTTGATCTTTCTAGAAATGTAAAATTTAGTGACTGAGAATTTTTTATTCAAGTTATCAAATGTTACTAACAATATATTTTTGAAAATATTATTACTGTTATGGTACCCTCCTGAGAGGAATTCCTCTTGCTATATATATATATATATATATATATATATATATATATATTCTAAAAAGCATTGAAGAAGAATTGAGAGCAGTTAATTAACGGCAGTTCAACTGGAGTAGTTTAACAGAGTCATCCATTTGGCAGTCAACTAGAGAAATCAAGTACAGCAGTTAATGACAACTACTAGTCGGCAGCGTAATAATACCTTGGACTTATTTCTTATTTACTATTTATGAACACTTCTTTAAATATCTTCTTTCTAATCATACACTGTTAAACTGTTCTGTGTCTGTCTTACTGTTAAACCGGTTATTTGCTATGAAGTTTCGCTACTACAACACAACAAACTGACAACAAAGCTCCATAACAATTACTATAACATATATTTGAAGGAAAAAAAAATTATTGCCATACTACATTTTTGAAGGAACAAGATCATTACCAGCCATACATATTTGAATAGAAAACTAAAAACATCTTCAATTTTTTAAAATAAAAAATTTTTGTCTTCAAAATCTGACTAAATAAATCAATTATTAAGAAAATACCTTGAAACACCAACATTCAGAACAAGTCATTAAACAAACTCAAACTCAAAAATGAAATAATTGTCAGGTTTTGATAAAACTTTGAGGACACAAAGGAATTAAATTATTTTTTATTTTATTTAAGAATTTTTGGAGATCTGAATATTTTACAAGAATAACATTTCTCTCCAGTATGTATTTTGATGGTGCTTTTTCAAATCAGAACAATCTGAAAATGTTGCTCTGCATATTTTACAAGAATATAGTTTCTCTCTTTCTCTTTTTTTCTTTTTCATATCATTTTTGCTGGGAATTGTTTATCTTACCAGATACTAAACATTCACCTGCTATTTTAGTAATTCTAACAAAGAGATCTTTTCAGGATTCTAACTGTCCCTTTAAGTGCAATTGTTTGGATCTCTCTTGCATTTGGTTCACCTAATATAATTCTTAAAGTTCTTTTCCAGGAGCCCAGTGGCTCCCGTAATAACTGGAATAATGGATATTTCTATGCGGTTCCAGTTTCTTTTCATATCTATGAGATTCCAGTTTGTCCAGTTTGAATTTGAATATGTGCTTTCAACTAAGAACTATCTGAATATGCTGATCCACATATTTTACAAGAATATGGTTTCTATCCAGTGTGAGTTCGAATGTGCTTTAACAAAATGCAACGATATGAAAATGCTAATCCACATATTTCACAAGAATATGGTTTCTCTCCGGTGTGAATTTTAATGTGCCTTGTCAAATTGTAACTGTTTGAAAATGTTGATCCACATATTTCACAAGAATGTATTTTCTCTCCAGTGTGAATTTTAATGTGTTTTTTCAAACTGTAATTCTTTAAAAATAATAATCCACATATTGCACAAGAATGTGGTTTATCTCCAGTATGACTCAGAATGTGTCTTCTCAAAATTGAACTATCTGAAAATGATGACCCACATATTTCACAAGAATATGGTTTCTCTCCAGTGTGAATCCGCATGTGTCTTGTTAGGTTAGGATTTCTTGAAAATGCTGATCCACAAATTTTACAAGAATATGGTTTCTTTCCACTATGAATCTTAATGTGCTTATTCAATTTGTAATTCTTTGAAAATGATGATCCACATATTTTGCAAGAATATGGTTTCTCTCCAGTGTGTATCTGCATGTGGGTTTTTAAGTCAGAATTCCCTTCAAAAGCACATTCACACACTTTACAAAAATTTTTTTTCTCCATTATGCAGTGTACACATGTGCTTTGTTAAATCTGAATTTAGTGAAAATATGAATCCACACTATTTACTGGAATGAGGATTTTTTCGTGTGTGTGTTTTAAATTTGGTAACTGAGAAAATTCTTGATTCACGCACTTAACAAGTATATGGTTTCTCACCAGTGTGTGTTTGCAGCACATGGATTATTTTATAATTCTTTTGGTAATAGAAACTTTGCAGAAATGCTTAGACACATCTTATTTTTCCTTTTCATAGCCTAAATGATGAGATGTTTTTGACAATCCAACCTGTAAATAAAGAAAGGTAATATTAAAAAGGCAGATTTGTGCATTATTTCCAACAGAACATTGAAATAGTGCTTTAATCTGGTGCACAATATCAGATATTTCGTGTTTACTTATGATGCAAAAAAAAAAAAGAAAAGATTTTAACCAGCATTTCAAGCATTTTAGAAAGGCTAAAAAAAAATTCAGAGGAACAATTAAGAAATAACTAAAAAATTCTTAATAATATCAAACATTTTGGCAACAAAAATATGTATTGATCAAGTTTTAAAAAGCCTAAACTGAATAAAAACTTTTTCCATCAAAATCTTCATGTTATTATTACTATGAACGATTAAAGTATTTTTTTCCATTTTTTTAATCCTTTCTAACATGTTTAAAATTTTGGTAAAAGTTCTCGTGTTGATTTTTGTTAGTGGTTAACCAAATCATTGCAAGAGTTTACAATGGATAATGTAATATTAACTTTTTTTCCAGTGAAAACACATTAATTTAGAAATTCTAGCAAAACTCAAATAATTGTCACACTTTAATGAAACTTTCAGGACAAATTCAACAATAAATGAAATAATTTTTGAAATTATTATTTTTAAAAAAACCTCATTAAAAATACTTTTTAAAATCTGTTACCCCACTCCACGTAAACTCATGAAATTGTAAGAAATTAAATTTTGTTTAGAAAATTGTTTTTATCAGTTAAACGCAAGACACATTGGGGAATGTAAATCATCTATTACTTTTTTCAAACATCTTGCCTTTATTTGAAAAAATCTGCTCACAATAGTAAAACAAAAATGCAATAAAACTATTAATGCTGAACTGAACTCAAATCAATAATTATTTATTGAAGAAACCTATCTTTATCGGTGTTAACGACCAGAAAAAAAAAATCCAACTTCATCTCGCTTTTGGTCACCCGCTATTATCACACAGACAAGTTATTAACTGTTGAATGACATTCGGCATTGGAAACAAATTTTGACCTATTTACTTGCTGTACTGAAATTAATATGCAATTTTTTTTTTCGGTACTCAATTTCAGCAGAAACTTGTGGGTTTTTTATTTTTACTTTCAAATATATGAAAGTATAGAATTTTTTTTCAGAAGAAAGTTAATTTTCAAATACATGAAAGTAAGTGATAATTGCAATTTAGCTTAATTTTTTCAGATGAAAGTTAACTTTCAAATATAGGGAAATAACTGATAAGAGTAGTTTAATTAACCTTGAAATATATTGCATGTATTTGCGTGTTGTTTTTTCATTTTGTTTTTGTACCTAATTTCAGAAGAAAGTTAACTTTCAAATAAGAGATAAGTGTTGTTTTACTTAACCTTCATATATATGAAAATACTTATAAATTATAAATAACAAAAAGAACAAAATAAGTCGTACAGTAAAGCATTTTTTTACACTTAACATTGAAAATAAAACAATAATTACATCAATTGGAAAGGAAGTTAAAAGTTAAAAAATGGAAAAATCACATTGACATTTTTTTAAAAATGCAGTAGTTTTAAGGAAGTTGCGTGTATTTGCGTTTTGTTTTTTTTTGGTACTTAATATATTTGAAGGACAATTAAACTACATTTATCACAGATTTGTATATATTTGTTTTCTTAAAAAAATTCTATATTTTCATATATTTTGAAAGCTAACTTTCATTGGAAAAAAATTAAGTAAAACTACAATTATCACTTATTTTCATATTTTTGAAAATTATAAACAAAAAAAATAAAAAATGGAAAAAAAAACCACAAAAACAAGCAACTTTCTGCTCATATTGAGTCCCGATAAAAAAAATAAATCACGTATTAATTTCAGTAAAGGAAGTAAATAGGCCAAAATTTGTTTCCTCCGCCAAAAGTCATTCAGCAGTGAATGTAAGCCTGTAATGGGGACAAAACGATCAAGAAGTTCGATGTTTTTCTGGTCGTTAACATCAATAAAGTTAGGTTTCTTCAATAACTAATAGTGGATTTGAGTTCAGCATATACATTTGCACGAAATTAAGGCTGTTTCGAAAAAGTTGAAGGGATAAAACTAAAAGCCTTCAGGACCTAAAACGAAAATTTACCATTTTACTATTCAGAGCAGACTTTCTAAAAAATAGTCCGGTAATTAAAATAAAATGTACATGATTTCCCAATGAGTCATGCATTTAATTTAACTAATAAACAAAAAATTGGGAGAATGTTTTTATTATTTCTACAAGTTTCATGCAATTAATTTAGGAACGTCAGTGAAATTTATATTTTTCCAAAATTTTCTAAAAAAAAAAAAAAAAAAATAATTGCATAATCAATCTCATTCATTAGTGAATAAATTCTAAAAGTTTCATTAAATCAGACAATTAGTTGATTTTTGCAACAATTTTCAAATAATTGTGTTTTTCAACGCCAAAAAAGATTTTCTGCATAATTAATTAAACATAGCATGAATCGCTGACGGAAAAAAAAAGAAAATTTGAGATTTTGAACGTGTTAAAAAAAAAGGTTAAATTTTTTTTAAAAAATAATGCCAAGAAAATTTGATTTTTCCTCTTAATAAGAACATAAACATTTTTGATAATAAAATTATTCTGAGCTTGTTTTTTTTTTTTTTCTTTTTTTAACAAAAAACATTTCGGTAACTGAATTAAAAGCACCTTAGGCTATTATCTTTGAAATAAAAGCAAAATATAAGCGAATTTCTTTCCAAGAAAAAGATATTTAATAAATCATTTCAATTGCTTTTTTATTTTTAGGAAATCAGTGACGGTTCGTCAAACTTACCTTTTCAGGGCGAATCTAGATTTTCAAAAAACAAAAAAAAAAACGATTAAGTTGATCTTGTTCGAGTTGATATTTCTTTTTCAACATCAACAATATTTGGCAATCAAGAAAACTTAAGATTTTTAAAGAAATTGTAATAAAAAAAGCAAAATGATTAAAAAAAATCGCAATGGATAACATAACTGTTTTTTTCCAGTGAAAAACACATTAATTTAGAAATTCTTGCAAAACTCAAATAATTGTCGCACTTGAATGAAACTTTCAGGAATAATTAAAAAATGAATGAAATTATTTTTGAAATTATTATTTTAAAAAAAATCTTAATAAGAATATTTTTAAAATCTGTTAAAATTTGGACAATGTTGTCAATTCTGGTCACCATATATACACTTATCTTGCATCTGCCTGACTCTCACCACATGTTAATAACAGTTAAATCATACGAAGAAAAGACAGCAAGATCAACACTTTGCGTTTAAGATATACTTTCATTCTAAATTTCATGCTATAAAGAAGTAATGCTTGTATAAATGAAATTAATGTAACTTTAAATTTTATTTGCTAATTTTCAAAAAATAGCATATTACAAATTTATATTTTATTTTTGCGTGAATCGCTGACGGAAAAGAAATTTTAATTGAGATTTTGAACGTGTTAAAAAAGATTAAAAAATAACGACAAGAAAATCTGATTTTTCCTCTTATTAAGAACATAAACATTTTTTTGATAATAAAATTGTTTTTATTCTGAGCCTTTTTTTCTTTTTTTTAACATGTTATGCTGTTTTTTTTTGTTTTTTTTTTTTTGGTAATTGATTTGAGGCACCTAGTTTTAGTCTATTATCTTTGAAATAAAAGCAAAAAAATGTAAGCGAATTTCTTTAAAAGAAGAAAACATTTAATAAATGATTTCAAATGTTTTGTGTCGTGGTTCTTTTTTTTTAGGAAATCCGTGACTGTTCGTCTAACTTACCTTTTCCAGGGCGAATCTAAAAGCTTTTCATAGAAAAACAAACAGGATTAAAAGTTTCTCTTGTTTTTCGAATTCATATTTCTGTCTTTCAACATCGACAATATTTGGCAACTAATACTACTTAAGATTTTTAAATAAATTGCAATAAAAAAAAAGAAAAAGAATTTGAAACAAGATCGCATGGAGTTAGTGAAGTGAACATAAGAAATACCTGAAACGGTGTAAACGGAAAATTTGTTCCTTGGTAAAAATACTTCGGATATAAACAATTTTTAGACATAAAACTTTAATTATTGACGAAAAGAATTGACAGAAATATTAAGAAAAAAAACTCTGAAAAATCCAACATTTGTCTAAGAAATTAGCTTGAATATGAATTAATAAGTTTAAGAATGAATTAGCATTTTCAAAAATCTAGCGAAAATAACATTTATGTGGGGTTCCAGAAAATCCCAGATTAAAAAAGGAGATTTTAATGAGGGATATCCGGTCCACAAAAAACAACACAAATTTCAACAAATGACAACGCAACAAGAAATGTATAAAATATTGTATTTCACTATATATATATATATATAAATTAGAGAAAATTTTCAAAAGTCAAAGGTGTCGGATGTACATTTCGACAGAGGATCTCTAATAGAGACTCTATGTCACATCAGCGACATAGTTTTTCAAAATGGCGAAGGCC
>JBBBDQ010030475.1:242500-331641 GCA_037127315.1 Ascarosepion bandense
AGCCCAGGGGTGGAGTCGCCGACTGATGCCATTTCGGCTGGGTTTCAATCCTGGGTAAAAATGCAATCGGAGTCTAACCGTACTGATGAGCTGTGATACGGTGAAACAGATCTGTCTGCAGATGACAATATATATATATATATATATATATATATATATGATGTTTCATTCTTTATATTTTGGTTATAATAAAATTATTGTTGTATTATAAAATGTGTTCAATACAATTATGTTGTAGATATTTTGAATATTCTTCATTTGTAAACGAGTTATTACGCAACATCGGATTCTACCAAGTGGTGTCTTCAGGCAACTTGCAAATCACCTTAAGACACCACATGGTAGAAACCTAGGTTGTGCAATAACTCGTTTACAAATGAAGAATATATATATATATATGGACCAGAGGTAGAATCGCCGACTGAGGCAATTTCGGTCGGGTTTCAGTCCTGGGTTAAAAAGCAATATGAGTCTAACCGTGCTGATGAGCTGTGATACAGCGAAACAGATCTGACTGCGGATGATTATAGTATTTATGCCCTCACACACTGATTGAGCACTCTGGAACAATGGGGGACTTTGTAAACAGTTGCTACTCAGGCATATAAGCATCGCTCATTCAATAATAAATTAGAGCACTCTAGCTATTGAGCGTGTATAAAGATATATGCACTAAAAGTCTGCCTTCTTCTACCGAACACTCGTGGCCCAGAGGTAGAATTGCCGACTGATGCAAATTTGGTCGGGTTTCAGTCCTGGGTTAAAAAACAGTTGGAGTCTAGCCATACTGATGAGCTGTGATACAGCGAAACAGATCTGTCTGTGGATGACTATAGTATATATATATATATATATATTTTTTTTTTTTTTCTTTAATCCAAAGTGGAAGAGTGGGAAGGTAAATTCCAAGAACCTGATCCTAATTAATATTAAAAAATGTTCAATATTAAAAAATGATGCAGGAGGAGAGCTCAATGTATGTAAGATTACAGAGCCAATATAAATTAGAGAAAATTTTCAAAATTCAAGGGTGTCGGATGCACATTTCATGAGATCTCTTACAGAGATTCCATGTCACCTCAGAGACATTGTTCTGTTCTAAATGGAGAAAGCCCTGGGGTAAAGGGCGAGAGGCAAAGTTAACAACGGTCAAGAATTGAGAGTTCCCTTAATGTCAGGGAAGTAGGATTTTTTAAGTTGGGGATATATATATATATGCATGTACGTATGTATATTTATTAATACTCCTAGTAAAAAAACACTGATAAACAGAAAATGACTGACAGAGTAGCAAAAACTCAACACAAAGGAATGTTATATCTCCATCACTATGTCACCAGAAAACTTTTAACACAAATCCTAATACTATAATGATAAATCCCACAAGATTGGAAATAGGAAAAATTAGTAAAAACAGACTTTAAAGAATAAATAAACAAATTATGGGATACCTTGGATCAAGATTATGGAAGGATACCACTGATGTAACGAATTGGTTTTATAATATAAAAGGAAAAGCTGGAATTGATAACAGACCTGAAGCATTTACATTCATGGGTTAAAATGAATTTTAAATATTAAGAATTTTTTTTTAATTTTGGTTCTAAATTTAAGCTAATAGATTGAATTTAATATTACCTATATGCAAAACAATTTTCTCTATTTCAAAAGTAATTCAAATTGACTGGAAGAATTTCTTTGCTTATTTTTCACTATTGTCTGTACGTGAGAATTCTGCCATCATTTATCTGTATTCTGTTATAAGTTTGATGATAGGTCTTTTAAAAATTTTATGAAAAATGTTATGAATTCATTTCAACATAATAGTGTAGACTGTTCTTGTTTCATTTTTCTACACATATGTGTTAAGTGATACTGGACATTAGCTGAGCATGGAAAATAGAATGAGAACTGTCTAGATTATCAATTACAAGAAATAGCTATGAAAGGGTGACAGGTACAATATTAATATCGATTTAAGTATTTAAGCTTATATGGACATGCTGGCTTGATTAGAGTGGAAATTTCAAAACTCATGGGTTAACTCACACTGAAGAGACATTTCTACTATGACATCTGTGGTTCTAAATTTGTTTGAAAGTGCAATGTCAAAAAGCATATGTTGACACACACACTTGAGAGAAAAGTGACCACTCAAAAGTCTGTGGCATCAGTTTGCCAGAAATTCATCTTTTAAACAACGTGTTAACACACAATGGAGAGAAATGATTTCCCCTTAAATTATGCAAATTTACGTTCACCCCAAAATATTAATCTCAAACTTCTTATATTGAAACATACAGGCACACGTTCCTTCCAGTGTGAAATTTACAGAGTTACTTTTACACTAAAATCAGATGCATGAATTTATGAACAAATATATATATATATATATATATATATATATATATATATATATATATATATATATTATAGTTTAGAACATGTACAAATATTATCCATTATATGGGTACATGTATAAATTACCGAAACTTGGTTATAAACAACCGACAATTTGAAATGATTTGTCTTAAGGGTAGGGGTTGCAAGTTCAAATCCTGCAAAATGACACACATTTTCGTAATAACAATTTATCGTAAATAATCAGGCCAGTAGATATAAAATATATAATACTGTTTAATTAAAAACAGAATATCTACTTAAATATGAGTTTCGATCAAAAATAATGTTCAAATAAATCATTTCATATTATAAATTATAATTTAGAACATGTACAAATTTTATCCACTAGAAATTGTACATACTGTTTCGACATTGAAGTTACAATGTCTCATCGGGTGGTGTGAAAAGGAATGGAAAGCCTCTTTTCTTATATTTGGTGAGTTCTGTGTGGGATGTTGGTGGGGGATTAGCAATAACGGAATAAGTCTTGTAAATTGTCCATTAGAATTTTGAAAAGAGGGTTGGGTAGGGAATAGAGTTGATTAATGTGTTAAGAATATTGTGGACAGATTTAACATTAGAAGATTGGGTCTAGCATTATGGCTTAATGGCTGGACTTTATTCTTTGGGTTTAGTAAAAGGGGAGAGCAAAGAAGTATAAGGGTGGGTAGGAATAGGATCGGACCGATCTTTAATGTTTATTTGCACAATTATACAATATTCTTGTATTTAAACTCAGTTTTTATAATTAATATAATTTTGTTTATTTAACCTTATTTAAGTTTGGGAAATCACTTTAAAATAGATTACAGTTTTTAGTGTGGAGTAGGTAAAATTTGATGTAAGAGTGTTGTTAATATTATAAAGTTTTATCATGTGTAAGGTGTAATAGCTTTGTTTCTATTGTCTTCAAGAAAACATTGAAATGATTAAATACATGAATAGAAATACACTTTTAAGCCAGTGGCATGAAACCACAGTAAACTGCAAACACATTAAAGAACTAACCTTACAATCATGCTAAAAATTATACAAAAGCCAAACCTAGGACCCCTTAAGGCATTTCAGGTCAACTAAAAACAAGTGCTGCATACCAGAGACTGGCCGAGAGAAAGTGATGAAATATTGGCCTGAATAAAATTGCATATAAAATATATCATAGAAATGTGTCGCTATGTTCTTTATTATTACTTTATTATTATCCTTACCACATTCACTGGAGCTCTCTTCCTTTCGCACGTCATCATTGTCATTTTCAATTTATCAAGTTTAATTTCTGCAAGAAATTCTTCTTCAAATTTTATTTCTGTATTTGTCTCCACCATATTTGAATTTTCTCCATCTTCCTCCATTTCTAGTTCTGATTTACATTCACAATCCTCATCTTTGCATTTTGATTTATCAACATATTTCTTCTGTAGGAAAACATGTAAACATGCAGCACATTTTCTTTCCTCAAATACTCTGGTAGTTTTCAACCTGCAGTCTGTCACTCATTTTTTGCACTTTACTTATTCTAATCAATAAACGAAATAAAGAAAAAGAAACAAATAAGAAAGAGATTACTCAATGGCATAAGGAATTTTTATTTCTTGTAACAAGATACAATTTGGCAAAGGGATAAAAGTAGGGTTGTTAAAAAAAATGATAATCTTTTAACTATCTCAAACTCGTTCCTCACCTGTTTGCATATTATGATGAGATAAAGAAATTTTACTTAAAAATAGAAGTCAATAATTAAAGAAGTTTATCCTATACAGCCAATAATTTTTTAAATCACTTCTTAAATCCACTTTCTGAAATCCTTTTTTCGTATCTCTTTTTATTTCATTCTTATATTCAAATTAATAATTTCAAATATAATCCATAGTAATAACATTTATAGGGTTGTTATGGGAATGCTTAATTCCCCAACACTATATTTTTTAGGCACACAAATGAATGACGAAACTTGCTTTTAGAATAACAACAAAGAATGGTTTATTACATAGTAAACGTACAAGATTGGTAGTATGTAAGTGTCCATGGTGAAGCTAGCAGCAGCGTCTTCCGCGGAAGCATTCCATGGGGGAATCAGTGGCAGCGATGTGAAAGAGACGTCCGTTACTGCCGCGGGCTCATGGCCCTCTGGCTTTCCTCCGTTCTACAAACAGGACTAGGAAAAATAGTTCTAGAGAGGAATCAATGCGCTCCGCCCGTTGATTGGTCAGTAAGTGACCGAATCTCCCGTCGGGGGCATTGATTCGCTAAAGGAAATAGATCTCTGGCTGCTACATCACCCCCTGCTTAGGCGGAAAGCCGACAGAGAAAAAGATAGCGGCCATAAAACAAAGAAGGGTACAATTTATATATAAACAGTTTTACAGAGCTTTTTGGGCCAATGTACTCGTCGACCACTGCGTGTGGTGGTGACATAGTTGTCTGTTGGCATCGTATTTTTTTCCACGGGTGTAAAGATATGTTCATGTATCTAAGTAGGGGGAATATGTGGCTCTTGTGTGTTTGTGTTAAGAAAGGCTCTTTTCACCCTGTCAATAGATACAGTTTCTTTTTTGACACTAATGTCAAGAGTGAGAAGTTTGTCAGTGCGTGAAAGCACGCGGTAAGGGCCAGTGTAAGGTTGAGTGAGAGGGGCTTTGACAGCGTCCCTTCTTAGAAAAACGTGAGTCCATGAAGAAATATCTTTTGGGACTGATGATTTGATGGTCTGTTCCCTAGGGTGCATTGGTGGGAGATTACCAAAATAAGATTGCAGTCTGTTTATATACAAAGCAGGATCTGTTCCTGTTAAATCTATAGGGTTCAACATCTGACCTGGTAATGATAGAGGTACTCCATAGACAAGTTCTGCTGGAGAGTATCCTAGGTCCTCTTTGATAGCTGCACGACAGCCAAGAAGGACAACAGGTACATATTCGTTCCATCGCTGTTGGTCAGGATAGGCACGTAATGCGGCCTTTAATTGGCGATGAAAGCGTTCTATCATCCCGTTAGAAGCAGGGTGATAGCTCGTAGTTCGAATTCGATTGATCCCTAACATTCTGGAAAGTTCCTGGATTAGGTGGGATTCAAATTGTCTGCCACGGTCAGTGGTAATTGTTGTAGGAACTCCGTAACGCGTTATCCAGCCTGTTATAAGGGCTTGCACTATGGATTCAGCTGATATGTCCTTTAGGGGAATAGCTTCGGGTCACCGTGTAAAGCGATCTATACAGGTCAGGAGGTAAGTAAATCCCTGACTGACCGGCCATGGTCCAACCAGATCAATATGGACATGGCTGAACCGAGCGTCTGGGGTGCTGAATGTTCCGAGGGGTGCACAGATATGTTTGTGCACCTTTGATTTTTGGCAGGATACGCAAGAACGTGTCCAGGCAGTGATATCACGCCTCATGTTTGGCCAGAAAAATCGCTAGCTGTAATCAGCTTCACTGTGGCTTTGGGTCCGGGGTGTGCCAATTGGTGTAGTGTGTCAAAAACAACCCTACGATGTGTCATCGGAACAAAAGGTCGAGGTGTGTCTGTTGAGGTGTCACAGATGATCTGCGTATCTGCAGTAGGCACTGGTAAGTATGCGAACTTGCAAGTTGCAAATTCAGGTGACGATAGATCAAAAGTGTCCAGGTGTGGTTGGTCAAAGGCCATCTGTCGTAAGTCGATATCTGAAGGTGAGGACAGTGAATTAATGGGAAGGCGAGACAAGGCATCTGCCGCAGCATTCTGTTCACCAGAGATATGTCGGATATCATTTGTAAATTGTAAAATAAAATCCAAGTGGTGAGTTTCGCGAGGAGAATATCTGTCCGGCTTTGAGCACAGAGCGAAAGTAAGCGGACGGTGATCGGTGTAGATCACAAATTGTCGGCCCTCTAGTGAATGCTGAAAGTGTTTCACTGCGAGGTACATTGCCAGGAGTTCACGGCCAAATGTGCTGTAACGTTGTTCTGCCGGTTTCAGCTGTCTCGAAAAATAAGCGAGAGGTTGTAGCTGTTGTTGGTGTTGCTGTTGCAAAACTGCACCTACAGCTGTGCCCGATGCATCAACGACCAATGAAAACTGGGAGTCGGGTACAGGATGTGCAAGTAGCGATGTTGTCGCTAATTTCTTCTTCACTTCGTTAAAGGCTTTTAGCTGTATGTCATTCAACGAAATCTGCTCATTTTTCTTTTTCCTGTTATGTAACATGTCAGACAGAGGAGACAGGAGATCCGCACAGTGTGGGATGAAACATCTGACATCTGTAATAGTTAAGCAGACCGAGAAAGTGTCTCAGTTGGCGAAGTGAAGTGGGTGGTTGAAGGTCTTGTAGAGCCTTCACTTTTTCAGGTAAGGGAGATATCCCTTCGGGGCTTATAATGTGTCCCAAGAAAGTTAGCGACGAAGCACCGAAAACACATTTACCAGGGTTAATCCTCACCTGGTACTTTTGAAACCGTTCGAACAGTAGGCGAAGGTAAGTAACATGTTCCTCAGGTGAGGCACTTGCTACGAGGATGTCATCTATATAATTATAGACGAAGTCCAAATCACGCACTACTTCGTCCATGAAGCGTTGGAAGGTACTAGCCGCGTTTCGCAAACCAAAAGGCATAGTTAAAAATTCAAACGCTCCAAATGGAGTAGTTACTGCAGTTTTGGGTATGTCGTCTGGGTTCACTGGTATCTGATGGTAAGCCTTAACGAGGTCTAGTTTGGAGAAGGTCTTACAACCATGCAGGGATGAAGCGAAGTCTTGTATATGTGGGATTGGGTAACGATCAGGTACCGTAATGACATTTAGTCGTCGATAGTCCCCAGTCGGACGCCAATCTCCAGAACGCTTTGGAACCATATGCAAAGGGGAAGCCCATGGACTGGACGAGGGGCGTATAATTCCCAGCTGCAGCATATGGTTAAATTCTGCCTTCGCCGCATTTAGTTTATCAGCAGGGAGGCGGCGAGGGCGTGAGAACACCGGAGCGCCTGTGGTCTCGATGTGGTGTTTTGTAGAGTGAGTTGATTTGCTCACAACGAAATTTAAGTTAGTTAACTCTGGGTAAGAGCGTAGTAATGTTTGGTATGGGTCGTCAGTGGCGGCAATGAAAAATACCGGGCTGATAGGTGAGATATTTGCCTTAAAACCCATGACGGAAAGTTCCGTATTGCCGTCAATAAGTCATCGCTTGCGCATATCCACTAAAAGGTTGAAGTGGTGCAGAAAGTCCAAGCCTAGAATGGGGTATGGTAAATCAGCTACAGTAAAAATCCATGTAAAGTCTCTCCGTAATTCCAAGTCCAGAGAACGAGAAATTTGACCGTACGTGGGAATAGGGGAGTGATTTACCGCTTGCAGTGTGATGGGCGACAATGGCGGCTTCTCAGTGAGGAGTTTCAGTGGCCAGATACTGCAAGCTGCTCCTGTGTCAACCAAACAACGTGCTTGGGACCTGGAGTCAGTGATAAAATAGGCACGGTTGTTACATAGATCTTGTGGAGAGTGTGCCGTGCTCAGATTTAAGTTTCCCTGGTTTGAAAAGGAGCAGGGCATTTTGCACCTCCGAGCCTTAGCGCCAAAACAACTGTGATAATAGCATAGTCCTGGCTTGCTTGAATGGCGGCGGTGGTGTGGGGATGGCGAATGACTTTTATGTCGACGTCTAGGCTGTTGTGAATTAAGTACGGTTAATTTGCTTACTTCATTGGTAAGCTGCACTATTGCTTTGAGTATCGCCACTTGTGTGGCACCTTCGCTTATGTTCCCAGCAGCAGAGAGGGTAGAGACTTCAGCCTTTGACTGAGGAATGGACGCGGTAATAGGCCCCTTGGTGAATTCCATCACTTTATCTGCAGAGGACGCTATTACGTCTACTGAGCTCTTCTCTACCATGGGTGCCAGAATTGCCTTTACTTGAGGGGGCAATCGTGAGAAGAAAAGTTGCTTTATAATGGCACTATCAGCAGGGACATCTTCTGCCAGCTCTCTCATTCTGCGGAGCAATTCGCTTGGCATGCGGTCTCCCAACAGCTCGTCATTGACTAAAGTTTGGAACCGCTTTTCCGCTGATAGCGACGTCCGGAGCAGAACTTCCCGCTTAATACTGTCATAAGTAGCATTAAGGGGGGTGTCAGTTATCAAATCTTTGACAACTGGTGTCAATGACGCGGGAAATGCACTAAATAAAATAGGCAATTGCCGCTCCTCCACGACGTTGTTCACTATAAAATATGACTCGAGTTGGGCAAACCAAACTTGAACGTCGCCAGCGAAAGCAGGTAAAGTAGTTGCCATTTTCTTTTTAATATATAGCATGACAACAGACCACCAAAAAAAAATATCAAAGAAACACGTCTCAATGAGAAAGAAACGAGAGGGAAAACATTTCAAAAGACACAAGAAAATAGTGATATTCGTGTTAAACGAGAAAGGTGCTGCTTTAAGGTTCCTTAGTAAGGGAGATAACTGTCAGTTTCAAGGCCTGTCTAAAAACAAGTTGGAATTAAAGATGGCGTCGCCCAATCACCATTTAGGCGGGAAAGTTAAATGTTAAGGAAGGAGGCGCTCTATTAGCTTTAACTTTCGAAAAAATAAAATGTAAAAGTGTATTACTCACTTGTATTTTTTTTTTTGTTATTGCAATAAAAATATATATATTTTTTTTTTGTACCACGTGGTCAGTTGAAAAGAGCAGAGTAGTAAGTTTCTTCTTTTTTTTTTTTTAAACTTTCTTTGAACAAAATGTAATGTTCGTTATGCTTGCTTGAGTTGGAAGTTTTTGGGTTTTTTTTTGTGAAGGCACGTGTTCAAAAAAATATTATTTGAGTAAAGGGAGCTTTTTCTCTCTCTCCTTTTAACTTTGCTTGTACTGTTGTCCGAAAGTGGAGGCCGAGTTTCGTGTTGTTATTTTTTTTTAAATTCGTTTCGCCATCCTAAGGTGCCATTCGGGGTCACCATTTTATAGGAGTTATGGGGAATGCTTAATTTCCCCAACATATTTTTTAGGCACACAAATGAATGACGAAACTTGCTTTTAGAATAACAACAAAGAATGGTTTATTACATAGTAAACGTACAAGATGGGTAGTATGTAAGTGTCCATGGTGAAGCTAGCAGCAGCGTCTTCCGCAGAAGCATTCCATGGGGAATCAGTGGCAGCGATGTGAAAGAGACGTCCGTTACTGCCGCGGGGTCATGGCTCTCTGGCTTTCCTCCGTTCTACAAACAGGACTAGGAAAAATAGTTCTAGAGAGGAATCAATGCGCTCCGCCCGTTGATTGGTCAGTGAGTGACTGAATCTCCCGTCGGGGGCATTGATTCGCTAAAGGAAATAGATCTGTGGCTGCTACACATTAATATAAAAAGTTAATCTTGTAATATACACTAGATTTTTGTAGGTGCTTTGAGTGTATATGGTGTACTGTTCCAGGAATTGCACCACAGACTCAAAGTATATGATGGGTAAGCATCATTGGGGCAATAAAACCCAAACATTTTCTCAAACCCATGTTTGTTATCATTTACTTTCAAAATCAACTATAATTCTCATTTAGAATGATTTTGCTCTTAAAAATAATCAGTATCCCATGAGATGTAAAAACAATCAAATTATTAATTAAACATATTATTAATAATGCAAATAATTTCAAATTTCATGGGCAATAAGAGAAAAATATAAATTTTAATCTAACAAAAACAGTTGAAAGAATGCGATATTATATTTTGTTTTAAATTCTCCACATAAAAGGCCTCTTATTTGGGAAGGAGTGTAACTTAAAAAACAGACTAATTTTATTTCTCCAAAATTAAAATCTAAAATATCTTAAAACTTCAAGAAGAAGATGATTTTTATTTACTTCTAGAAGCAACTTAGTCTGAAAGAAAATTCTGTCAAAGTTTTTAAACATGTTAAAATCTGAGAAAATATACTGTGCTACACTGAGAATTTTAATTATATATTTTTATTAAGATTAAATAAATCTACTTAATAACAAATATTTCTTCTTACACAGAGGGGTATGACGGCTTTCAAAATTCACTTTAAAATTTTGAAGTGAATAAAATGCAAGTAAATTGCACCAGAAGAAAATTGTTTTTGGATCAACCCAAAGAAACAGAAAACATTGTTTTAAAAATACACTGATTTAAAACACCAATAGAAAAAAAAATGGTATAAAAATTCTTTTTTTTTAGTTTTTCAAAACAAATTTAAAGTTTTTATATAACTTTCTCACTGTTGTCACATAGTAAATTAAATTCTTTTTTACGTGTGGTCTTCTTGCTTTTGATCTTTCTAGAATGTAAAAATTAGTAACTGAGAATTTTTTATTCATATGATCACAGATTTAAGCCTTCCTGTTAAGTGATAAAAATATTTTCTAAAAAGGTTTTTTTAAAATCAAAGCAGCTATTAATTATAAAATCAATTTATTAATGATTAAAATTTCATATTGTAAAGTTTTATTGCCAAAACGTTTTTGCTATTATTAAGGGGAAATTCCAATGCATTTTTTATTACTTTATTAAAATTTTTGGTCCTTTCTCAAATGTTCAAAATTTTAATTAAATTTTTTTTTTATTTTCTTTTTGGTGTCTTGTGAAAAACCTCTTTTGAGTCAGATGAAAATACATTGATTTGAAAATTCTTGCAAAAATGTAATATGGTCCTGTGTATGAGGGTAAACTACATCCGGCAACACTTATTAAGAGGTTGAGAGGAGCATGTAACCACTTCTTAATTGTTGTTGTTCTCAGGTCCACTCTCACCTGGAGTGGTAGCACCTGTTAGGGTCCCAGCTATGGGGAAATAGTTAACCCCCAAACTGAAAGAAAAATATTATCAACAATATATTTAAAAAAAAAAAATAATTACCATAACACATTTCTGAAGGAAAAATTTATCAGCAATACATCTTTGAATAGAAAACTAGAAGACATCTTCAGTTTTCTAAAATAAACAAATAATTTATCAAAATTTTATCAAAATCTAACTCGACTTCTCAATTTAACCAAACATTAAAAAAAATAGTTTAAAACCCCACATTTTAGCATTAGAAATACCTTTAAATGCCAACATTTTGGTGTGAAATAACCCAGAGAGGTGTTGATGCACCATTAAACAAAACTGAAATGAAATAATCAGATTTTAATGAAACTTTCAGGACACAAATGAAATCATTTTTGAATTTTTTATTCAAATAATATTAGAGATCTACATATTTAACAAGAATATAGTTTTTTTCCGGTGTAAATTTGAATACGTATTTGAATTAATAATTATCTAAATAGGCTGATCCACATATTTTACAAAAATATGGTTTCTTTCCAGTGTGAATTTGGTTGTCTTTTTTCAAATCAGAAATATCTGAAAATGCTGAACCACATTTTTTAAAAAAATGTCGTTTCATTTGACTGTAAATTATGATGGAGCTTTTTCAAATCAGATTAATTTGAAAATATTGCTTTGCATATTTTAGAAGAATATGGTCTCTTTCCAGTGTGAATTCAAATGTGCTTTAACAAAATGCAACGATATGAAAATGCTAATCCACATATTTCACAAGAATATGGTTTCTCTCCGGTGTGAATTTTAATGTGTTTTTTCAAACTGTAATTCTTTAAAAATAATAATCCACATATTGCACAAGAATATGATTACTCTCCAGTGTGGATTTCATTGTGTCTTTTCAAATCAGAACTATATGAAAATGCTGATCCACATACTTTACAAGTATATGGTTTCTCTCCTGTGTGAATTCGAATGTGCCTTGTTAAATTATAACTCTCTGAAAATGCTGACCCACATATTTCACAAGAAAATGATCTCTCTCCAGTGTGAATTCGAATGTGATTTTTCAAACTGTAATTCTTTGAAAATGATGAGCAGCATATTCCACAATAATATGGTTTCTCTCCAGTATGAATTCGAATGTGTGTTTTTAAATCTGATCTATTTGAAAACGTTGATCCACATACTTCACAAGAATATAGTTTCTCCCTAGTGTGAATTCGAATGTGATTTTTCAAACTATAATTCTGTGAAAATGATGATCCACATATTGGACAAGAATATGGTTTCTCTCCAGTGTGAATTGGAATGTGTCTTTTCAACATTGAACTATCCGAAAATGATGATCCACATATTGCACAAGAATATGGTTTATCTCCAGTGTGAATCCGCATGTGTCTTGTTAGGTTAGAATTTCTTGAAAATACTGATTCACATATTTCACAAGAATATGGTTTCTCTCCAGTGTGAATTCGCACATGTTCTTTCAAGTGAGAACTATTTGAAAATGCTGATCCACATATTTCACATGAATATGGTTTCTCTCCAGTGTGAATTTGCATGTGATTTTTAAAGATAGAATTATCTGAAAATGCTGATCCACATATTTCACAACAATATGGTTTCTCTTCAGCGTGAATCTGAATGTGTCTTTTCAGGTTAGAATTATCAGAAAATACGGATCCACATATTTTGCAAGAATATGGTTTCTCTTTGGTGTGAATCTGAACATGACTTTTTATTTGAGAATTATCTGAAAATACTGATCCACATATTTTACAGGAACATGGTTTTCTATGAGTGTAAATTTGAATGGGCTTTTTCAATGCACCAATTTCGGAAAAAGCTGATCTACATATTTCAGAAGAATGTGGTTTCTCTCCAGTGTGAATTCGATTGTGCATTTTCAAATTGTAATTCTTTGAAAATGATAATCCACATATTTCACAAGAATATGGTTTCTATCCAGTGTGAATTCGAATGTGTGTTTTCAATTCAAAACTAGTTGAAAATGTTGATCCACATATTTCACAAGAATATGGCTTCTCTCTAGTGTGAATTCAATTGTGCTTTTTCAGATAAGTCTTATCTGAAAATGCAGATCCGCATATTTCACAAGAATATGGTTTCTCCCCAGTATGAATTTGAATGTGCTTTTTTAAATTGTAGTTCTTTGAAAATGATGATCCACATATTTCACAAGAATATGGTTTTTCTCCAATGTGTACCTGCATGTGAGTTTTTAAGCCAGAATGCCTTGCAAAAGCACATTCACACACTTCACAAAAATGTTTTTTTCTCCATTATACAGCATAAACATGTGCTTTGTTAAATCTGAATTTAGTGAAAATATGAATCCACACAATTTACCAGAATGAGGTTTTTTTCCTGTGTGTGTTTTGAATTTGGTAATGGTGAAAATTCTTGATTCACATCCTTAACAAGTATATGGTTTTTCACCAGTATGTGTTGGCAGAACATGGATTTTTAAAGTTTGTTCCTCGTGTGTCATTTTCCGATTCTTTTAATAATGAAAACTTTGTAGAAATTCTAATTGACACACTTTATGTTGTTTTTCCTTCTCATAGCCTAAATGATATGTTTATGACAATCCAACCTGTAAATAAAGAAAGGTATTATTAAAGAGGCAGATTTGTGCATTATTTCCAACAGATCATTGAAAGACTACTTCAATCTAGATATTTCTTGGTTAGTTACAAATATATATTATATTTTTATACATTTTATTTTCATAAACATAAAATATTATTGGAGAAAAACTGCTCACAATTTGATATTTAATCGAAACAACTGTTAACTCTTTTAAAAACAAATAATCATCTGATGCTAAGCAAAATATGATTTAATTAAAATCTATGCAGTATTTGTCCTGGTCTAAATTAAGATGAAATTTACATCATCAACAAAATAACATCACCTTTACATTTACTGAGAAAAGGATTTAGTAAAAGAAAGAAGCGTTGGTGATCATCAACAAAATACCAGAAGATTTTGATGTAATGCAACATGGATCAGTAAAAAGTAGTGTTAATATTATTTACATTGTCCTCATCTTTTACGCACCAGTCTCCTTTGGGTGCCAGGAATTTCAAACTGATTGCTTTATTTTGATTCCATCTGCAATGCCACTTTTGGTGGCCATGGAGGTCTCTCCCTTTAATTTAATTCTCTATTGAACTCACAACTATTTAGGAACAACATCTATATCAACTGGGCCATGTGTTCTTAAGTGGATGAAGATGTTGGTTAATTCCTGTGACTCGACCCAAAAAGTTGTTAGTTCAATACCAGGCTACAGCAGTGGTGAACACCTGAAGAGTTAGGTTAGAGGGAGTTAACTTATGACTATCAAAGAGGATTTGCACGAGGAATGAGAATGACATACCCCCAGGGATTGTAATAAAGGGTTCAGATAGAAATTCCTAGCACCTGAAGAAGGCTGAAGCATACAACCACTGAAATATCATAAAAATGGCAACAAAGATGAGGACAATAGTCCAAATAATGTAAATACTCTAAATACTACCTCATCTCAGAAACATAGACAAATAGAATCATCTATTATTAAACGTCGTACAAATGGCAACAAAGATGAGGACAATAGTTCAAATAATGTAAATAGTCTAAATACTACCTCATCTCAGAAACATAGACAAATAGAATGATCTATTATTAAACGTCATACAAATGGCAACCAAGATGAGGACAATAGTCCGAATAATGTAAATACTGTAAATACTACCTCATCTCAGAAACATAGACAAATAGAATGATTTATTATTAAACGTCGTACAAATGGCAACAAAGATGAGGACAATAGTCCAAATAATGTAAATAGTGTAAATACTACCTCATCTCAGAAACATAGACAAATAGAATCATCTATTATTAAACATCATACAAATGGCAACAAAGATGAGGACAATAGTCCAAATAATGTAAATAGTGTAAATACTACCTCATCTCAGAAACATAAACAAATAGAATGATCTATTATTAAACGTCATACAAATGGCAACCAAGATGAGGACAATAGTCCGAATAATGTAAATACTCTAAATACTACCTCATCTCAGAAATATAGACAAATAGAATGATCTATTATTAAACGTCGTACAAATGGCAACAAAGATGAGGACAATAGTCCAAATAATGTAAATAGTGTAAATACTACCTCATCTCAGAAAAATAGACAAATAGAATGATCTATTATTAAACGTTGTACAAATGGCAACAAAGATGAGGACAATAGTCCAAATAATGTACTACCTCATCTCATAAACATATTCAAATACTAAAACAAAGGATGCGTTCATATTATTTACATTGTTCAAACTATTGTCCTCATCTTTATTGGCATGTTTATAATCCTGCCTCCTTCAGGTGCTAGAAATTTCAAACTAATTGCTTTATTTCGATTTCATCTGTGATGCAACTTCTGGTAGATATGGAATTTTCTCCCTTTAACTTATGTCTCTAAGCTATTTGTTCACCACTACTGTAGATTGAACCTATAATGCTTTGAGTCAAGTAAGTGGAACTAACCAACACCTATATTCACTGGCCCTGAAGAAGGCTGGAGAGTGCAACAGCTGAAACGTCATGAACATGGCAATAAATTTGAGAACAATAGTCCAAACAATTTAAAAACGAAATTATCTCAGAAGTACAGACAAATAAAAAAAGGAAGCTAGTATTGGCCATTATCAATAAAATATAAGAATTAGATGTATTGAACAAAGGATTTAGGAAAAGATTAGACAAAAGAAAGAACTACATACCATGACCACCAAAACACATATTCTCCATTAGATCCAAACTACTATCATCTTTCTGACCTGTCACGTGAGTGATTACCGCCAGATGTAGTGAGAAGCTAAGTATGGTTGACCAGAATTGACATAAATTTATGAAGCATTTTATAAGACGAACAAAAAAAAAATGGAAGCATTCAAAAATCATTTACAATCTGTCTTCATGAAGAATGCTAATTGATAGCGTTATTAAATAAAACTATTTTCTAATCCTAAATTGAAATGCTGACTACAATTCAAGAGTCCACACTCTACAATATTTTTGAAGAGATTTTGAAACTTGTTATTTTCACTTCTTGTCTAAAATGGCAATTCAATGAAGGACGAGAAAACTCGTCAATGTTTGAAAAATGCCTGAAAAGAAAGATTTATTTAAAAATGGGGTAAATTTTTGTTTTATGTCCCAAAGGCTTACATCTCTTTAAATTTTTCTAAAATGGCCTTATTTCCGTACCAATGTATGCTGAACTCCAATCAACAATTAGAGATTGAAGAAACCTACCATTTTGAAGTTAACGACCAGAAAAATTCTAACTTCTCGCTCTTTTTATCACCCACTACTGGCACAGTGATATGTCATTTGTTGCTGAATGACTTTAGATGTAGGAAGCTAATTTCGGCCTATTTACATCCCTTACTGAAAAGCCTGAAGAAATTACTATGTGATTTATTTTTTTTCGGAACTCAATTTCAGCAGAAATTTGTGTGTATTTGGATGTTTCTTTTCCTCTTTTTTGTTGGTAATTAATTTAAGAAGAAACTTAACTTTCAAACATATGAAAATAAGTGACAATTGTATGTTTTACTTAATTTTTTTCAGACAAAGTTGACTTTCAAATATATGAAAATATAGAATTTTTTTTTAAGAAAGTTAACTTTCAAATGTATGAAAATAAGTGGTTAGGAGATCTAGTATAACAAAGAAATATTTTCTCACAAATTACTTCCACAACGCAGAGAAAAATCACTTAAAGTTCAGACTCGAATATCGGGCCAGAAAAAGAAAATGCCGAAAATTCAATTCACTGGCACATTCTTGTGAACTGCTATCCACATAACCAGTCAGATGAAAATAAATTTCTCCCCCACTCCAAGAACAATGACTGCTTTTATCGGCCGATCAGTTTTTTCCATTGGCCGACAACTCAGAGAGGATGCAAAATATTTGCATATATTTTTATAGCAACTCCTGCAACGGACTTGTTTTTTTTTTTAAATATTCCATTTTCAGCATGTTATGCAGAATATGTACCCCTTTTTTCTGTTTGGGTCTGTAATCCTCTTTTTTGCTGCATTTTCCATCGTAGTATCAACACGACGCACTGTCGCTTGGTTTGACAAGGTAAGTAACCATTTTCTTCGCTATACCCCCACCCATAATCACAAATCGAACAGCTTGGAGCAGGTCTCTTTATCCTGGTGCTTTGTCGTAATGGGATGATCTCCACCATGCGTGTCAGAGATTCGTCTTCTGAGGAGTCATTAGAACCAACGAAAAGACGAAGATCTTTTACATTCCGTGGCATCTCGTCAACTATTATTGTTTGCAGACTTACGATGTCTGTCACTTATACCTGGAGGTGTACCGGTCATCGGGAGCTTTCACCCATACTCTGTTCCCAACTTTGTATATACTGTAATCCTTACAGTGATCAGTTGGTAATGTAGTAGTAATTCCCTTCACTTTCAGTTGGTATCAGTGAATCATTTGATGATACATAATCCTTCGGCGTGATATTATGCCAGTATACGGCCTCCATTATCGAACATTGCTTTCTTGTTGCAATTCTCTTTATGCTCTGATGAGATCTTTCCACTGTACTGTTACTGCAGGAACATAATCGCAACGAAAACGAAGTTGAACTCCCCATTCATCCAAGAAATCTTTAAAGGACTTACTGCAAAATGCAATGTCATTGTCGGTTAGTATTTCTGATGGTGGGCCTCGTTCACAAAAAGTACTTTCCAACTGTCAGATGACGCTTCTCAAGTCTTATTGAGGCAAGCGTCGCCATATCGCAAATCGACTGGGGCTGCAATCAATTAACGTAAGGTAGTGTTGTCCACCATAATGCATAATATCCATTCCCAAGCAGGTCCAGATTCCAGTCACACTTAGGTTGCCACGTGGCCAACGACTTGAGGCTGGGTCAATTGACTGGCATTCTTAACATTTTCTGACTACTACCTTGACAGCTGATTTGGGTGTCGTAGGGTAAACTAGTCTCACAAAATACAGCATTCCCCTGATACCAGGATGCCCACTCTGGCAATGTTATGACACGTATCTGATCAGGAGAGGTTCCCTTCACTATAGAAGCACATACCAGATGTGTAGGTTCAATTTCCTTTTTCCAAGACACAATGAAGCAATATGTTCTATTTCTTGACACCTGAAGCAACGCGGCGTTGTGCCTGACCTGTGTGACTCAGGCATCTTCTTGTCCAACTGTGCAGTCCCTGGTAAAGTGATTCCACCCAGAGCATCTATAGCATCGCTTACCCTCCTGACGTTTATCATGTGGATATTTATCAATTCCACCTGGCAAAATGGTAGCTGCAACCATTTCCTCACAGTTGTGATTTGATCTTTCATTATGGTCCGAGCTCGGTCCAATAGTTGGTTTGTCTTCATGTCTTCCATTCTGAAGACGCGCACAGTAGTTGTTTGATGTGCGCTGGTAAGCCTGCTATGAACACACATGTGAGACCTTGCTCAGATATTCCGCTGAATAGACCCGCTAGCTTCTTAAAGTTAGCCAAAAACATGTTGATGGAATTGTCCGGGCACAGCTGGCATTCCAGCTGTGCCCGGAATAAGCCAAGAAACGATCTGGCACAAAGGCAATCCACAGGGCCTGTTTTATTTGCTCGACATCTGACTTTTGCTCCGAGTTTAACTGTTGGTAAACAGCAAATGCTCCACCCATCAAGCTTAGAGGAAGAACATGTTCAACCTTTTTAATTCCACACAGGTCACAAACAAGTTCTGCCTTCTCAATCCATTCAGTAATTCAGTAACTGCGGTCGAGTTACCAAACCATCAAAGTCTGGTATCAACTTCATATCAAAAGTTTTGTCTGTCATAATGCCAAAATAGCTTGTACAAGATCTGATATTGCAAAGAAATATTTTCTTGCAAATTACTTCCACAATGCAGAGAAAAATCACTTAAAATTCAGACTCGGATATTAGGCCAGAAAAAGAAAATGCCAAAAATTCAATTCGCTGGTACACTCTCGTGAACTGCTATCCAGGTAACAAGTCAGACGAAAATAAATTTTTCCCCCACTTTGAGAACAACGACTGCTTTAATCGGCCGATCAATTTTTTCCACTGGCCAATAACTCAGAGAGGACGCAAAATATTTGCATATAGTTTTATAGCGACTCCTGCGATGGACTTTTTTTTCTTTTTAAATATTCTGTCTTCAGAATGTTATGCAGAATATGTGCTCCTTTTTTCTGTTTGGGTCTGTAATCCGCATTTTCGCATTTTCGCCACATTTTCTGTCATAGTATTAACGCAATGCACTGTTGCTTAGTTTGACTCGGTAAGTCACCATTTTCATCACTATAAAATGATAAGTGTAGTTTAATTAACCTTCAAATATATTGAGTTCATTTGTGTGTTTCTTTTCCCTTTTTTATTAAATTTCAAAAGAAATTTAAGAAATTTAACTTTCAAATATATGAAAATAAGTGTTAAGTCTAGTTTTACTTAACCTTCAAATATATGAAAATATATTTGTGTGTTTTATTCTTTTTTTGTTGGTAATTAATTTAAGAAAGTTACATGTACTTAATTTGTGAAGAAAGTTAACGTTAAAATATATGAAAATATAGAATTTTTCATAAGTGATAAGTGTAGTTTAACCTTCAAATACATTGCAAGTATTTTTTCCTTTTTTTTTAATTTCAGAAGAAAGTTAACTTTCAAATTTATGAAAATAAGTGATAAGGTTTAGTTTAATTAACCTTCAAATATATTGCGTGTATTTTTGTGTGTTGTTTTTTCCTTATTTCTTTTTTTGCTACTTAATTTCAGAAGAAACTTAACTTTCAAATATATGAAAATAAGTGATAATTGTAGTTTTACTTAATTTTTTCAGACAAAAGTTAATTTTCAAATATATGAAAATGTAGATTTTTTTTTTCAAGAAAGTTAACTTTAACGTTAAGTAAAGTTTTCTTAATTGGCAACTTTAAAAAAAAGGAAAAAAAAACACACAAATACACGCGACTTTCTGAAAACTACTGCATTTGTCAATACCTTTCTTCTGAAATTAAGTACCAAAAAAAAAAACAAAGAAAAAACACGCAA
The DNA here is from genome assembly GCA_037127315.1 of Ascarosepion bandense. Lineage (NCBI taxonomy): Eukaryota > Metazoa > Mollusca > Cephalopoda > Sepiida > Sepiidae > Ascarosepion > Ascarosepion bandense. Next base: position 262,824 of record JBBBDQ010030475.1, read on the forward strand.
ATACATGCAATATATTTGAAGGTTAATTAAACTACACTTATCACTTATTTTCTTATATTTCAAAGTTAACTTTCTTCTGAAATTAAGTACCAAAAAAAAATTGCATAGTAATTTCTGTAAAAAATTTACAGTAAAGGAAGTAAATAGGCCGAAATTAGCTTCCTACGCCTAAAGTCATTCAGCAGCAAATGACATATCACTGTGCTGATGGTGGGTGACAAAAAGAGGAAGAAGTAGCTCGATTTTTTTTCTGGTCATTGACATAAAAAAAGGTAGGTTTCTTCAATCTCTAATTGTTGATTGAAGTTCAGCATATACATTTGCACAGAAATAAGGCTACTTTGGAAAAGTTTGAAGGGATAAAAGCCTTTGGGATCTAAAACCAAAATTTACCAAAAATGGAAATTCAGTTTTCTTTTTCATTCTCATTCACTTTATAGGTACCGCCACTAAATCACTAAAAAAACAGCAAAGTATGAATAAAAAAGGACACAAACTTAATAAAACAAACTTTTTTCATCAAAATCTTTATATTATTTAAGAGGAAAGATCAAAGTAATTTTTACTTAAAACATTTTCGAAATTTTGTCAGAAAATTTTGTTTTGATTTGAGTTAGCGGCTAAAAAAAAGAGTTACAATTGTTTTACAATGGAAAACGTAATGATGACATCATCCACTTTTTTTCTGGTGATACACATTAATTTGAAAATTCTTGCAAAAATCAGTTTCAGTTTAAAATACATCAGTGTAGGTACCTCCAATCAATTCTTAGATACCTAAATTTAAATTGAAAATTTAAAAATAATTAATCTATCTTCAAGCTTTAAAATTAGGTCTATTTGAAAGCCAAGGGATTAAAGTTAGTAATTCCAATAATCAAAATACATTGGTGTATTTTAAACTGAAATTATATCGATTGGAATCCGAAATTTTTCGAAAAAAAACAAACAAACTTTAAATTTTCCGCCATTTTTTGATTTATTGACAGGTGACGTCAACAGTAGCCAACTTTCTGTTTAAAAAATCTTGAAAAAAAATATATACATCAAACACACTTTTTTAAAGTCAATTGTTTAAATTGAAACTTACCTTAATCTGATTTCACATAATAGTAATTGCTTGCTTTATGAAATTTAAGACAGAAACTTATCTTAAATATAGTAGTCCTGTCATCAACGTATTCCGAGGTGTGACTGATTGAATATATCAGCTACTGTCTGTCAACACCCCAAGTATGGCATCCAGAAGTGCCAAATTTTTATGTATCTAAAAAACAGGTTTCTGTTTTTTTAACTGCATAGCTAACCATAACATAATATTTTCATCAATTACATAATATTTTATACAATGTTCGTTTAGCATTATAGCTGGATGATTGAATATGCTTGCTAAATAAATAAAAATTGAAATTGCTTTTAAAATAATTTTACAATTTAATAACAAAGAATTAAATTAAAATAACCCAATAAAGTTATGAAATATTATGCTAATTATTAATATTTTTATTATGCCTTATTCATATTAATTAGTAAGATAACTAGGTAAAAATATCTAATTTAACTTTTGCATAACTGTAGATATCATAAATAAGTATCTATATTTTTTGTACATGTCATACTGTATTTATGTAATATCTTGAAGAGAAAGGAATTTCGGGAATATTTTGTGACACCTGAAAAAAGCCGTGGTGTTTTCTTAATTGGCACTCCAATCCTCCTCACTGTTTAGCTGCTTTTCCAGGTACAGGTATGTGGGTATCTCACTTAATTTGATAACTAAGGGTAAAATAATTTTATAACATGTGTTTTGTACAATCATTTACAATTTAAAAAAGAACATGAAAGTAGGAGTTAATCAACAAAAATGCATAAATTCATTAGTAGGATTAGGCTATGAAATAAAATAGAAAAAAATGTCCTTTTCATTCAATTGAAAATAAAAAAATGAAACCTTTTCCAATTTGTTTTAATCGTAGCTAGGCACCATAAAATTGTAGTACATATTTGTTTCTTAAAAACATTCTGTAAACACAAATTGAAATTAAACATTTTTTTAAAATTCCAACTTTCCTCTTGATTTTTTCCATTATGAATGTAGGTATCTCCCTTAATTTGATAACTAAGGGTTGTAGGGAATTTGGTAAGTGCTTGGTTGATGTGCTTCCGTATTTTACGGGTATTGCTCTCGATATTAGTTCCCCCACAAATACGACACAATGTTTTACAATCGCGCAAAAGAAATGGAATAAGTCACAACGAACATTAAACAACAAACAATTTAATATGTATAAAATAAAATTAGCATGTGGAAACAAATAAAATACATGATGTGAAAAATTGCCTTTTGGAAAATAAAGTTTGGCAAGAAGTTAAATTTGTTTAAAGGTGTGTGTAAGTTTATATTAACAGGGTCCGTAAATAAGTCGTTCTTACTTACATTAAGTTCATCTCGGGTGGCGACAGCGTGTCGCGTTGATGAAAGAAAGTTTGTCGGGTTTTTTCTTTCACGGCCCTCTGTAGCTAGGTCATGAACTTTGGTGTGGAAGAATGACTTGGCCGGACAAAGTATCGGTTACATGCTGACTTAATGGCTAGCTTGGTGACTGACCTCCTTCTTCCTAACTGTGTGTTATTTATATACCATAATAGTGGATCAAAGAATCTTCCTAACATTTAGGTGTGAAGACATTTATTGACCAATCAGATTTGTATTTTACTATTTTGTTTTGGGGCCTAAATATTTTTTGTTAATTGACTTCCGATCCTATTTTTCTAGAATGTTCTTATTCTATGTTTTTAGCTGATTGGTTGAGAAATATAAAAATGTAATTTAAATTCTAATGCCGTTTTGATCCAAAATTTCTATAATGTTTTTATGTATTTTCTAATTGCTTATTTTAATAGAAAAAAAAATGTGTATTCCATAGGGTAAAAATAATTTTATAACATGTGTTTTGTACATTCATTTACAATTAAAAATAAACTTTAAAGTATTAGGTTAACATTGAAAATGCATAATTTCATTAGTAAGATTAGGCTATGAAATAAAGAAATTAAAAAATGGCTTTTTCATTCAATTGAAAAGAAAAAATGAAACCTTTTCCAAATTGTTTTAATCTTAGCCTATCCACCATAACATTGTAGTACATATTTATTTTGTAGTCACATTTTGCAAACACACATTGAAAGTAAACATTTTTATCCCTAATAATTTCTTTTATGAATCATTACTACATGCCATTGGATTGAACAGCCCAAAAAAGCAAAACAAATGAAAAAGTTTTGATGTTTTTTCTAAATTCTGTCAGGTAGATAGATTCACAATTAATATTAAAAATGATTAAACTAATAAGTTAAAAATATAAAAGTTACTTTAAATATTTCAATTCTGACTAGAAATGAGTTCTTTCTTGAGCGATTCAGAGACACGCATGAAAAGAATAGCAGTAAGGACCTTTGGAGTTTATATACAGGAAAATTTTATGTAAGGGCGAACAGCCCTTGAGTCACGTGACCTTATACAGATTTATATCGTTTATGGGCACCCGTACTTACCAAAAAATGGGAAATTAACATGCAAAAATAAACAGTTTTAATTAAATTACAAAAAAAAAAAGCTTCTCTTTTAGAGTAACTTTTTAAATTTTTCGATTAATAAATATATTTGCCACACATTAATTAAAAAACATCTGAGAGAACTATAAGGAGAAAATTGTTTATAAAAGTAATTAAAAGTTTACCCAAATAAAAATTGGCATAGTTTTATTGCATTTTTGTTTTTCTAATTCAGAGCTGATTTTCTAAAAGGTAGCTTGTTTTGAAGAAAAAATGACAGTTGATTAGCTTTCCTTAATGACTCTTGAATTTAATGAAAACTATCTATATTTTGTGACCGAGTTGCATTTTTCGACATTTCTGGAAATTAAATATGGGGAGGGGGTGTAACAAATTTTTAAAAAAAAATAATTTTTTACCAATATTTTAAAAAAATAATTATTTAAAAAATCATTTCAGTCATTTGTGAATAAGTCCTGAAATTTTCATCAAAATCAGACGATTATTTGAGTTTTGCAAGAATTTCCAAATTAATGTCTTTCACAGTCAAAAAATGCCTTCGCGTAATATTACGCTGTTGACGTAATAAATTCTAGCGTCAATTTACAACTTTCACTGACGAGAGAAAAAAAAGATTTTCTACCACTAAATGAGCCTTTCAGAACCTGTTACAACAATTTTAAAAATTTGTAAAAATAATGAAAAAATACTTTGATCTATCCTCTTTATGATAGCATAAACATTTTGCTGAGAAAACTTTGTTTTTATTTAGTTTTGAGGCCTTTTCAGACTAAGCTGATTTTCCCACGGTAAAATTGGAGGTACCTACATCAGTGTATTTTCCTTACTGGAATTAACATTTAATCTCTTGGCTTTCAATCAAAGCTAATTTTAAAGCTTGAAGATAACTTATTTATTTTTAAAATTTAAATTTAGGTATGCTGTTTTTACAGATATTTATGTACCTACTTTGGTTATCATCTGTTTAATTTGAGATTCCAATATAACTTCTGTTTGAAATACACCAGCAGAGTGTGTTATCTTTCAAATAAAAGCGAAATGTAAGCGAATTTCTTTCATAAATTATTTCAAATGCTTTTGTCTTTCGGGAAATCAGTGACGATTCGTCTAACTTACCTTTTCACGGCGAATCTAAAAGCTTTTCATAGAAAAACAAACAGGATTAAGATGCTCGACTTGATATTTCTTTCTCAACATCGACAATATTTGGCTATCAAGAAAACTTCAGATTTTTAAAGAAACTGCGATAAAAAAAGATTAATTATTTGAAAATAGACCGCAAGTAGCTAGTGAGCTGAATAAAGGAGGTACCGGAAACGGTGTAAATATAGAATTTGTTCCTTGATAAAAAAAAAAAAATAATAATTCGGGTAAAAACAATAAACGTAAAAGATCTTGGCAGAAATATTAAGAAAAAAACTTTGAAAAATCCAACATTTGTCCAAGAGAGATTTGCTTCAATGAAAATTAATAACTTTAAGAATTAATCAACGAAATTTGTTAAAAGTTTTATCTTCAAATTTCAAAAATTTAGTTAAAGCACGATATAATCCATTAGGTTTTTTCTTTGTTTATTACTTATAGTCTCCCACTCTCTCTCACACACACACACACACATATACATATATATATATATATATATATATATATGGCACACACACACAAAGCTATATATATATATATATATATATATATATATATCCGAATAATTAGTATGATTTTGAATTTGATTATATATTGGTGTGGTGGTAATTGTGATTAAAACAGATTAACTATTATATCTTAATTTTTTAATTTTCTTAGTTTTTTTAATTGCAATTTCTTATCCTTTCACTTAATATGTAAAATTTATTTATTTTTAAACTAAATAATTAAGTTCAAACAACTAAATTTAAATAGACTAATTAGGCTTACTTTTAAATTAATCTTTTAAACTTTATATTGTATTTTGTCTTGTTGATTGTTTCATGAGTATAATTTTGATTAGTGGTGTGATGGTATTTGTGATTACAACGGATTGATTATGTCATAAATATTTTTTTTAGACTCTAATTTTTTATCCTTTCACCGTTAATATATAATATTTAATTTTTATTTTTTTATTTTCATTTTCTCCTATCATCTTTTCTTTCCAATTTAAATTTATTCCTCTCTTCTTTCTTCTTTTTCTTCTCTTTTCGTTTACGTTTAAGATACTTACCCTTTCTCTAAAGCTCGCTCTCTCTCCCTCCCTCCCCCCCTCTCTCTCTCTCTCTCACTTAACCCCCTTTCTTTACTTTTCAAATCTACGCGTCAGCAGGCTAACTGACTTGCATAATGTATCTTTAAGTTGACATCCGCTCACACGCGTGCTCTTTGATTATATGTTGCGTATATATAAGATTATGTATGAATGTGTGTGTGTGTGTGTGTGTGTGTGTGTGTGTGTGTGTGTGTATTCGCTGAACTGATGTAATGATATAATTTTCTTAAAATTTTCTCTTTTAAGGGAGCAATGTTTATTTTTATTCCGTTTTTTTTTTTAATTTTTTTTTTTTGGTGGGGGTCTTTGTTTATGAATTTCATTCGTGTAAAATCTTCTGTACAATAAAGACGGAAGCTGATGATGGTTTGCCTGAAATCGGCCTTAACTTCCGATTTACCATAAAATAACGTGTCTGCCTTAATTTTTTCTTATATTTGTTCTATATGTAAAGAAATTAGAGAGTTATCCTTTTTATTAGAATTTTTAGAATTCCCTCTTTTCCTTATCTGAGTTGAGAGTTTAAAAGTTGAAATTTAGCCATGTCTGGGCGAATATAAGTGGTAGGGGAAACAAAAGGCAAAGGAAAAGAAAGAAAAAGGAAAGGAAAAAGGGGGAAGTGGTGGTTGACAGGGAAGTAAGCTAAGAAAAGAAAAAAGGAAAAAATCTTTCTCCATAGAAACAAGGGAAATTGTTATGATGCCTGTTGAAACAAACTTTACCAAAGTGATTTTAATTTAAATAAATGGAACAAATTTTGTAGAAAAAAATTGACATACAAATCCAAATTTAAATATAAATTTTGAATTTTAGATATAAATTAAAATATAAATAAAAATAAAAATATTAACTTTAAGGGTAGATTTGAAAATTATTAAAAGCGTCTTAGTACGAAATTATTATAGTTTATTTCTATTTTTATTGTAAAGGCCCTGGTAAAAGTTAACCAGAACTAATTTTTATGCGTAAAAGGGAAATTGGATTTAGTAGTAAAAATAATATATATATATATATATATATATATATATATATATATATATATATATATATATAAGAAAGCCCAGGTAAGTTAAAGGAGTAAAATTGTTATGACCAACAAAATGGAAATAAGAATCTTCACAAAAACAAAATACAACATATAAAGGTGCAGTAATTGGTAGTGGGTACCCTTGGGAAAGGTATATAGCGGGTACATTTTCTTCCGACGGGGGTAAAAGAGTTCATAGACGATAATGATTAGCTGAAAGAAACGAATGTTCATTTTCAAGATGCCGTTTCTAAGGTCAGTGAGTCAGTGAGTTGGTTTGTGTGGAATGTCTTAGAAAAGGTCAGTTAGTTCTTTGAGAACAGGGGAGGTAGAACAAGGCGAACATAGTAGCAGCTTGACATAGGTCAAGGAAGAAACTATTTACACACTTCTCTGTCTGTCTGGGAGCCTTTTGTCACAACTTTTATATTTTCCTTCTGGCTCAACCACTGGTCGTTTAGCATTTCATCCTTGTATTTGGTTTCGGGCTTCTCATTGGCTGATAAATAAAAATTGGTAATTTGATATTTGATTATTTTTTATTTTTCAACCGGAACATCTGCGCGAATCCGGATGCGTACGACGACTTCTATTCATTTTACTTTTAGTTGTGAGAGAGTACACATCCGGTTTGCTCGCTTTTGCTCGGTTGGTGGTACTGGTATCACTACAGGTATTAATCTGTCCATTCCCTCCAGTTATAGGTTAAATAACTGAGGTCTGCTGTTCATGCAGTGTGTGGCGAACTTCTGCACCAATTGTTTGCTATCAGCAGTACCAAAAAGTGTGGACGGTGATACACAACACAAGCCTTCACCACTCTAATCAATTCTTTGTGTGGATGTCTGTGTTAGACACTCATACGTCAACAAAATCAACGGGAGAGTCCATTATATGTATGTGTGTGTGCGTGCGTGCGTGCGTGCGTGAGAGGGAGACTAGTTTTAATGTTCGAGAACCTAATGGGTTATCGTGCATAAATAAATGTCATTTTCGCTAGATTTTTGAAATTCTAACGAAAAATTTAGTGTTACATTTTTTTTAAATTCTTAACAAAATTTAATTTATTCTTAAACTTAAAGCAAATTTCTTGGAAGAATGCTGGAATTTTCATTTTTTTTTTTTTTAATATTTCTGTCATTTATTTTCGTCCCTAAGATTTGATGTTGTTTTTATCCGAACTATTTTTAACAAGGAACAAATTCTTCGTTTACACCGTTTCATATATTTCTTGTGTTCTGTTCACTGACAACCATGCGATCTTTTTTTTTTTAAATATTTTAATCGAAATTTCTTTAAAAATCTGAAGTTTTATTGATTGCCAAATATTGTCGATGTTGAGAAAGAAATATCAAGTCGAACAAGAGCAACTAACTTCTTAATCCTGTTTGTTTTTCTATGAAAAACATTTAGATTCGTCTTGAAAAGGTAAGTTTGACGAACCGTCACGGATTTAAACCCCCCCCCCCCCAAAAGCATTTGAAATGATTTATTAAATGTCTTTATCTTTGAAAGAAATTTGCTTACATTTTGCTTTTATTTGAAAGGTAATAGCCTAATTGAAATTTCGTACGTGTTAGAAAAGATTTTAAAAAATACAACAAAATTTGGTCTTTTGATAAGAACATAAACATTTTTTTTATGATAAAATTTTATTTTTATTAAGTCCGAGCTTTTCTTTCTTCGTTGTTTTTTTTTTTTCGGTCATTGAGTGGAGGTACCTAAATGAAAAATAGATATTAAAAATAAAAATTAATAAACGCCATAACATTTCATAAATTATTGAGTTACCTCTGCCGTTATATAATTTCATTTTGTTATTAAATTGTAAAATTTTTTAAAGTTTTATATTATTTTTATTTTTCATGAAACATCTTCAAACGAAAGCCTACAAAGCTAAACTAACTAAAATTCCATAAAATATTGGATAATTGCTGAAAACTGTGTTAAATTTTTAATTTTAACATAGTTAAAAATAAAAAATAATGATTTGTATGAATCAGATTTATACCAAATTTGTCTTCCATACTTTTGGCTGGATACTGTAAATCATCCATTATCAGCTACTGATAAGGTGATGACAGCTGTGATAACAAGGCTACTGTAATTCAGAAATGCTTTTTGAAACATTTCAGGCAGTAAGCAAGTAATTCTTGTTTCAAGTCAATTTAAAGTAAGTTTAAATTTGGTAATTTAAAGAAAATAATGTGTCAGCGAGGTGTATTTTATTTTTGTAAGATCTTTTAAAACCAAGAATTGGCTTCTGTTTACAATTGATGAAAAATTGGCGGAAAATTTGAAATTTTAAAAACTTTTTTAAATTTAAAAATTTTTTGTTTCCGATCAATATAATTTCGGTTTAAAATACACCAGGGTATTTTGCTTACTGGAATTACTAAATTTAATCCCTTGGTTTTCAATTAAAGCTAATTTTAAAGCTTGAAGATAACTTACTGATTTTAAAAATTTTAGTTTAAATTTTGGCATAGAAAAATGACTGGAGGTACCTAATACATTATCCCAATTTTTTTCTTTATTAGTTAAATGCATGACTCTTTAGGGAATGTATTGTCAATCATGTAAATTCTATTTTAATTACCGGACCATTTTTCTGAAAGTCTGCTCCAAATAGTAAAATCTAAAATGCATTCAAACTATTCTGTTTTTAATATAGATAAAAGTTTTAATTGATTTTTATAAAAAGTATGATTTTAGGATATCATATTCTGAAGAAAAAAATTCGATGAATAATGAATTTTTATACAAATTGTTTTTATTGTTTTCTTTGCTAAAGTTTCAAACATATTTTTAAATATTTTTTCTTTACTCAGTGTTTTTGGTTATTACTTTATTAAAACATGACTTTATTTACAAAAAAATAAAATCTACTTTTATAATATGTAATTTGTGGAAAATTAGTAAATTTGAAGTTACATTAGTCTGATTTATGCAAGTATTACTTCTTTATAACATGAAATTTAGAATGAAACTATTTCTTAAACACAAAGTGTTGATCTTTCTGACCTATCCCTGTGTGATTTAATGTGTGATGACAGCCAGAAAGATGCAAAATAAGCTAAGTCTATTTTGACCAGAATTGACAACATTGTCCAAATTGTTCTCTTGTAAGTGGAAGAAACTGTGAAATTACCACACAAAAAAACATCAAATAAAATTAAAAATTATTTTAAATCTGCAAAGGCTCAATGATTTCTAACTTTCAATTAGTAAATATTGTCTTCACTTAATAACTTAACAAGCTAATCCCAACAAAGCTTTGAACTATTTTTAGAATATTTTTGAAATTTTATAAATTATTACAATTAAAAAAAAAAGGAAAGAAATTGTTTTAAATTTGCATTATTAATTGAATATTTATTTTTTCAGACTATAATGTCCTGAACATTTATAATTTATTACAGCTTATCAAATTAAATAATGTCATAGTTTTATTACAGTTTTTTATTTTACTATTGGAAGCCGACTTTTGCAAATAAAGGCCAGATGTTTAAAAAAAATAACATTCCCCAATATGTCCTGCGTTTAACTAATAAAACCAATTTTCCAAACAAAATTTGATTTCTTAAAATTTCGTGAATTTATGTGGAGTTGTGTAACAGATTTTAAAAATATTTTAATGAGATTTTTAAAAAAAACAATTTCAAAAATTATTTCATTCATTTTTGAATATGTCCAGAAAGTTTCATTAAAGTATGACAATTATTTAATTTTTGTAAGAATTTCAAAATTAATGTGTTTTTCACTGGAAAAAACAGTTATGTAGCATTACATTATCCATTGTAAACTCTCGTAATGATTTGATTAAGCACTAATGAAAATTTAAACAATTTTTTTTGCTAAAATTTTCAATATGTTAGAAAAGAGTAAAAAATGGTAAAAAATGCTTTAATCTTTCCTATTAATAAAAGCATCAAAATTTTGCTGGAAAAAGTTTGTTTTTATTCAGTTGGGGCTTGTTTTTTTAAAAGGCCCCAAACTTAATGTGACAAGGTGAACTCTTCAATCTATAAGAATTCTCTCCCTTGTATTAGTTATCTTTATGTATGGCTGAATAAACAATGTAAATCTCAACTTGTCTTTATTAAATAATTTATGTTCAACTCACTATAAAACATTACACTTAATAAATACAAACTTTTGTTGCCAAACTGTTTATGCTATTATTATTTTTTAATTATTTCATGAAACTTCTTTTAAACCTTTCTAACATGTTTGAAATTTTGTTTAAAGGCTTGTTTTTTTTTTTGTTTTTTTTTTTCATCTCAGCGGTGCACTGAAGATTACTATGGATATTTTGGCAATTCTTTTCTGGGATGGAATATAAACTCTAGTGCTTTATGATCTGACCTGAGTAAAAACTTTTTTCCCTACAAAAATTCTCTTGCTCTGGTCATACTCCATACTATAGCCAAGGCCTCCTTTTGGAAAAGTTTTCAGCCAGTGTTAACTTTTTGGACAGATACATCAGCGGGCATCATTCCTGTGACAAAATTACTGAGACAGATTGACCACTCACATCTGTCATTAATGTGACTTCTTTTTTAGGGTCAAAAATCTTTACAACCAGTTTCTTGGATAATGCCAATTTCAATTTACTGAAAGCTTTTTGGTGAATATCAGTCAACTGAAACTTCTTATTTTTCTTTCATAATTCAGCAAAAGGCTCAATTCTTTCTGCATATTTTGGCAAAAACTTGCTATAAAAATTATCTAATCCAAGAAGTGACTCCAACTCTTTCTTATTATTTGGAGGTGAAACATTCAAAATTTTTTTAATTAAGCTTGAGTCCGATGAAGTACCTTCCCTCTGAGATTTGATATCAACATTGAATATGCACTTATCCTTGTTTAAAGTCATTCTTGCTTTTCTGAAGATACTTATTACTAACTTTGTTTTCTGTTTTAACTCTTCTTCAGTATGGGCACCCAATCCAATATCATCTTGGTAAATTATATTTTTATTTACTTTTCCTTCAAGTAAATTTTCCATTGCTCTCTGAAAAATCGAACTGGCTGTCTTCACTCCAAATGGTAGACGAGTCCACCTTAACAAACTTATAGGCGTGTTTATTGTTGTAACTTCTTTGGATTTGGTTGTACACATTTTTAAATCAATTTTAGCAAAATATTTAATTCCTGCAAAGGAATGCAATATGTTTTCTGCATTTGGAATAGGATGTTAATCTGAACAAATTGTGTGCTTCACACCTACTTTGTATTCCCCACAAAACCTAAGATCACCATTAGGTTTCCTTACAACGACAATAGGGGATGCCCATTTGCTGCCTCCAGGTTCAACATATTGAAGTATTCCTTCTTTCACCATTTTGTTTAGCTTTTCAACCACCATTGCTTTTATATGTATGGGAATCCTCCGACTTCGAAAATATGATGGTGTAACATTTTGCTTTAGCTTAATGCTTGCTCTATAATTTTTTAACGTTCCTGTTTCATCATTTTTACTATTGACAGAATTTAGTAACTGTGCACTATCAACATTTAATAGATCAGTACCTATGAGGCCATGACTTTTTACACAGTCCATTACTATGATGGTGATCATTTCAATTCTTTTCACTGTTTCAATTGTCCCTTGAAAAAAACCTAACGTTTTGCTACATGTACCATCAAATTGTCTTAATTTTATTCGACATTTCTTTAATTTTGGTCTTCTTAATTTCCCCCCAAAATTTCTTGGAATGAGGGTTACCTTGCTTCCTTAAATAAGTGCCATTCAACTTTATCTTCTTGAAGGTATTCTTGCTTTTCTCTCTATGCAAAAAGCATCCCTTTCATTTTCTTCTTTTTTTTTTCCGTTGTGCCTCCACATTCTTTACCTTGTTGCTTTGCCATCTTCAGATTTAAAAATTTAAAAAGATTTTAAAATGATTATTTTTCTTACAATTGTCACATATCTTTAAAATGATTATTTTTCTTACAATTGTCACATATGTGAGACATTTTCCTCTTTTTTGTTCACGTTTATAATTGCAATACTAACATTTTGATTCTATTTTCTTTTTAATAGCATCAACCTCGATCATTTCTTCTTGTTGGTTTCTTTTTGTCTTATACTCTTCAATCAACTCACTCTGCTGTATAAATTCAACAGTGGCTTCCAAACTCATATTTTGTAAATGTAGTCTTTCCAAAGTTTTAAGTCTCTGTGCAGTGTCAACTAAACCTTCTGCTTATCAAAGCTGGATTAATTTGTCCTCTATTGTCATGTCCTTTCGTTCCAGTTCATTAAATGCACAAAACCTACAAGTATCTCATATTCTACTGAGATATTTCCTAATAGGTTCTCCAGACTCTTGTCTCAGTAACAGGAACTTGGTCCTATCGGCAATGACTAACCTTCTTTTTGGTTGGATAGACTTTAAAATTCTCTCTGTAATTTTCTTAAAGTCTAAACTTTTAATTTCTTCAGGGTAAGTCATTAATGATACTTGTTTAACGGCTCTACACCTCGTGGTGACCAAAAATAAATCTGCGATTTGTTTTTGGTATTGGTCATCCTTCAATTTTTTAATCTTAGCCATTGCCTTGAAACAGTTCAGCCAAATTGTCACCTCCTCCGTGTTTTCCATGTCCAACATAATTTTGTTCAGTGGTGCCATTTTGTTATAATGTTGATAAGTGCTCATTTGAACTTAACCTTGTGAGATACCAAACTGTCCGTTATCTCAGATATGTTACACACACACACACACACACACACACACACACATATAGGGGTACAGCTATGCTAATTATTATTAGCTAGCCAATCACACTACACCTTTTTTTATTTGTCTGGACTTCTGAGATAATTTAGTTTTTACATTGTTTGGGCTTATTTTCTTTAAATTTATTGCCATGTTCATGATGTTTCGGCTGTTGCACATTCCAGCCTTCTTCAGGGCCAATGGATATAGGCATTGATTAGTTTCACTGATTTGACCCAAACATTGTGGGTCCAATCTACAGTAGTGGTGAACAAATAACTTCGAGACATAAGTCAAAGGAAGACAACTCTACAGCTACCAGAAGTGGCATCACAGATGGAAACAAAATAAAGCAATAGTCTGAAATTCCTAAAACCTGAAGGAGGCCAGAGTATAAATATGGCAATAAAGATGAGGACAATAGTCCAAACAATGTAAATAATATTAACACTTTCTTTCTAAAATTAAATACTTTTCTCAGTGTATATATATATATATAAAGGTTATTTTGTTGATGGTGTCAATTTTATCTTAATTCAGACCAGGATAAATACTGCATAGATTTTAATTGAATTATATTTTGCTTAGCATCAAATGAAAATTCAGTTTTGTTTTTTGTTTGTTTTAAAAGCATTAACAGATGTTAGTGATTAAATATTAAATTGTAAGTAGTTTTTCTCCAATGATATTTTATGTTTTACAAAAATAAAATTTATAAAAATTAACTAAACAAGAAATATTTGATATTATTCAACAGACTAAAGCACACTTTCAATGTTCTGTTGGTAATAATGCACAAATCTGCCTCTTTAATGATACATTTCTTTATTTACAGGTTGGATTCTCATAAACATCTCATCATTTAGGCTATGAGAAGAAAAAACAAAGTGTGTCAATTAGCATTTCTGCACAGTTTCTATTACAAAAAGAATCATTAAACAACACATGAGCAAAAAAATTTTAAAAATCCATGTGCTGCAAACACACACTGGGGAAAAACCATCTACGTGTTAAGGATGTGAATCAAGAATTTTCACCATTACCAAATTTAAAACACACACAGGAAAGAATCCTCATTCCTGTGAATTGCGTGGATTACTATTTTCACTAAATTCAGATTTAACAAAGCACGTATATGCTGCATAATGGAGAAAAAACATTTTTGTGAAATGTGTGGATGTATTTTTGCAAGAAATTCTGACTTAAAAACTCACATGCAGAAACACATTGGAGAGAAACCATATTCTTGTGAGATATGTGGATTATCATTTCCAAAGAATTACTATTTGAAAAAGCACATTCGAATTCATACTGGAGAGAAGCCATATTCTTGTAAAATATGTGGATCAGTATTTTCAGAAAATTCTAACCTAACAAGACACATTCGGATTCACACTGGAGAGAAACCATATTCTTGTGAAATATGTGGATCTGCATTTTCAGATAATTCTCACTTGAAAACACACAATCGAATTCATACTGGAGAGAAACCATATTCTTGTAAAATATGTGGATCAGTATTTTCACAAAATTCTAAACTGAAAAGACACATTCGAATTCACACTGGAGAGAAACCATATTCTTGTGAAATATGTGGATCTGCATTTTCAGAAAATTATAAACTAAAAAGGCACGTTCAAATTCACACTGGAGAGAAACCATATTCTTGTAAAATATGTGGATCAGCATTTTCAGATAACTCTTATCTGAAAAAGCACCATCAAATACACACTGGAGAGAAACCATATTCTTGTGAAATATGTGAATCAACATTTTCAAATATTTCTTATTTGAAAAAGCACAATCGAATTCATACTGGAGAGAAACCATATTCTTGTGAAATATGTCAGTCAACATTTTCAACTGGTATTGGATTGAAAATACACATTCGAACTCACACTGGCGAGAAACCATATTCTTGTGAAATATGTGGATCATCATTTTCAAATAGTTCAGATTTGAAAAGACACATTCGAGTTCACACTGGAGAGAAACCATATTCTTGTGAAATATGTGGATCATCATTTTCAAAGAAATGCAGTTTGAAAAATCACATTCGAATTCACACTGGAGAGAAACCATATTCTTGTGAAATATGTAGATCAGCATATTCAGATAGTTCTCAATTGAAAGCACATATTCGAATTCATGCTGAAGAAACTGAAACCTCATAGAAATAACAATTATTCCAGTTATTATAGGAGCCACTGAGCTCATAAAAAAGAATTTTAAGAAATATACTATATAAACCAAATGCAAGAGAGTTCCAAACAGTTGCACTTAAAATGACAGTTAGAATCCTGAAAAGATCTCTTGGTTAGAATTTCTAAAATAGCGAGAGAATGTTTAGTATCTGGTAGGATACTCCATCTTGAGCAAAAAAATTATGAAAAGTAAAAATAAATGAAAGAGAAAAACCATATTCTTGTAAAATATGCAGAGCAACATTTCCAAATATTTCTGATTTGAGAAAACACCATTAAATTCACGCTGGAGAGAAACCACATTCTTGTGAAATATGTGGAACATCATTTTCAAAGAATTATAATTTGAAAAATCACATTTGAATTCACACTAGAGAGAAATCATGCTCTTGTAAAATATGCAGATCTCTAAACTGTTTTAAATAAAAAATTTAAATATAATTTAATTCATTTCTGTCCTCAAAGTTTCATCAAAATCTGACGATTATTTTATTTTTGAGTTTGAGTTTTGTTTAACGTCATGTCCTCTACTGTGGGTTATTTAATACCAAAATGTTGGTGTTACAAGGTTTTTTTGTTTTTTTTTAATGTTTGGTTGATTTATTCAGATTTTGAAGAAAAATGTTTTTTTTTTTATTTATGAAAATTGAAGATGTTTTTTAGTTTTGTATTCAAATATGTATAGCTGGTAATGATCTTTTTCCTTCGAATGATGGCAATAAATTTTTTTTCCTTCAAAAATATGTTATAGTAATTGTTATGGAGCTTCGTTGACAGTTTGTTGTGTTGTAGTAGTGAAACTTCACGGTAAATAACCGGTTTGACAGTAAGTAAGACACGGAACACAGTTTAACAGTGTATGATTAGAAAGAAGATATTTAAAGAAGTGTTCATAAATAGTAAATAAGAAATAAGTCCAAGGTATTATTACGCTGCCGACTAGTAGTTGTCGTTAACTGCTGTACTTGATTTCTCTAGTTGACTGCCAAATGAATGACTCTGTTAAACTACTCCAGTTGAACTGCCATTAATTAACTGCTCTCAACTCCTCTTCATTGCTCCTTAGAATATATATATATATATGGCAAAAGAAAGAGATCATTCCTCACTGGAGGGTACCATGACAGTAATAATTTTTTAATTCAAAAATATATTGTTGATAATATTTTTTCTTCAAAAATGTATATTTATCTATAACTGTCTATTTTTAGGTATATATTTCTATAAAAGTCTATTTTCATACTTTCGTCATGATTTGACTTCAGTTTGGGGGTTAACTATTAACCCATAGCTGGGACCCTACCACTCCGGTTCAGGGTGGACCGGGAACAACAACAGTTAACAAGTGGTTACATGGTCCTCACAACCTCCCAATCAGTGGCCTTGCTGCCGGATGCAGTTTACCATCATTCCCAGGACTATTATATTTCCTTTTTTGCAAGAATTTCCAAATCAATGTATTTTTCACCTGACTCAAAATAGGTTTTTCACAAGACATCAGAAAAGAAAATTTTTAACTAAAATTTTGAACACATGAGAAAGAACCAAAAATTTTAATAAATAAACTAAAAAATCCTTTGGGATTTCCCCTTAATAATAGCAAAAACTTTTTGGCAATAAAACTTTACAATGTAATAAAATATCCAAAGACATTTTTATTTTTGTTTTTTTATTAATTGCAAAATCAGTTGTGAACATGTTGAAATTTTAATCATTAATAAATTGATTTTATAATAGCTTCTTTGATTTTAAAAAATTCTTAAGAAAATATTTATATCACTTAGCAGGAAGCTTTCAATCTTTCATCACTTGAATAAAAAAATTCTCAGTCACTAATTTTTACATTTCTCGAAAGATCAAAAGAAAGAAGACCACATGTAAAAAAGAATTCAATTTACTATGTGACAACAGTGAGAAAGTTATATAAAAGTTTTAAATTTGTTTTGAAAAACTCAAAAAAATAAATTAGGATTATAGTTGATTTTGATAGTGTGAGACCTTAGCCTGGGGCTGGCTCCTTAATTGTGATGCTTGTTCTTGTCAATGGTTGTGACAACACCAGTTGTGACACTGCCACCCTGCTGGCCAGTTAGTTCAGTCGCTGTTGCTGGTCATGATGATCTTGTTCGATGATGTTATCACAAAAGCTGGTCTTCAAGATGTCTATTGCAACAATGTCCCACTGCCCATATTGTGAATTAATCTCAGAGGTCGCATTGTGCAATTTCAGTAGGCGTCTTTCCACCCGAAGCCAGTCCAGACACTGGTGTACACTTGTGGTTAAAAATAAACACGGCACCTAAAAAGAATTAATAAAATAAATGAATAAGGTCGAACACGCCTGGAGAGTTATGAAAAATGTCTTTATATAGAAAAAAACAATGTTTTTTTTTTTTCATAGGAGCACAGTTGTCAGAATGATAATACAGTTGTTGGACTGTCGGTTTACAACGGAGAGAGAGAGAGAGCTCGTTTTAAAAATCTCAGAGCATCCAATAAGAATGTCTTTTTTAAGTTTCTTTAAAGTAAGAAAACCCTTCAATTATCATTCAGGTCTTTTCACGTATTCTCTAAAATTGGAGCTGTCCGTTTTCTAGGTAATGTTAAAAAAAATAACAAAGTACTTTTGGGTTCTTATTGGAGCTTGACGGGATTTGCCGAATCAGAAGCGGGTAATGGTGGCGACGTGACGGCAGCGGTGTTGGGGTTGGTTTCCTTGTTGTCTGGAAGCTCGCTCCCAACTCAACTCAACTGATTTTTCTCGCAGAGTTTCTATTTTTATAACCCTCTCCAATCCTCTCGGGGGATCTAGCCGACTCAAAGCCTTTAACCAATGAGATCGTTTTCCACCCACTCAATTTGCAGGAGGGGGTAGCTCGACAAATGAAATATTTACATCTCACTTCCTTTTGATTACATCATATTCAGACTTTACAATTCCCATAAATTTCTGTTCTCGGGGAACATCTGTTGAGGGACTTTAACCCCGCCAGATCCCCATCAAACCAATCCTGACACTTTGTTTCGGCTACTCAAAAAATTTTAGCTTTACCTAAAAATATCCGCTTCGAGCACGAAAGAAGAATAATTATATTTCTACCTTTCTTTCCCAAAAATAGTTAATTGTTCTATTCCCCAGATTTTAGAAGTACATGATAGTATTAAAATAGTTAATTGTTCTATTCCCCGGATTTTACAAGTACATGATAGTATTAAAATAGTTAATTGTTCTATTCCCCGGATTTTACAAGTACATGATAGTATTAAAATAGTTAATTGTTCTATTCCCCGGATTTTACAAGTATATGATAGTATTAAAATAATTTTTTACATAAGCTCATATCACGAATTACAATAAAGCAGAACCAATAATACTACTAATATTAATTCCTCTCTCTCCGCTGTATTAAACCAAACAAAAGAAAGTATACCCGCGGGAGATAGTATCACAATAGTAAATGATAATAAACATGGGTTTTATAAAATATTTGGGATTTATTGCACAAATGATGAATACCCATGACATACTTTGAGTCTGTAGTGCCATTTCTGGAAGAGTTAACCACATGCACTCAAAGCACATACAGCAATGGACTGAATTGTTTTGCTGTCACCTTCCTGAAGACAGAGCAACACAAATCAAGTCTAGCAAGAAACCCAGGATTTCAAAAGTTCTGGAAGCTTAATTCTAAAATGCCAGAACATGAAAATTAGTCTGATAAAAGAAGACCCAATCACGAAACACAAGATATTGGAAATGACTCTTAAAGATAAAATCTTGACACTGTACTGCAAGAATAGACTATGAAAGAAAGACAGATTTAGAGACAGGTTTTATCACAGTTGCTTGATGTCATGAAGTTTCTAACAAAACAGAAACTGCATTTTAGAGGTCATTGAGAAGATGTATATAGATCCAATAGCCTTTTGCTCTGTTTACTCTCTGAGTGTCAAAGGTCATCGTAGCAAACTTACATATGTTGTATCACACTTTTTTTTAATCTTAATATGTTTTAATTTTCTGGACTTTCTTAAGTTTGAAAAATATAGGTGTTTTTTGTTTTAAACTTATTTTTAAAAATTATTAATCCTTGAATAGCAGGTAAATATTTAATTGTCTTCACTTACCCATTATTTCATTTATTTTTGTGTGGTCTGGCTTTCTTCAGGTGCTTGGCATTTTGATCAAATTTTTTTATTATTATTTTTTTATTATTATCCTTATTATTATTTATTTTATTATTATCCTTAAGGACGTATGGCCCAGTGAATATAGATGTTGGTTAGTTCCAATGACTTAACCCAAAGAGTTGTGAGTTCAGTAACAGGCTACAGCAGTGGTGAACAAATAACATAGTCCGGTTAGAGGGAGATAACTCATGATTACCAAAAGAGCCTTTTCACAAGGAATGAGAATGAAATATCCCAGGGATTATAATAAAGGATTTGGTTTCAAATTCCTAGCACCTTAATGAGGCCAGAGTGTACAACATCCGAAACGTCGTACAAATGGCAACAGATGAGGACAATAGTTCAAACAAAGTAAATAGTGTAAATACTGTCTCATCTCAGAAACAAAGACAAATGATCATAAAAGGTTAAATTTATAATTAAGTTATGTTTATTGTTATTTGGATATGCATACATATAGTTACATTACTGCATTCACAAACTTACACACACACACACATATATATGTACTAAAACAAGTTTCATTGAATAATATAGACAAGTTCTGTCTATTTTGTGTGATCCTTTCGTATGATCTGATTAGCTTGATAGTGTTGTCATGAAAAGACGACAAGAAATCGCAGCAATTGTCGATTTCTCTGTCAGGTCTGAACTTTCGGCTTACATAAGCCATTATCAAAAGATGAATATTTAATATACAGTGAACATAGAACATTTAAATTATTAACAAAGTAGAGTTATACAGAGAAAATTAAACGGGTTCATTTTTTTTGCGTCGCAGATGGCCGCAGGCTGAGAACGAATGGTGGTAGTAGGTTTTTGGTCAAATGAGAGTATAGTGGCATAAAAGGATTGGTCTGGGAAATGCTACTACTATGGGTGTAGGGGGTAAGTATAATAACTATGACCTCTCCTGTCGATTATAGGCATTGAAGTATGTTAGTATATATACACACACACACACCCATAAATGCATGCATCTGGTTTTAGTGAAAAAGTAATCTAAAGATTTTACAGTGCAAGGGACACATGCCAGTATGTGTAAATATGTGAAGGTTAAAATGATTAAAATTTAAAATGATATCATTTCTAGCCTGTTTTGGGATTGTACATCTGTTTAAAATAAAAGGTTCAATAAAGATTTCCATTATAAACCTTGGGTACCACAAATGCAAATGCCTCAGTTCTATTATCATTTCCAGCCTGTTTTACAATTGTACATTTGTTCATAATAAAATAAAAGGTTCAAGAAAGATTTTCATTATAAACCTTGGGTACCACAAATGCAAATGCCTCAGTTCTATTATCATTTCCAGCCTGTTTTGGGATTGTACATTTGTTCAAAATAAAATAAAAGGTTCAAGAAAGATTTTCATTATAAACCTTGGATACCGCAAATGCCTCAGTTCTATTATCATTTCCAGCTTGTTTTGGGATTGTACATTTGTTCAAAATAAAATAAAAGGTTCAATAAAGATTTTCATTAAAAACTTTGGATACCACAAATGCAAATGCCTCAGTTCTATTATCATTCCAGCCTGTTTTGGGATTGTACATTTGTTCAAAATAAAATAAAAGGTTCAAGAAAGATTTTCATTATAAACCTTGGATACCACAAATGCAAATGCCTCAGTTCTATTATCATTTCCAGCTTGTTTTGGGATTGTACATTTGTTCAAAATAAAATAAAAGGTTCAATAAAGATTTTCATTATAAACCTTGGATACCACAAATGCAAATGCCTCAGTTCTATTATCATTTCCAGCCAGTTTTGGGATTGTACATTTGTTCAAAATAAAATAAAAGGTTCAAGAAAGATTTTCATTATAAACCTTGGGTACCACAAATGCAAATGCCTCAGTTCTATTATCATTTCCAGCCAGTTTTGGGATTGTACATTTGTTCGAAATAAAATAAAAGGTTCAAGAAAGATTTCCATTATAAACCTTGGGTAACACAAATGCAAATGCCTCAGTTCTATTATCATTTCCAGCCTGTTTTGGGATTGTACATTTGTTCAAAATAAAATAAAAGGTTCAATAAAGATTTTCATTAAAAACCTTGGGTACCACAAATGCAAATGCCTCAGTTCTATTATCATTTCCAGTCTGTTTTATGATTGTACATTTGTTCAAAATAAAATAAAAGGTTCAATAAAGATTTTCATTATAAACCTTGGATACCACAAATGCAAAGGCCTCTGTTCTATTATCATTTCCAGCTTGTTTTGGGATTGTACATTTGTTCAAAATAAAATAAAAGGTTCAAGAAAGATTTCCATTATAAACCTTGGGTACCACAAATGCAAATGCCTCAGTTCTATTATCATTTCCAGCCTGTTTTGGGATTGTACATTTGTTCAAAATAAAAGAAAAGGTTCAATAAAGATTTTCATTAAAAACCTTGGGTACCACAAATGCAAAGGCCTCAGTTCTATTATCATTTCCAGCCAGTTTTGGGATTGTACATTTGTTCAAAATAAAATAAAAGGTTCAATAAAGATTTTCATTAAAAACCTTGGGTACCACAAATGCAAATGCCTCAGTTCTATTATCATTTCCAGCCTGTTTTGGGATTGTACATTTGTTCGAAATAAAATAAAAGGTTCAAGAAAGATTTCCATTATAAACCTTGGGTAACACAAATGCAAATGCCTCAGTTCTATTATCATTTCCAGCCAGTTTTGGGATTGTACATTTGTTCAAAATAAAATAAAAGGTTCAATAAAGATTTTCATTATAAACCTTGGGTACCACAAATACAAATGCCTCTGTTCTATTATCATTTCCAGCCTGTTTTGGGATTGTACATTTGTTCAAAATAAAATAAAAGGTTCAATAAAGATTTTCATTATAAACCTTGGATACCACAAATGCAAAGGCCTCAGTTCTATTATCATTTCCAGCCAGTTTTGGGATTGTACATTTGTTCAAAATAAAATAAAAGGTTCAATAAAGATTTTCATTAAAAACCTTGGGTACCACAAATGCAAATGCCTCAGTTCTATTATCATTTCCAGCCTGTTTTGGGATTGTACATTTGTTCAAAATAAAATAAAAGGTTCAAGAAAGATTTTCATTATAAACCTTGGGTACCACAAATGCAAATGCCTCAGTTCTATTATCATTTCCAGCCTGTTTTGGGATTGTACATTTGTTCAAAATAAAATAAAACGTGCAACATGACTTTGATACTGCAAGAAGTTGTTGTTGATAAAACATAATATAATGTTCTCTTATTTGTGCATATAAATGTTGAATTTATTTTGTCGAGCGAAATGACATCCAGTTTTGTAGAATCTGAAATTACTATGTGGGTAAATTTTCAAAGGAAAATGTGTCAAAGTGTTCCTTTGAGGTTTGAGATCTCACTTGTTTTTTGTGTGTTGAGCAAAGCCTTTGAAAATTTGAGCAAATTCTCATATCAAAGGTAATATTCTTAAAGTAACATAACAATACTGAGAAAATAAGATGAAGCAAAATAATGAATTTCCTTAGACGTTTATATATTGGAAGTTGTCAGCAGCTTGTTTTAGGAAAAATAGTTAAACGTTAAAAGTGTTCATAGTTTTGATGTTGCCGACACTTCATATTTTACTGAATTCTTTTATCCTCTAAATTTTATGTTGTGTTGTTGGTAATCACAAACGTAATCTTTCTTTCACTATATCCTTTTCTCAGTCCGTATAAATCTTATGGAAATTTGTTGCGGATTACCAACAATTTCATTTTTTTACTAAATCTTTTTCTTCAAATCTTATGGTATTTTGTTGATCTCCAACAACAGACACGTGAATTACATTAACAGCATTGTCAAACATGATGAATGATTCCAGTGAAAATTTGGATAGAAGCAGATAAAAAATATTATTGTGAAGTAGTTGTTAGCCTGATATATATCATGAGAAATTAACAAAGGGAGTAGTATTGTCAGATACCGTGAATTAGTCAAAGGAAAATGTGGATATAAGCAGATTAAAAATATTGCTAGTGAATTATTTGGTAGCCTGTTATATATCATGACATGTAAACAAGGTGAGTAGCATAATAATTCAAATACCATGAATAATTCAAATGAAAATGGCGATGGAAACAGATTAGAAATATTACTGAGAAGTAGTTAGCAGACAATAAATATTACTGAAAAGTGATTTGTAGCCTGGTATATATGATGACAACTAAACAAGATGAGTAGCATTGTCAAATACCATTTTACTTTTAATATAGATTATAAATTTTTCGACGTTTCATGCATTTAATTGGAGTGTGTCGGGAGGAGGGTAACAGATAGAGAAAAAATATTTTTA
Source organism: Ascarosepion bandense (assembly GCA_037127315.1). NCBI lineage: Eukaryota > Metazoa > Mollusca > Cephalopoda > Sepiida > Sepiidae > Ascarosepion > Ascarosepion bandense. The sequence continues at coordinate 287,098 of JBBBDQ010030475.1, forward strand.
CCAAGATTTTATTAAAATAATAATTGCATAAATAATTTCCTTTATTTGTGAATAAGTCCTGAAAGTTTCATTAGAATCAGATAAATTATTTTTGCTAAATTTTTAAATTAATGTGTCTTTCAACTCCAAAACAAACGTCTTATTCAATATTAAACATGAGATGGCTTCGTGACTGAAAAAACCTAATTTTGATCTTATTAGAAAGGAAAGGAGTAAAATATTTTAAAAAATAATGTCAAGAAAATTTCTTTCCGCTTATTCTTAATAAGATAAACATTTTGATGATATACAACTTTGTTTTTTGAGCCCTTAAGTTTTAATGCTGTTTTTTCGGCAATACCGTGGCGGTACTTACACACTCGCACACAGACATGCACACATGTATATATATATATATATATTTTTTTTTTTTTTTTTTTTTTCTAAACATATGCTGTTAAATATAAGAGACAATGAATGTCTATTATGTTTAATCATGAGCCGTTCTAAGCGTCGTATTTTTGCTTTAAATTCAGTTAAAAATAAAGACAAAAATTCTTCAACATTTGGATAACTATTTATTGATTTGTTTCTAAGCTTTCGCCTCACATGAGCCATCTTCAGAGAGGTTGCTTAGACTGAAATAACATCCACCATCACCGACGATTTTATTTTGTGTGGACATGAAATTCCGCTTAGCAACGGCAATAGTTGCCAAAAATAACAAACGCAGTTTTTAAATTTGCGATGCGGTTTTATGACGTCACACCGCGGGATAGCGCGAAATAACAACAAAACCATGTAGTCAAATGCAATGTAATATGTTATTTCCGGATTTAAATATGATCCTTACTCATACACACTGTAAGAGGAACCTGCAGATATTGGAGGCCATGTACACCAAATCTAAACAACCAACACTCAATAAAATCAACTTTAAATCCGGAAATAACATATTACATTGCATTTGACTACATGGTTTTGTTGTCATTTCGCGCCAACACGCGGTGTGACGTCATAAAACCGCTTCGCAAATTTAAAAACTGCGTTTATTATTTTTGGTAACTATTGCCGTTGCCAAGCGGAGTTTTATGTCAACACAAAATAAAATCGTCGGTGATGGTGGATGTTATTTCAGTCTAAGCAACCTCTCTAAAGATGGCTCATGTGAGGCGAAAGCTTAGAAGCAAATCAATAAATAGTTATCCAAATGTTGAAGAATTTTTGTCTTTATTTTCAACTGAAATTAAAGCCAAAATATGACGTTTAGAACGGCTCATGTTAAACGTAATAGAGATTCATTGTCTCTTATATTTAACAGCATTTAGAAAATTACTTGCTGCCTCGATACACGAAATATATGTGTGTGTGTGTGTGAGAGCGAGAGAGAGAGTTACGCCATTCAAAGTTTCTAGGGACACATATCTCCAGGAAAGCCAGGTCGACACATACTTTTTGAGTTTAAATTCAGCAATTTTCCCTTTCGCACTTTTTGGCCAATGGACACGATTGTTTACATTTGCTCCGTAAAATATTTAAAATCTAGTTGCTGAATTACGTTACAAAAATCAAATCACACGTGTCAAACGCGAGTAAAATATTTTTTATTAAGAAAAATAAAAAATAAGCCTTTAATTTATATTTAATTTTTATTTCGACGTTTTAAAAATTCATTTGGTCAACAAAAAATGTGAATATTTTTCCCAGTAATTTTGAAACAAAAGAAATATTTAAAAAAAAAAGAAGTGTTTTTTCAAGCAAAAACAAAATACGTTAAAAAAAAAGTGGTAACTAACTAAAATGTTTTGAGTTGCACGGGCAACGCTGGGCTATGATGCTAGTAAATCTGTGACCGTGACTGTTCCCTATGCACGTCTACATTTTTTAAGCTATGCCATTCAAATTTTCTAGGGACACATATCTACAGGAATGCCAGATCGACACATACTTTTTGAGTTTAAGTTCAGCAATTTTTCCCTTTCACACTTTTTGGCCAATGGATGCCATTATTTCCATTTGCTCCGTAAAACATCTAAGATCTAAGATGGCGTCTAAATTATGTCACAGAAATCAAATCACACATGTCAAACGCGACTAAAATATTTTTTATTAAAAAAAAAAAGCCTTTATATTTAATTTTTATTCCGACGTTTTAAAAATTCATTTGGTCAACAACAAAAATATTCTTCGAAAATTTCTCAACTGAGAATAGTTTTTATATTTCTAATTTCAGTAAAACAAAATAAATAATTTATATTTTTATGTTAAATTCATTTTATCAACAAAAAATGTAAATTTGATTCTTTGAAACAAAAACAAAAATGCAGTGTTGTTAACAATGTCGCACAAAAACATCAAATCACGTTTTACGCAAAAACAAAAGAAAATAGATTTTTTTTTAAATGGAATTTTTAACAATTTTTAAACAACAATTTTTTATATAATTATTTTTTTTATACAACCGAGTCCTACTACTAAAATATTCTGAGTTTGAGTTTCACGGGCAACGCCGGGTTATGATGCTAGTCGTGCATAAATATGTCATTTTCGCTGAATTTTTTAAATTTTAACGAAAAATTTAGTAGTGTTACATTTTTAAAAAATTCTTATCTTAACAAAATTTAATTCATTCTTAAACTTATTAATTCTTTATTGAAGCAAATCTCTTGGATGAATGTTGGATTTTTCAGATTTTATTTTCTTAATGTTTCTTTTCTGTCATATCTTTTCATCAATGATTAAGACTTTTTACATTAATTGTTTTTATCCGAACTATTTTTTATCAAGGAACATACTCTCTGTTTACACCGTTTTATATCTTCTGTTCTCTTTGCGATCTTTTTTCAAATAATGTTTCTTTTTTTTATAATTGCAATTTCTTTAAAAATCTGATGTTTAATTGATTGCCAAATATTGTCGATGTTGAAAAAGAAATATCAAGTCGAACAAGAAGAGAAACTTTTAATCCTGTTTGCTTTTTTTTTTTTTTAATGGAAAACTTTAGATTTCGTCCTGATGAAAAAGGTGAGTTAGACAAACCGTCACGGACTTAAAGACAAACAAGAAAAAAGCATTTTAAATTATTTTTATTCAATCTAAATGTCTTCATCTTTGAAAGATAATTGTCTATCTATTGTCTTTCAAATTAAAGCAAAATGTAAATGAATTTCTTTCGAAGAAGACATTTTTAATAAATAATTTGAAATGCTTTTTTTGTTGTTTGTCATTGTAATGTAGAATGTTTGTTTTTCAAACATTTTTTTGATAGTACGAGAATTTTTTTTATTACTGAAGGCCATGATAAATTTGTTCGAGAATTGAGTGGAGGTAAAAAAAATCAACAGCATAATGATTAAATAAGGTCCCAAACTTAATAAAACTAACTTTCCCCTCAAAATATTCATATCATTTTTAAGAGGGAAGATCAAAGTAGTTTTTAATTATTTTTAAAAGTTTTAATACTTTCTAACTTTTTCGAAATTTCGTCAAAATATTTTATTTTGATTGAGTTAGCGGCAAAGAAACGTTTACCACTGTTTTACAATGGACATCAAATGATTGCATTTGCCACCTTAGGTTACAAACACATTAATTTGGAAATCAAATAATTGTCGGATTTTAATGAAAGTTTCTTAATTCATTCACAAATGAATGAAATTACTTTTGAAATTATTATTTTTTAAAACTCTTGATAAAAATATATTTTTTTTTACCTCTGTTACCCCCTTCACGTCAATCCATGAAATGTTAATAAACTTTAAGCAGATGTCAAACTTTTTTTTTTATTAATTGAACGCAGGAATCATTGGGGAATATAAATTACCTATTTTATCTTAAGTTTGCAATCACTATCCGTAAACCTTAGAAGAGTAAAATAAAAAACGCAATAAAACTCTGATAAAATTAAATTTGATAATCTTTTAATTACTGGAATAAATAATAACTATTGAGGACATTATACTCTGAAAAAATAATTGTTTTTCGATTAATAATAAAATTTTAAATGAATTGTTTTAATTTTTTTAATTTTTTTTATTATTCAATAATTTAATAATATATCATAAGCTTTTAAAAATATTTTTAAAATTTCCAAAGAATTGATTGTGAGTAGACTTTTAAGTTAAGAGCTGATTATCATATTGCCTATCTAAAATTGAAAAGTTTAATAAAAATCGTTTGACCTAAATATTTTAAATTAATTAAAAAAAAAATTTTGTGTGTGTAAATATGTTTATTTACGTTCCATTTTTGAGTAAGTACGATGTTCCATAGGAGTCATAACATGTTTCCATAATTATAACATCTGCAGTACTATAAAAATTAAATTAGATATTTTTACCATGCCTTAAACTTAGTGACAAATTAATAATATGAAAAATGCATAAAAATGTTAGTAAATAACATAGAATAACTTAGTTTGGTTATTTTAATTTCATTCTTTCTTCTTATTAAAATTATTTTAAAAGAAATTAAAAATTAAAAATTTGTATTTGTTCAGAAAGCATATTCAAATATCTGGCTATAAACTAAAATCCTATCAAATATTATATAAATGCTGAAATTATTAAATTAACTTTTGAATTTTACTATTTAGTTAAAAACCAAAAAAATAGAAATCAAAATTGTATGTTTTTTGGCTCGTATTGTTGCCATACTTTCTGTCTGACAACTTCCGGATGTCATAACTTTTTTAACACCTCCCATTCCGTTATCGTGGTGATCACAGGTAGGGCTAACGTAGTTAAAAAGTTTTTTTTATTGTAAATTTCTGGCAGTAAGGAATTATTACCTGATTGAAATCGGACAAAAGTAAGTTTCAATTTTAAAAATTGACTTAAATGACGTGTCAGCGAGGTATATTTTATTTCTGCAAGATTTTTAAAACAGAAATTTGGCTACTGTTTGTATACTGTTGATGGAATGTGTCGATCAATCAAAAATGGTGGGAAATTGTGATTTAATTTTTTTGATTTAGAAAAAAATAGATTAAACTCAATATAATTTCGGTAAATCAATTTTTTAAATTAAAACTTACCTTGTTATTGTGTTTATCTCAGGTGATGACAGCTGAAATGACAACCGGAAGCTGTCAAGAAGGCTAAGTAGGGAGGCCATAGGCGACAAAAATATATGAATTTAATTTTTTATGTAATTTAGCTTTCAGTAAAAATGAAAATAGAAGTTTCAAGAATTTATTTTATTTTTAAAATTTTAATTAAAAATTTAGATATCAAAAATGAGTGGAGGGACCTAAAGGGTCAAGTGTTTGAAAAAAATAGATGATGTACATTCCTCAAAGAGTTCTGCATTTAATAAAACAAATTTTCAAAATAAAATTTAAGTTCTTGCAATTTCATGGATTTACATAGTGGCTTGAAAACAGATGTAAAAAATATTTTTACTAAGATTTTCTAAAAATAAGAATTTCAAAATTATTTTCATTCATTTATGAAATCTGACAGTTATTTAATTTTTATCATGTGTGATTATTTATTTCAAATTGTTGTGAAGTACCTTTGAAAAAAATTCTAGTTTAATTGTTTTTTGTCAAATGAGAATGAGTAAAATTTAATGAATTAAAAAAAAACAATGATTTATGTTAGAACTATTGATAAAAATTATTAATAAGAAAGAATAAAAAAAATGAGATATAAAGAATATAAATCAATAAAAATAGAACAGCATAACATTTTATAAATGATTGTGTTATGTCGATCATGGTATTTCAATTCATTATTATCTAAGTCATATAATTTTTAAATTAAGAAAATTCTATATTAAATTTTATTTTTTCAGAATGCATCTTCAAACATAAAGCTTTAAAGCTAAGTAAACTGAAATTCAATAAAATATTAGATATTTAATGAAAATGTTATGTTTTAAATATTACCAGGTAATTACACTACAAATGAAACAATGTGTTAGGTTTCATAAATTAGTGGTCATCCATACTTAGCTTTTCAGTACATTTGGCTGTCAGAAAAGCAAGGCTTTCATGTTGAAGAAATGCTTGAATACAACATTTTATGCCATAAGCAAGTAATGTCTTTCAAATCAGAATAATTGAAATTTGCATTTGTTAATTTTTCTAAAATAATGCATCACAGATGTATATTTTATTTTTACAAGATTTTTAAAATTGAGAATTAACTTTTGCTTACAATCTATGAAAACTTTCTGGTAAACTGATAACTCTCAAAAAGATGAAAAGTCAAATCAATATAATTTCTATTTTAATACACCAGATTATTTTGCTTACTATAAATAGTAAATTTAATCATTCAGCTTTTAATTGAAGCTAAGACGAAAGTTTCACGGAATCTTTTTTATATTTAAGCATTTATTTTATAACGTACCAATTGAAACTAGTGCAGGTACCTAATATCACATGGTGTGTTCTTTTTTAAATTATTAGTTGTTATTCTTCAGTTTTCTTTGAATTCATTTTTTGCCATAGTATTTATAAGTTGTGTTTATCAATTCCATGTAATCAAGTATTTTAGTTTTTGAATCATTGTCTTCCTCCATGACCATCAGTGGTAGCGAAGCTCAGACTTTTTTCAAATTATTCGTTTAAAAAGAAAATTTAAAGATTGCAAAGACTTTAAACATCCTCTGTAATGTCTGGGTTTCACAATGATTGAAACTTAATTTATAGCAGTTAAAAGGATTCAATGTGTATATAATTTTATGAAGTTTGTTTTGTAGAACTTTGTCTTTTTTAAACACTTTTTTGCTAACATAACAGAAAATAACCCAATCAAATAAGACACTTAACAAAAATTTAAATCCTAACATTTAAAATTAAGTTTTGTGAAGGAAAAATGATACACACATGTTTTTATCCTACATTCCAAATCTCACATGATTTATCATAATATAATGATATTTGAGGCAGATATGAATTGAAACAACACTTTTAAGCCAATCCTGGCGCCTGACTTTAAATTTACATTTGCAAATATTCTAGTGTATTTTTAATGATTTTCAGGGCATCTTTAAGAAAACTTTTGAAAATGAGCTCGATAAAAAAAAACTAATTTCAAAACCTTGCATATTGTGTTCTTTTTCTTCCAAAACTCAGTTTATTTCTTATTTTTCAGTTTCAATCTTTGAGTTCCTGAGACCATAATGAATGTCTTTGAGAATAAAGACATTCTCAGCTTGTGAAATTAATGGATTCGTATTTACTTTTAAATGGTGAGACATAACAGCACACAGATACGAATAACAGATTTCCTTTAAAATCTCTAAATTTTTAATGATTTTCAGAGCATCTTTAAGAATACTTTTGAAAATGAGCTCGATAAAAAAAAACTAATTTCAAAACCTTGCATATTGTGTTGTTTACCTTCCAAATAACAGTTTATTTCTTTTTTTCCAGTTTGAAAATTTGAGTGTTCCTGAAACCATAATGAATGTCTTTGAAAATAAAGACATTCGCACCTTCTGAAATTCATGGATTCGTATTTACATTTAAATGGCGAGAAGTAACAGCACAAAAATACGAATAACAGATTTCCTTTGAAATCTCTAATTTAAAAATATATTTTCCATGAATTCAAATCTCAAAAAACACGTTTTAACACACAATGGAGAGAAAGCTTTCCTCTTTGAAATCTGTGAATGTAATTTTTCTCAAAATTCACATCTCAAACAACACATGTTAACACACACAAGAGAAAAAGATTTCCACTGTGAAGTCAGTGGATGTAAGTTTTCCTGAAATTCACATCACAAGCAGCACATGTTAACACACAATGGGGAGAAACGTTTCTACTGTGAAGTCTGTAGGTGTAAGTTTTTCCCAAAATTCATCTCGCAAAATGCACATGCTAACAAACACTGGGGAGAAAGATTTCCAATGTGAAATCTGTGGATGTAAGTTTCCCAAAAATTCAAATCTCAAACGACACATGTTCACACACACTGGAGAGAAAAATTTCCACTGTGAAATCTGTGGCCGTAAGTTTTCTCGAAATTCAGATGTCAAATCACATATGTTAACACACACTGGGGAGAAAGCTTTCCACTGTAAAGTTTGTGGCTGTATGTTTTCCAGAAGTTTATCTCTTAAACTACACATGTTAACACACACTGGAGAAAAACCATTCCAATGTAAAATCTGTGACTGTAAGTTTACCCAAAATTCAAATCTCAAACAACACATGTTAACACACACTGGGGAGAAAGCTTTCCACTGTGAAGTCTGTGGCTGTATGTTTTCCAGAAATTTCTCTCTTAAACTACACATGTTAACACACACTGGTGAAAAACCATTTCACTGTGAAATCTGTGGATGTAAGTTTTCCAAAAATTCAAATCTCAAAAGTCACATGTTAACACACACTGGTGAGAAAGCTTTCCACTGTGAAATCTGTGGCCGTGAGTTTTCTCGAAATTCAGATGTCAAACAACACATGTTTACACATACTGGGGAGAAAGCTTTCCACTGTGAAGTCTGTGGCTGTATATTTTCCAGAAATGTATCTCTTAAACTACACATGTTAACACACACTGGTGAAAAACCATTCCACTGTGAAATCTGTGGATGTAAGTTTTCCCAAAATGCACATCTCAAAAGTCACATGTTAACACACACTGGTGAGAAAGATTTCCACTGTGAAATCTGTGGCTGTAAGTTTTCGAGAAATTCAAATCTCAAACGACACATGTTAACACATACTGGAGTGAAAGCTTTCCACTGTGAAGTCTGTGGCTGTACATTTTCCATAAATTCATCTCTCAAAAGACACATGTTAACACACACTGGTGAAAAACCATTCCACTGTGAAATCTGTAGATGTAATTTTTCCCAAAATTCAAATCTCAAAAGACACATGTTAACACACACTTGAGAGAAAGGTTTCCACTGTGATATCTGTGGATATCTGTTTTTCATAGAAGCAGATTTTTTGAAACGCATGTTAACACACACAGGAGAGAAACCTTTCCAATGTGGAATCTGTGCACGTAATTTTTCCCAAAATTCAATTCTCAAACAACACATATTAACACACAGTAGAGAAAGCTTTACACTGTGAAAAGCTTTAACACATACTGGAGAGAAACTTTTTCAATTTAATGTCTGTGGACATAAGTTTTCCCGAAATTCGCATCTCAAACGACACCCGCAAGAAAAGGCTTTTTCACAGTGAAATCTGTGGATGTATGTTTTTCCGAAATTCATCTCTCAAAAGACACATGTTAACACACTGGGGAGAAATCTTTCCACAGTGAAATCTGTGGATGTAAGTTTTCTTGAAATTCACATCTCAAATGACACCTGCAAGAAAATGTGTTTCCACAGTGAAATCTGTGGGTGGATGTTTTTCTGAAATTCATTTCTCACAATGTAGATGTTTTCACACACTGGTGGGAAATTTCAATTGTGAAATCTGTGGATTTAAGTTTACCCAAAATTCATCTCTGACAACACACATTGGGACACATTCTCGAGAGAAATCTGTTAATGAATCTGTCAAAAATATACAGCGTAGAAATGACAAATTAACACATTTTTCATTTAATTTCCATCTCAAATGACACATATTAGATTCAATTAGGGCTAAAAATGGTCTAACATTATTTCACAACTATTTGAAAATCCTTGTGTAGACAAAAACAAGGACATTAAGTAATACATGCAGATAATATAGATTATATCATACTACACACAAGCAGGTTACATCATACTACACACAAGCAGGTTACATCATACAACGCATACATTTAACTGCCTGAGTTTTTCTTGCTACTTTGCAGACTCTTGTATTTACAAATACATTTCGAATAATAGTCACATTAATGCTCTTTGTGATGAGGACATCTTTATTGCTGCTCATTAGAATTTTTCATTAATCATTGTTTAAATAAACAGTTCAATGTGACTGAACCCTGACACAAATATTATTTTCTATCTGAAGAAAAGCATAATTTATTTCCTTTCAACAAAGTAAAAAAAGAAATGTTTTAATGCACTGATATATTATATTATACTTTATGCTTGTTACTTTCTTTCCTTTCACAATGCTATAACCACTTGACTGCATTTTATTTGCATCTGAACACCATTCCAATTTATGAACCTTTTGCTTTATTACTGTCTTATAGTTGCTTTGCTTTTCACCTGCATTATATACATATATTGTTTGTCTCCTATTATTTTTGTCTTATTCTTTAGTCTTCTTTGTAAATCTTTTGCTTTATTACTGTCTTATGGTTGCTTTAAATGAAATCTTCATGAATCAATGATTTGTATACTGAACTTTTGATTAGTTAAAAGAGTTTTACTTATCAGAATTTCCTAAAAAATTACAACACTGAAAATGAATTTTGAAATATTTAGCAAATTTATTTGGATTGGTCTAACAAGGATGAAGAAATTACTAAGATAATGATTAAAAAATACTAATGATTAAAAGAAATTTAATTAATAATCATATAAAGATCTGAATGATAAGCCATTTTTTCCATTTCCTCATCAAATTCACAAACATTCTTACTGAGTAAAAATCAGAGTATTTTTAACATTTAATTAAATTTTTGAAAATTTTTTATAATCAAAATTTTTATTAACAATCATTTTTTATTCAGATATAATTAACAATGAATAACAAATTTTTGTGTCTTTTTGTAATGAAAGACATTAATCTGGAAATTATAAAATGACTAGCAAGTCAATTCTGGGAGTTGAGAAATATATACTCATTAGCTAAAAAGTAAAAGAAAAATGCTGATCTTAATTTACATTCATAAACTTTGGAACAGCAAGAGAAATGAAGTATTTTAATTATTCTTTTATTTTTTAAATGACAATTTTTGTATTGTGCATTTCACTAGATTCTTTCATTCATTAATCATTGCCCACACTTTTATTTTTATTACTAAATCCTTTTCTTAGTACATCTAAATGTTAAGGAATTTTGTTGATGATGGCCAACACATTTCCTTCCTTTAATCTTTCTTTTTCAGTACATGTAAATCTTATGTCATTATATTGTTGAATGCCAACTCTTTCTAAATACATATAAATTTTTTGGCGTTTTGTTGATGATTGCCAAAATTTTCATTATTTACTAAATCCTTTTCTTAGCACAGTAAAATGTAATGAAATTTATTGTTGATTGCCAAAATTTTCATTCTTTTAAAAATCCTTTTCTCAGTACAAGTAAATCTAAAGATATCTTTTTGATGATAACCAACACTTCTTTCTTAAATCCTTTCCGCAGTACATGTAAATCTTATGGTATTTTGTTGTTGATTACCAACACTTTCTTTCTTTTAATCATTCCTTTTCTCAGTACATTTAAATTTAAATCTTGTGGTATTTTTTGATGATTGTTAACTAATGTGGATGGAAGCATATACAAAATATTACTGAGAAGTAGATGGCAGCCTGATATATATCATGACAAATAAACAAGGTGAATATCACTGTCAAATATCATGACTAATTCAAATAGAAATATTGATGGGAACAGATACGAAATGTTACTGAGAAGTAGATGATAGCCTAATATATATCATGACAAGGTGAAAAGCATTGTCAAATAAAAGAATAATTTAAGATTTCTATTAACCAACATTCAAAACATGCAGGTATAAGTAGCTTTTGACTATATTTTGTTGGAAGAAAATGGCATTAGTTTACGTAGCAACCCTTTCATCAGAGTTAAATAAATTTGTTATGACTCAACATGGTGTGCAATTCACCTTTTAGAAGACTATAATCACTGTACTGTATCCCTTTCGCATGTAAACACTAATCCTACATTTTGAACCTTTGTCCTTTCTTGCTGTCTTATATTTGCTTTGCTTTCAACTTGCATTATTTACATATATTGTTGTTTTGTTATTTTTGTCAGCTTTATTCTTCCTTTTGTTTGTTTATAATTTGGTTAATTCTGTTTGGTGAGAAAAACTAATAATTTCTGTTATTGTTACTAATCTAAAGGGAAGATGTTTCAGAATTATTACCTATTTGATCTTCCATACAACAGAAATAATCAAACTCGTGTGAAAATAAGGAAATATAATTCAAATATCTCATAATTTAATAAAATATGTTTTTTTGTCATCAGCAAATGGTACAATTTCCTCAAATGTTTCTTAATTTAATAAAAGATGTCTTTCTTTTTCTTTATAATTGTTGTTGCTTATCATCTATACATCTGGGTGCCTCTCTGATTTGTTTGATTGTTACAAATTATAAGACGTGGATTTCAGTCTCAACTTTCTTGAAAGCTGACCAGTCTCCTCATAAACAAGTGGCTAGACATTCATATAAAAGTCTTTCCTATGCATACGTAGATATTTAAATTACTGATATTTTTAAATGCCGGGTGTATCGGCTATATTTGTGAAGAGGCCTTTTACCAGACATAGCAGAGCATCCCTTCAGGATGTATGAGTTTTCCTTAAACCATTGATAAACAAGTCTGACCACTTTCTGTTAGAAACATTATGTCTAAATAATTTTTCCTTCAGATATGAAAATATGGGTATTAAGTATTTTTCCCTCCCTATCAACAAGTCTTTCTATTTTGGTTGAGAATATTTTGAGAATAAAGACATTCTCGCCTTGTGAAATTCATGGATTCATATTTACTTTTAAAAGGTGAGACATAAAAGGACACGGATACAAATAACAGATTTCCTTTGAAATCTCTAATTTGAAAATATATTTTCCACGAATTCAAATATCAAAACAAACGTGCAATCTGAAATTGGCGAGAAATATTTTCACTGCAAAATCAGTGGAGTACAATTTTTGTTAAAATCATCACTTTCAAAGGACATGTTAACAGACTGGAAACAAAGCTTTCCACTGTGAAGTCAGTGGCTGTAAGTTTTCCCGAAATTCATCTCTGAAAACACACATGGTAGCACACACACTGGAGGGAAGCATTTTCACTGTAAAGTCTGTGGATGTAAGTTTTCTCGAACTTCAAATAATAATTCATAATGAGCTACTTGAATGCAAAGGTAGGTAAAGAGAGGGAAAGAGAGACGACCAGTGACTTTGAACTAGGAATCCGCAATGAACGGGGAGAAAAATGAGTCCAATGGCACACAGCAAATGACTAAATAATAACTAACACCTGGTTTCAAGAACATCCAAATCTGTGAACATGGAGAAGCTCAGGAGGCGACATGAAAAGTCAAATAGACTACATAACTGTAAACAGGAGATTCACAAATGCAGTGGTTCAATGCAAAACCTATCCAGCTGCCAACAGTGAAAGCAACCACGTACGCGTCAGCTGCAAACTAAGAGTGAAGGACAAACTGGAAAAGGACACTTGCAAAGGGACTCCCTGAAGGAAGCAATAGTGACAACAGCAAACAGCATTGCCCCAAATGAAATCAGACGCAGAAGAAAAGAACGAGTGAATGACTGAAGAGATTCTAGTCATGATGTAAAGAAGACAGAAAACGATGCCAAGACATGGAAGAGAATACAGTAAACTTCACAAGGACAAAAGGAACAAATGCAGACAAGTTTTCAGTTCTTCAATATGGCAGTGAATGCTGGACAAAATAATCAAAGATGAAGGAAAAAATGGAGCAGCTGGAATGTGGTTCTAGAGAAGGATGCTGCAGATATCATGGACCGAGCATGTGAGCAATGATGAGGTTTTGGAAGAGATGGAAACAAAAAGGAAATTAATATTGGGCATCAGGAAGAATTAACTAAAGTTCCTGGGACATGCAACGAGGAAAGCAGACTTTGAGTATCTGATCCTAACAGGCCAGATAGAGGGTGGGGAAAAAAGAGACAGGGGAAAGCAGTGGATAACATATTTGCAGGGCCTCAGCAGGTGTATGTGGGTAGTGTCGTGTCACTGAAGAAAGTGTGTTAAGGGCCACAAGAAATAGGCGTTTATTGCTTTCAAAGTTTCCCTATGTCCTGAAAGGACAAGGCACATAGAAGAAGCTGGTATCCTGATACATATCATGACAAGTAAACAACGTGTGTGTAGAATTGTCAAATACCATGAATAATTCAAATAAAAATGTGGAAGGAGGCAGATAAAAAGTATTACTGAGAAGTAGTTGGTATCCTGATATATATCATGACAAGTAAACAAGGTGAGTAGCATTGTCAAATACCATGAATAATTCAAATAAAAATGTGGAAGGAGGCAGATAAAAAGTATTACTGAGAAGTAGTTGGTATCCTGATATATATCATGACAAGTAAACAAGGTGAGTAGCATTGTCAAATACCATGAAGAATTCAAATAAAAATGTTGAAGGAAGCAGATAAAAAGTATTACTGAGAAGTAGTTGGTATCCTGATATATATCATGACAAGTAAACAAGGTGAGTAGCATTGTCAAATACCATGAAGAATTCAAATAAAAATGTGGAAAGAGGCAGATAAAAAGTATTACTGAGAAGTAGTTGGTATCCTGATATATATCATGACAAGTAAACAAGGTGAGTATGGGGATGACACATTGTCAGAAGCATATGTGAGACAAATGGACACATTCCAATCAGGGGCAATAGAAGTCGTCAACTCGTCGACATGGTCTCAGAAACAGCACACATGAGGACAGTGGTAGAAGAACTGTTTTTTTCTCTCCCGTCAGTGAGAGGGGTAAATTGACACGAGTTTATTACGTCAACAGCATAATATTACGCGAAGGCATTTTTTGACTGTGAAAGACACATTAATTTGGAAATTCTTGCAAAACTCAAATCGTTTGATTTTGATGAAAATTTCAGGACTTATTCACAAATGACCGAAATGATTTTTGAAATAATTATTTTTTAAAAATATTGGTAAAAAATATTTTTTTTTAATTTGTTACCCCACCAATATTTAATTTCCAGAAATGTCGAAAAATGCAACTCGGTCACAAAATATAGATAGTTTTCATTAAATTCAGGAGTCATTAAGGAAAGCTAATCAACTGTCATTTTTTCTTCAAAACAAGCTACCTTTTAGAACATCAGCTCTGAATTAGGAAAACAAAAATGCAATAAAACTATGAATTATTTGGGTAAACAACAAGAATTATTTGGGTAAACTTTTAATTACTTTTATAAACATAAATTAAAATTTTGTCATCGTCTGAATAAAAAAAAAATTTCCGTTAGTAATGAATTTTTACAAGAATTGTTTTTATTTTTCATATTTTTTATTAAGTAATTTAAAAAGTTTCATAAGTCTTTTACAATTTTCTCCTTATAGTTCTCTCAGATGTTTTTTAATTAGTGTGTGGCAAATATATTTGTTAATCGAAAAATTTAAAAAGTTACTCTAAAAGAGAAGCTTTTTTTTTGGTAATTTAATTAAAACTGTTTATTTTTGCATGTTAATTTCCCGTTTTCGGTAAGTACGGGTGCCCATAAACAATATAAATCTGTAAAAGGTCACGTGACTCAAGGGTTGTCCGCCCTTACATAAAATTTTCCTGTATATAAACCCGAAGGTCCTTACTGCAATTCTTTTCATGCTTGCCTCTGAATCGCTCAAGAAAGAACTCATTTCTAGTCAGAATTTAAATATTTAAAGTAACTTTTATATTTTTAACTTATTAGTTTAATCATTTTTAATATTAATTGTGAATCTATCTACCTGACAGAATTTAGAAAAAACATCAAAACTTTTTCATTTGTTTTGCTTTTTTGGGCTGTTCATTCCAATGGCATGTGCTAATGATTCATAAAAGAAATTATTAGGGTAAAAAATGTTTACTTTCAATGTGTGTTTGCAAAATGTGACTAAGAAATAAATATGTACTACAATGTTATGGTGGATAGGCTAAGATTAAAACAATTTGGAAAAGTTTCATTTTTTTCTTTTCAATTGAATGAAAAAGCCATTTTTTGGTTTCTTTATTTCATAGCCTAATCCTACTAATGAAATTATGCATTTTCAATGTTAACCTAATACTTTAAAGTTTATTTTTAATTGTAAATGAATGTACAAAACACATGTTATAAAATTATTTTTACCCTTAGTTATTAAATTAAGGGATATACCTACATTCACAATGGAAAAAATCAAGAGGAAAGTTGGAATTTTTAAAAAAATGTTAAATTTCAATTTGTGTTTGCAGAATGTTTTTAAGAAACAAACATGTACTACAATTTTATGGTGCCTAGCTAAGATTAAAACAAATTGGAAAAGGTTTCATTTTTTAATTTTCAATTGAATGAAAAAGTCATTTTTTTCTATTTTATTTCATAGCCTAATCCTACTATTGAATTTATGCATTTTAATTGATTAACTCCTACTTTCATGTTCTTTTTAAATTGTAAATGATTGTACAAAACACATGTTATAAAATTATTTTACCCTTAGTTATCAAATTAAGGAAGATACCTACATACCTGTACCTGGAAAAGCAGCTAAAAAGTGAGGAGGATTGGAGTGCCAATTAAGAAAACTCAGGGCCACAAAATATTCCCGAAATTCCTTTCTCTTCAAGATATTGCATAAATACAGTATGACATGTACAAAAAATATAGATACTTATTTATAACATCTACAGTTATGTAAAAATTAAATTAGATATTTTTACCTAGTTATCTTACTAATTAATATGAATAAGGCATAATAAAAATATTAATAATTAGCATAATATTTCATAACTTTATTGAGTTATTTTAATTTCATTCTTTGTTATTAAATTGTAAAATTATTTTAAAAGCAATTTCAATTTTTATTTATTTAGCAAGCATATTCAATCATCCAGCTATAATGCTAAACAAACATTGTATAAAATATTATGTAATTGATGAAAATATTATGTTATGGTTAGCTATGCAGTTAAAAAACAGAAACCGGTTTTTTAGATACATAAAAATTTGGCACTTCCGGACACCATACTTGGGGGTGTTGACAGACAGTAGCTGACATATTCAATCAATCACAGCTCGAATTACGTTGATGATAGGACTACTGTATTTAAGATAAGTTTTTGTCTTAAATTTCATAAAGTAAGGAATTACTATTGTGTGAAATCAGATTAAGGTAAGTTTCAATTTAAACAATTGACTTTAAAAAAGTGTCTTTGATGTATATATTTTTTTCAAGATTTTTTAAACAAAGTTGGCTAATGTTGACGTAACCTGTCAATAAATCAAAAAATGGCGGAAAGTTTAAAGCTTTTTTTTTTTTTTTAAATTTCGGATTCCAATCGATATAATTTCAGTTTAAAATACACCAGTGTATTTTGATTATTGGAATTACTAACTTTAATCCCTTGGCTTTTAAATAGACCTAATTTTTAAGCTTGAAGATAGATTAATTATTTTTAAATTTTCAATTTAAATTTAGGTATCTAAGAATTGATTGGTGGTACCTACTTTTAATTGCTGGCATGAATAATAATTATTAAGAACATTATAGTCTGAAGAAAAAAAATTTCGTTTACTAATAAAATTTTGAAATAAATGTTTTTATTTTTTATTAATTCATAAATGTGTTACAAATATTTTAAAAACCGTTTACAGTAACATTGTTTAATTTCTTTTTTTACTTAAGAATTGATGATTATATTGCCTATCGAAAATTGAAAGTTTAATAAAAATCGTTCACCAATTTTATTTTTAAAATAAAAAAAAAAATTGTGTAAATATGGTAATTTTTATTAAGTACATTGTTCCATAGTGGTAATAAGTTTCCGTAGAGGTCGTATTGTTTTTAGAAGTTAAAGTGTTTGGATTAATTCCCCTTACATCGAAAACGACACAAACCATACTTTGATTCTAATTCATTTTTTTTTTTATTAAATTAAAATTATTCTAAAACAAATTTTAATTTTTCAGAAAGCATATTAATAAATAATTTCAGAAAAAAATGTAATATTTAAACATAAAAATATTTAATATTTCAGAAAAATATTAATAAATATAACTTAGTTCGGTAATTTTAATTTAATTCTTTCTTATTAAATTATTTTAAAAGAAATTTAAATTTTTATTTATTCAGAAAGCATAGTCTGGCTATAAAACTAAAACAACAAAGAAAAACATTTGAAATCATTTATTAAATGTCTTATTTGAATTTAAATTTCGGTTTCATTTGGAAATCCTAAAGCAAATGAAATGTGAATTAAGACAAAAATTGATTTTGTAAGATTTTTATAGTTATCGTTCATATTATCGTCTCATAACCTCCAATAAATTGCTAGAAAATAGTAATTAAAGTAAAGTAGGATGAATAAAAATGTTCCAAACTTAATAAACACGTTTAGTAAAAGGAAAGATCAAAGTAATTTTTAATTATTTAAAAAAAAAGTTGAATCCTTCCTAACACGTTCGAAATTTTGGTAAGATTTTTGTTCTTAATTTCAGTTAGCGGGTAACCAAATCGTCAGGAGAATTTTTAATGGAAAACGTAATAACTAAATTTTTTTTTTGTTTGTTTTTTGTTTTTCCGGTGGCAAACAGATTAATTGTGAAATTATTTCAAAAATCTAATTGTCAGATTTTCATGAAACTTTCAGGACTTATTAAAAAATGAAGGAAATTATTTTTTTAATATCTTGCAAAAAAAATGTTTTTGACCTCCATAAATTTTGAAAAATGAAATTTTGTTGCAAAAATAGTTTTATTAGTTTCAACGCAGGACTCATTTGGGGAATCTAAATCATCTATTATTTTGGTGGAATAATTTGCCTCTATTTCCGAAGATCTGTTCCGAATAGGTAAATAAAAAGTGGAATATAACTATGACATCATTTAATTTGATAATCTTTTAATTGCTTCAATAAATAATAAAAATTAAGTACATTATATTCTGAAGAAAAAAAAAATTTCAAAATTTTTTTTTTATTATTTATAAAATTTTAAAAATATTTTTAATATACTTTCAATTCAAGATTGCTTGGGGTTTGAAAAACTTATTAAGCAATGACTATATTTAGTAATCAAAAATTTTAAAGTTTAATACAAATCGTTCTACCTACCTATTTTAAAAGTTTTTAAATTTTTTTCTGTATTTGAAGTCTTTTTGTATAGTAATATTTATCTGTGAATGAAAAGGTCATGTTATTCAGTGTTTCCTCCCATTACCCCCTAACCCCCCAAAAAAATTGCACAATTATCTTACTTGTGATCACCATATACTTCTAATCTTACAACCTCTTTCAACACATTTTACCACACAGGTCAAAAAGTTAAATTCTGTGATTAAGAAATAGTTTTATTAAATTTCATAAGTAATACTTAAAAGAAAAAAGAACGTTCGCAGTAGGTAGCGCGTCAGTCTCATAATCGTATTTAGAAAGAAAGAGTTATTGATTGGAATACAAGCTGGGAGAGCCACAATTCATTCGCCGGTTGCTGTCTTAAGTTTATTTTGCCACACTTCCTTTTTTTTTTTTTTTTAGGCATGCGATAGACGCCATATTGTCTCCTTGTTTGTTTCTGTTTGGCGCCAATTTTGTACACGTGTAGGAAAGATGACCTTCACTCCCACTATCTCCCTTCTCCTTGAGAGAAGAGTATGATCTCCGTAACCTTAGAATAAACTTAGAATATATTGTTCATTTTTTTTTTTTTTTTTTTTTTTAACTTCTCGTCAAAAATAAATTTTTATATCAGAAAATCAAGTTAATTTTTTGTCGTACAATGATCTGACATTGTTTGCAACCAGATTATTTTTTTGTAAAGGAACAAATTCTCCTTCTACACCGTTTCCGGTATTTCTTTTATTCAGTTCTTGAAGTACATACGATTTATTTTCAAATAAATAATCTTTTTTGCAATTTCTCAAAAAATCTGAAGTTTTCTTGATTGCCAAATATTGTCGATGTTGAGAAAGAAATATCAAGTCGAGCATCTTAATCCTGTTTGTTTTTCTATGAAAAGCTTTTAGATTCGCTTTGAAAAGGTAAGTTAGACGAATCGTCACTGATTTCCTAAAACAACAAACAAAAGCATTTGCAATAATTTATTAAATGTCTTATTTGAATTTAAATTTCGGTTTCATTTGAAAATCCTAAAGCACATATGAATTAAGGTAAAAGTTTAGTTTTCTATTTAAATCCAGATTTTAATCATTTCACTGATTTTCTAGTCATAAATCATTATAATGTTGAAAACCCCATAAAAGCATTTGAAATCATATAGTCTTCTCTAAAAGAACATTGTTTATATAGTACTTTATTTAAAATAAATTTTTAAAAAACGAAAAATCTTTCTTTGAGATTTTTTTCTAAACTCAAAATATTCAACATTTTAAAATTTAAAATGTTGAATATTTTGAGTACCTCCATTACGTCACAAAAATCCATCATAAAAAAAAGTTTAAAAAGGTTAAAAACCTAATAAAGGACATTTTTCTATCCAAAACGTTTATAATATTATGAAGAGGAAAGATCAAAGTAAATTTTAATTATTTTTAAAAATTTTTTAATCCCTTTTAACATTTTCGAAATTTTGTCAGAAAATTTTGTTTTTGATTTGGAGTTAGCGTGGTTAAAAATATTACGTCTATGTTATAATTGATTACGTCATTTTTTTTTCTTCACTCACTTTTTCGGTTTCCGAACACATTAATTAGGAAATTCTCGCAAAAATAAAATATTTGTCGGATTTTAATGAAACTTTCAGTACTCATTAACAAATGAATAAAATTATTTTTGAAATTATTACCTTCTTAAAATTTTGATGAAAACAATTTTTTTTTAAAGTCTGTTACCCCCCCTTCAAGTAAATTCATGAAATTTTAATGAATTTTAATTTTCTGGAATTTTTTGTTTTATTAGTTAAACGCAGAACTCATCGGGAAATATAAATCATGTATTTTTTTTATTTAAAATTATGATACACGATACCAAAATCTGCTCCGAAGAGAAATATAAAAAATGCAATAAAACTTTGATATAATTTTTTTTGATAAACTTTTAATTGCTGGAATAAATAATAAAAATTAAGGACATTATAGTCTGAAAAAAAATTTTTTTTTTGATTACTAATAAAATTATAAAAGAATTGTTTTCATTTTTTTATTTTTTTATTATAAATAATGTATAAAGTTTTAAAAATATTTTAAAAATCTTTTAAAGAACTGTATGTGTTTTTCCTTTTAGTTAAGAATTGATGATTATACTGTCTATAAAACAAAAAAAAATTAATAAAAAATTTTCACCAAAAATATTTTTAAACAGAAAAAAATGAATTAATTATTTGTGCAAATACGTTCAAAGTTATAAAGTACGATGTTCAAATCTTATAAAGTACGGTGTTCCATATGGGTCAAAATGATTCTATAAGTTAGCAAGCATTCTGGCAAAACATAACGCAATTTCAATCTTACGTTTCTAAAATTTAACAGCCTGTTTGCAAGTAATTCCATCAACATTTAAAAGTATCTTTTTATTTTAAAATCTTTAATTTTTGAATAAATTGTGACCGTAGGTGCATTAAGTAATTCATGATAATTAAAAAAAAGATATGTATTGAACACTACAGTACAGTTCAAGAAAATAAAAACATTTTCATAACTGAACTTCAAAAAATATTCACGATAAAAGTTTGTTTTAATTAAATTTGAAGAATTATCATAAATGGTAACTTTTTATACGTTTGGGAATTACCTAACTAACCATTATAAAAATTTCTACTTGATTTTTTGTTTTTGAGATTTTTAGACAAACTTGTCAAACATTTGTTCGCACTTTTGTCTAAAATACCCCCTCACGAAAAAAATAATTAACAAGTAAGTCTTCTGATTTTGTTATACCTAAATTTAAAAAAAAATGAAAAGGCATTCATTTCAAAATTCAGAAAAATTTAAGATTGTGACAATTTTTTTTATTATATTTGGGGAATTTTCTTTCTTTTCCCCCCACTTACATGTTCTTTCAATTTTTTTTTAAATGGACAAACCAAACGACAATGAAAAGTCTGGTTACATTTTATTTACACTTACCAAAATAAATTTGTTTTAAAATCTCATTGTTTCTTATTAAATTACAATTATTTTAAAAGAAATTTAAATTTTTAAAATTTTTATTTATTCAGAAAGCATATTCAAATGTCTGGCTATAAATCTAAACTAAAATTCTATAAAATATATAAGTGCTGAAATTGTTAAATTTGTAATTTCACTATTTGTTAAAAACCAAAAAAAAAAATTTTAATTTTTTAGCACGATTGGTCACCATACACTGTGTATCAATCAACATCCGGTAGCTGTCATCTTTCGTCACCTCTATGAGTTACATAACAAAAAAAAGGACTACCGTAATTAATTTTGTTTTTTTTTTGTAAATTTCTGGCAGTAAACAATTATTAATTGATTGAAAATAGATAAAGGTAAGTTTTAATATTAAAATTTGACTTTAATAACCTGTCAGCAAGTTTTTTTTTATTTTTTCAAGATTTTTAAAAACAGAAATTAGGCTACCGTTTAATTAACGAGTCATTCAATCAGAAATGGCGGTATATTTAAAAAAAAAATTAAAATTTTAGATTTAAATCAATATAATTTAGGTTAAAAATTACACCAGTATGTTTTGCTTACTAGAATTATTAAATTTAATCTCTTGGCTGTCAATTAAAGCTAATTTTAAAGCTTGAAGATAACTTATTTATTTTTAAAATTTCAATTTAATTTTAAGTGTAGGTAAAAAAATGGACTCCAGTGGAGGTACCTATTTTAAATATTTCTGGTTGCATGTAA
Source organism: Ascarosepion bandense (assembly GCA_037127315.1). Taxonomy (NCBI): domain Eukaryota; kingdom Metazoa; phylum Mollusca; class Cephalopoda; order Sepiida; family Sepiidae; genus Ascarosepion; species Ascarosepion bandense. The sequence goes on from JBBBDQ010030475.1 coordinate 309,731, forward strand.
AATTTCTTTATTTATCGTTCATAAATACGTAAATCCATGAAAATCTCACGTAAATCCATGAAATCTTAATAAATTTTACACTGATGGCTAACTTTTAGGAGTGGGGGGGGGGTAACAGAGGTAAAAAAAATATTTTTATCAAGATTTTTAAAAAATAATAATTTCAAAAGTAATTTCATTCATTTGTGAATGAATACTGAAAGCTTTAATCTAACAATTATTTGATTTTTGCGAGAATTTCCAAATTAATATGTTTGTAACCTAAAAAAATGTGGCAAATGCAATCATTTGGTGTCCATTGTAAAACAGTAGTAAACGTTTCTTAGCTGCTAACTCAATCAAAACAAAACATTCTGACGAAATTTCGAAAATGTCATTTTGTTGTATTAGTTCAGCGCATGACTCATTGGGGAATATAAATCACCTAGTTTTTTTTTTTTTTTATCTTAAAACCTTCTCTGAAGAGTAAAATAAAAAATGCAATAAAACTGACAATTAAATTTGATTATCTTTTAATTACTGGAATAAATAACTATTGAGGACATTATACTCTGAAAAAATGTTTTTTGATGAATAATAAAATTTTAAAATAATTGTTATTATTTTTTAAAATTTTTTTATTATTAAATAATTTAATACTAAGCTGTGAAAAATATTTTTAAAATCTCCAAAGAATTGATTACGAGTAGACTTTTTAGTTGAGAGCTGATTATCATATTGCCTATCTAAAATTGAAAAGTTTAATAAAAATCGTTTAGCCTAAATATTTTAAATTAATTAAATAAAAAAACTTTTTTGTGTGTAAATATGTTCATTTACGTTCCAGTTTTGAGTAAGTACAATGTTCCATAAGAGTCATAACATTTCTATAATTATAACATCTGCAGTACTATAAAAATTAAATTAGATATTTTTACCATGCCTTAAACTTACTGATATGAAAAATACATAAAAATGTTAATAAATAACATAAAATAACTTAGAATGAAATTAAAATAACTAAACTTTCTTATTAAATTAAAATTATTTTAAAAGAAATTTAAATTTTGAAATTTTTATTTATTCAGAAAGCATATTCAAATGTCTGGCTATAAATCTAAACTAAAATTTTATGAAATATATAATTGCTGAAATTATTAAAATTTTATGTTTTTTTGGCCAGTATGGTTGCAATACTTTCAATCTGACAACTTCCGTTTCTCATAAATCTTTTAACACCCTCCGATTCCGTAATCAAGGTGATGACAGGTAGGGCTACCTTGTTTAAAAAGTTTTTTTTTATTGTAAATTTCTGGCAGTAAGGTATTATTACTTGATTGAAATTAGACAAAGGTAAGTTTCAATTTTATAAATTCACTTAAATGACGTGTCAGTGAGGTATTTTATTTTTGCAAGATTTTAAGACAGAAAGTTGGTTACTGTTTACATACTGTTGACAGAATGTGTCGATCAATCAAAAATTGGTGGGAAATTTAGATTTAATCTTTTTGATTTAAAAAAATTAGATTAAAATCAGTATGATTTCAGTTTAAAATACACCAGTGTATTTTTCTTTCTGGAATTAAAATTTAATCTCTTGGCTTTCAATAAAAGCTAATTTTAAAGCTTGAAGATAACTGATTTATTTTAAAAATTTAAATTTAAATTTAGGTATCGAAAATGGACGGAGGTACCTACATTTAGGTAAACAGTAGCCGCATTTCTGTTTTAAAAATCCGGCAAAAATAAAATATACATTGTTAACATGTTATTTAAGTCATTTTTTTAAATTAAAACTTACCATTTTGTGATTTCAAACAATTGTACTTGGTTAATGTCTGAAATATTTGGTAAAAGCTTTTATCAGGAGCCCTTGTTATCGTGTTTATCTCAGGCGATGACAGCTGTAATAACAAAGGGAAGCCTTCTTGATGGCTAAGTAGGGAGGCCATAGGGGACAAAAATATACGAATTTAATTTATGTAAGGGAAGACAACCCTTGAATCATGTAACCTTTTAATGATAAATATCACGTACGGCCATCCGTACAAATAAAGATATGGGCAATCAAAATGCACACAATTGTTTTAATTATTTTAAAAATTGACGAGGTCAATAATTTGTGTTAAGTTTTTAAGTTTTCGATTAGTAATTGTAGTCTTCATGTATTAATTACATACACTAGCTGGCCCAATAGAGGAAGAAATTTAACAATAATTTTAAAACTTTTTATATATAATTTTTATATACAATTAAAAATTAAAAAAATGAAAACAGTTCTTGTAAATATTAATTATTCATTGAATTTGTTTTTTTTTTCTTTTCAGACTGATATGCTTAATTTATATCGTTCATAAAAGCAATCAGAAGTTTAGCCACAAAAATTGGCATAGTTATTGCATTTTTCGAAATTCGGACCTATTTTTTAGAAAGTCGGGAACTATTGGAGAAAAAAACTGTTGATTACATTCCCCAATGACTCTTGAATTTAATTATATTAGGCTTATTGCTGCCCGTTGTCAAATTTTTCAGCATTTCTGGAAATTAATTGGTGGGGGGATAACATATGTAAAAAAAATATTTATACTGATATTTTATACATAATAATTATTTCAAAATTGATTTCAGTCAACTATGAATAAGTCCTGAAATTTTCATCAAAATCCAACAAGTATTTGATTTTTGCAAGAATTTACAAATTGATGTGTCTTTCATGGTCAAAAAAGTGCATTGTGCAATATTAGTTTGTTTTTTTTACATAATAAATGTTGCAGCAATTTAGGGCTCGCAATGACATAAGAAAAAAAACAGACTTTCTACAAAAATTTCGACGTATTAGAAACAATTAAAAAATTTTAAAAATAATTAAAAATTCTTTGATCAATCTTCTTAATGATAATATAAACATTTTGCCAATAAAACTTTGTTTTTAGTTTGGGGCCTTTTTTCCTTCATACTATGCTGTTTTTTCAGCAATTTTTGTGGAGGTACCTACTGTAAATCATCAGTTGGCGGCTGCTGCTAAGGTGCTGATAATTTGTTGAGAGCTGTGATAACAAGGCTATCGTAATTGAGAAATACTTTTTGAAACATTTTTCAAGCAGTAAGCAAGTAATTCTTGCTTCAAGTCAACTTACTTTAAGTTTGAATTCAGTAATTTGAAGAAAAGAATGTGTCAGCGAGGTGCATTTTATTTTTGTAACATTTTTTAAAACTGGGAATTGTTTTCTGTTTACAATCGATGAAAAATGGTGGAAAATTTGAAATTATAAAAACTTTTTTTAAATTTAGAAAATTTTGATTCCGATCAGTATAATTTGGGTTTAAAATACACCAGGGTATTTTCCTTACTGGAATTACTAAATTTAATCCCTTGGCTTTCAATTAAAGCTAATTTTAAAGCTTGAAGATAGCTTATTTATTTGTAAAATTTCAATTTAAATTTAAGTATAGAAAAATGAGTGGAGGTACCTAACAATATTTCTGACTGTGTGTAAAATTTCTTTATTTATCATTCATATTGTCTGATAATCTTTAATAACTTGCTAAAAAACAGTATTAAAGTAGTATGAATAAAAAAGGATCCAAACTTAAAAACGAAATTTTTCTGTGAAAATGTTTATTAAAAGGAAAGATCAAAATATTTTTTAATTATTTAAAAAAAATATATTTGCATCTTTTCTAACACATTCGAAATTTTGGTCAAAAAGTCTTGTTCTGATTTGAGTTAGTGGGTAACCAAATAGAAGAATTTTCAATGGAAAACCAAGAAAGCGTAATATTATTTAACTCAGTTTTTTTCCAGTGACAAACAGATTCATTGGAAAATTCTTTCAAAAATCAAATAATTGTCAGATTTTAATGAAACTGTCAGGACTTATTCACAAGTGAATTAAATTATTTTTGAAAATATTATTTTTTTAATCTCATGTAAAAAAAATGTTCTTGACTTGTGTTTGCCTCTTCATGTAAATACATTAAGTTTTGAAAAATTAAATTTTGTTGCGATAAATGGTTTTATTAGTTAAATGCAGGACTCATTTGGGGAATGTAAAACATCTATTATTTTTTGGAAAAATTTGCCTCTGCAATATAATAATGATGCCATTTAATTTGATAAGTTTTTAATTTCTTCAATAAATAAGTAAAAATAAGCACATTATATTCTGAAGAAAAAGTTTTTTTTCGTATATTAATGAAATTTTCAAAGAATATTTTCATATTTTTGTTAATATTTATAAAATTTTAAAAATATTTTTAATGTACTTTTAAGATTTCTTAGGGTTTAAAAACTTATTAAGCAATGACTATATTTAGTAATAAAAAAGTTGTAAGTTTAATACAAATCGTTCTACCTACCGATTTTAAAAGTTTTCATATATTTTTGTATTTGAATTTTTTTGTACTGTAATTTCTATGTGTGAATTAAAAGGTGATACTATTCAGTGTTTTCTTTCATTACCTGAAAAGAATTTGTACAATTATATTACTTGTGATCACCATACAGTTATTTCTAATCTTATAACCTGTCAACACATTTGATATATGCAGCACAGGTCAAAAAGTGAAAGTCTTTGATTCAGAAATAGTTTAATTCTAAATTTAATGCTATGAATAGGTAGTAATTGTGTAAATGAAATTAATTTAATATTACATTTGCTAAATATTTTTTTTTTTAATCTGAAAATTTTTTGATTCCAATCAATATAATTTCGCTTTAAAATATGCCAGTGTATTTTGTTTACTGGAATTACTAAATTTAATCTCTTGACTTTCAATTAAAATTCATTTTAAACCTAAAATATAACTTATTTATTTTTAAAATTTCATTTTAAAATCAGGTATTGAAAATTTATACTGAAAAGTGGAGGTACCTACAAAATTGTATCTACATAAAAATAACGTAGTTTTAATGCATTTTTTATTTTACTGTTCGGAGCAGAGTTTCAGAAAAATGGTCCAGTAAATACAATAAAATTTACATGATTCCCCAATGAGTCATGCATTTTAATTTAACTAATAATAAACAAAAAGTTGGGATAATGTATTTTTTATTTCTACAAGTTTCATGCAATTAAGTTAGGTACGTCATTGATAATTTTACCAAGATTTTTTAAAAATAATAATTGCATCAATAATTCATTTGTGAATAAAATCCTGAAATTTCATTAAAATCAGACAAATACTTGATATTTTTGCAAGAATTTTCAAATTCATGTGTTTTTTAATGCCAAAAAACGATTTGCGTAAAACATAGTGTGAATTGCTGACGAAAAAAAAAATTTAATTGAAATTTCGAACGTGATAGAAAAGAATATTAAAAATTTTGAAAAGATAATGACAAGAAAATTTGATCTTTTTATTTTAATGAGAACATAAACATTTTTTATGATAAAAGTTTGTTTTTATTAAGTCTGAGCCTTTTTTTTGTAACTAACATGCTTTGCTGTTTTTCTTGATAATTGAGGTAACTCCATGAAAAATAATAATTTCAAAAATAATTTCATTCATTTGTGAACGAGTACTGAAAGTCTCATTCAAATTTTACTATTATTTGATTTTTGCAAGAATTTCCAAATTAATGTGTTTGTCTCCGGGAAGAAAAGTGGGTTGTCTCATCATTACGTTACCCACTGTAAAACAGTCGTAAATTTTTTTCAGCCACTAACTCAAATAAAAACAAAATTTTCTAACAAAATTTCGAAAATGTTAGCAGGTATTAAAAATGTTTTAAAGATAATTAAAAATTGCTTTGATCTTTCCTCTTAATAATAATATAAATGATGGAAAAAGCTTGTTTTATTAAGTTTGGTCTTTTTTATTCATACTATGCTGTTTCATAGCGATTTATTGGAGGTACCAGATTGGTGAAAATATTTTTTTTTAAACTCTGTTGCCCCACCTCTATGTAACTCCATCAAATTTTAATAAATTCTAATTATCTGTGAAAATTTTTTTTATTAGTTAAATGCAATACTCATTGGGGCATATAAATCTATGTTTTTTATTTTAAAGTGGACAACTTAACCGAAAATCTGCTCAGAAGAGTAAGATAAAAATGCAAAGAAACTCTGATATAATTTAATTTGATAAACTTTTAATTGCTGGAATAAATAATAATTATTAAGGACATTATAGTCTGAAGAAAAAAAAATTTTCGTTTAGTAGTAAAATTTTGAAATAATTGTTTTTATTTTTTATTATAATTCATAAAAATGTTACAAATATTTTAAAACCTTTTAGAGAAACATTTAATTTCGTTTTTACTTAAGAATTGATTATTGTAAAAATCGACTTAAATAATGTGTCAAGGAGGAATAATTTTTTTTTTTTTTTTTGCAAGATTTTTAAAACAGAAATTTGCCTACTGTTTATGGAATGTGTCGATCAACCAATAATGGCAGTATATTTAAAAAAAAGATTTTTTCAGCAGTTAAATTTTTGATTCCGATCAATGTAATTTCAGTTTGAACTAAACCAGGGTATTTTGCTTACTGTAATTAGTAAATTTAATCTCTTGGCTTTCAATTAAAGCTAAAATTAAAGCTTCAAGAAAACATGTTTATTTAAATGGAGGTATCGAAAATGAGCAGTGATTTAGTGCAAGGGTTGTTTCTATTATGAAATGTTCAACTGGGTTATATCAACTTTTGGTCACCATACTTGCAGATTGATTGGTAACAGGTGCTGTCATCACCTACTTGAAAGGTTGACGAGCAGTGTGAATAAGAAATTCTTTTTTTTTGAATTTCATACCGTAAACAAGTAATATTTGTTTCAAAGCAGATTAACTTAAATTTAAATTTGCTAATTTTCCAAAAAAAAAATGAGTGAGAAATGTATATTTTTAAAACTGAAAATTAACTTTTGTTTACAAATGAGTTAAACACAAAGAAGATGCCTGAAAATTTTTGAAAAAATCAGCAATTGAAATTCCAATGACAAACCAGAGTATTTTGGAAATAGTAAATTTAATCATTGAGCTTAAAAGTTAGACATCAAAAATGGAGCGGCGGTACTTACCCAAAACGAATGAGAATGAAAAAGAAAACTGAATTTCCGTGTTTAAATAAACGTTCTTTTCAGGCATTTTTCAAACTATGATGAGTTTTCTTGTCTTTTTTTAAATTGCACTTTAAACAAATAGTGAAAACCACAAATTTCAATTTCTTCAAAATTTAATACTGTAGAGTGTTGACTCTTGAATTATAGACAGAATTTCAATTTAGGATTAGGAAATAGTTGTTATTTAATAACACTATGAATTGGCATTCTTAATTAAGGCAGATTTTTATTATAAATGATTTTCAAATGCTTTTCTTAATGGAACTGCTGATTTTGTCTGTATGGTATCAAACACAATATAGTAGGCACCTCTACTCATTTTTGAAATTTTAAATTGAATTCATCACAGATTGAATCGAAATGAAGCAATTGATTTGAAATTCTTAAAACCTGAAGGAGGCCAAATCATAAATATGGCAATAAAGACTAGGACAATAGTTCAAACAATGTAAATATAAAATAATAAAAACATTTTCTTATGAAAATTCAGATGGTGTTGATAAAATATTAAATTGTAAGCAGTTTTTCTCCAATAATATTTTATGTTTACGAAAATAAAATGTATAAAAATGGTATAATTTACATTCATAACTAACTCAGAAATATCTGATATTGTGCACCAGATTGAAGCACTCTTTCAATGTTCTGTCAGAAATAATGCACAAATCTGCCTCTTTAATGATTCCTTTCTTTATTTACAGGTTGGATTGTCATAAACGTCTCTTCATTTAGGCTATGAAAAGGAAAAACAAAAAGCGTGTTGTTTAGCTTTTTTGAAGAGTTTTCTTTACCAAAAGAATCATAAAACAACACACGAGGAAAAACCTTTCAAAATTTATGTGCTGTGAACTCACACTGCGGAGAAACCATATTGTTTGTGAATCAAAAATTTTTACTGTTACATAATTGAAAACAAACACAGGAAAGAATCCTCATTCTTGTGAATTAATATTTTCATTAAATTCAGATTTAACAAAGCACATGTGTATGCTGCATAATGGAGAAAAAATATTTTTGTGAAGTGTGTGGATGTGCTTTTGCAAGGAATTCTGCCTTAAAAACCCATATGCAGAAACACATTGGAGAGAAACCATATTCTTGTGAGATATGTGGATTATCATTTTCGAAGAATTACTATTTGAAAAATCACATTCAAATTCATACTGGAGAGAAACCATATTCTTGTAAAATATGTGGATCAGTATTTTCACATAATTCTAAGCTAAAAAGACACATTCGGATTCACACTGGAGAAAAACCATATTCTTGTGAAATATGCGGATCTACATTTTCCGAGAATTCTAGCTTGAAAATGCACATTCGAATTCACACTGGAGAGAAACCATATTCTTGTAATATATGTGGATCAGTATTTTCACAAAATTCTAAACTGAAAAGACACATTCGGATTCACACTGGAGAGAAACCATATTCTTGTGAAATATGCGGATCTGCATTTTCACAAAATCGTAATCTTAAAAGACACATTCGGATTCACACTGGAGAGAAACCATTTTCTTGTAAAATATGTGGATCAGCATTTTCAGATAACTCTCATTTGAAAAAGCACAATCAAATTCACACTAGAGAGAAACCATATTGTGAAATATGTGAATCAACATTTTCAAATATTTCTGATTTAAAAATGCACAATCAAATTCACACTGGAGAAAAACTGTATTCTTGTGAAATATGTGCATCAACATTTTCAAGTGGTAATGGATTGAAAACACACATTCGAATTCATACTGGTGAGAAACCATATTCTTGTGAATTATGTGCATCAACATTTTCAAGTGGCAGTGGATTGAAAAAACACTTTCGAATTCACACTGGTGAGAAACCGTATTTTTGTGAAATATGTGGATCAACATATTCAAGTCATTTTGGGTTGAAAATACACATTCGAATTCACACTGGCGAGAAACCATATTCCTGTGAAATATGTGGATCATCATTTTCAAATAGTTCAGATTTGAAAAGGCACATTCGAGTTCACACTGGAGAGAAACCATATTCATGTGAAATATGTGGATTAGCATTTTCAAAGAATTGCAATTTGAAAGATCACATTCGAATTCACACTGGAGAGAAACCATATTCCTGCGAAATATGTGGATCAATATTTGCACAAAATAATGGTCTTAAAAGACACATTCGGATTCACACTGGAGAGAAACCATTTTCTTGTGAAATATGTGGATCAGCATTTTCAGATAACTCTCAATTGAAAAAGCACAATCAAATTCACACTAGAGCGAAACCATATTGTGAATTATGTGAATACACATTTTCAACTATTTCTGGTTTGAAAAAGCACAATCGAATTCACACTGGAGAGAAACTATTCTTGTGAAATATGTCAATCAACATTTATAAACAGTTCTCATTTGAAAAAGCTCATTCAAATTCACAGTTGAGAGAAACCATATTCTTGTGAAATATGCAGAGCAAAATTTTCAAATTGTTCTGATTTGAAAAAGCACCATCAAAATTCACACTGGAGAGAAATGATATTCTTGTAAAAATACGTGGAACATCATTTTCAAAGAATTACAATTTGAAAAATCACATTTGAATTCATACTTGAGAAAAAACATATTCTTGTAAAAATATGCAGATCTTCAAATATTTTTAAATAAAATATTCAAAAAAATTTCATTCATTTTCCTCAAAATTTCATCAAAATCTGACTATTGTTTCGTTTTTGAGTTTGAGTTTTGTTTAACAGCATGTCCTCTACTGTGGGTTTTTTTATATTTCAGAAAACTGAAGATGATTTTTAGTTTTGTATTAAAAAATGTATTGCTGGTAATTATTTTTTTCCTTTAAAAATGTGATATGGTGATTGTTGTGGAGCTTCATTGTCAGTTTGTTGTGTAGTAATGGCAAAACTTTGCCGCAAAGTGTAATGATCGATTTGACTGGAAGTAAGTCAAGGAACAAGGTTTAAAAGTGTATTAATAGAAAGAAGATATTTAAAGAATTGTTAATAAATTGTAGATAAGAAAGAAGTCCATTTTCTCATTCAAAAATATATTGTTGCTAATATTTTTTCTTAAAAAATGTATATTTTTCTATAAATGTCTGTTTTCGTACTGTCGTAATGATTTGACCCTAGTTGGGTAGGTCAACTAGTTGCCAATAGCTGGGACCCTAACAGGTGCTATCACTACAGATCATGGTGGACCTGGGAACAAAAACAATTAAGAGGTGATCACATGTTCCTCACAACCTCCCAATCGGTGGCCTTGCTGCCGATTGCAGTTTACCAGGATTAATACATTCATTTTTTGCAATAATTTTCAATTCAATGTATTTTTCACCTGACTCAAAGAGTTTTTTCACAAGACAACAAAAAAAATGTATTTTTTTAACTAAAATTTTGAACATATGAGAAATAACCAAAAATTTTAATAAAGTAATCAAAACATCCTTTGGGCTTTCTCCTTAATATTAGTAAAAACCTTTTGGCAATAAAATCTGATTTTTACATTTCTAGAATGATCAAAGCAAGAAGATCACATGTAAAAAAGAATTTAATTTATGATGTGACAACAGTGAGAAAGTTATATAAAAGTTTTTAAAAAAACTAAAAAAACATTTTTATACCATGTTTTTTTCTAGTGGAGTTTTAAAACAATGTTTTTTTTTAAAACAATGCTTCTTGTTTCTTTGGGTTGATTCAAAAACAATTTTTCTCTGATGCAATTTACTTACATTTTTTTTTTCACTTCAAAATTTTGCAGTGCATTTTGAAAGCTTTCATACCCCTTTGTGTACGAAGAAATATTTGTAGTTAAGTAAAGGTTCATTTAATCTTTATAAAAACATATCATTAAAATTCTCAGTGTAGGATAGTATATTTTCCAAGATTTTAATATATTTAAAAACTTTACAAACAAATTTTCATTCAGACTTTGTTTCCAAACTGTGTCTTGTGAAGTAACATTAGATTTATCAATTTTTTATCCAAAATATCCCATAGATAGAGCAGTTCCAAAATAGTTTATATTGTTTAATAGAAAATAGGAAAAATTAAATGTTAGTTTTTAGCTTTAATTCAGTAGGAGCATTTTTAATGCAATATGAAGAATTAGTGGAAATGATAATGTACTATTCAAGATAATAAAAACAGAAACTCCAATTTGCAACCAACAAATACATATTTTTTTTCTAGAAATAAAGAAAAGTCATCTTAATGTCTTAAGATTTTTAGATTATAATTTTGGAGAAAAAAGATTAGTTTTTTTTTTAAGTTACATTCCTTGAACAAGAGGGCTTTATGTGGAGAATTTCAAATAAAATACAATATCGCATTCTTTCAAATGTTTTTGTTAGATTATAATTTATATTCTTATTGCCCATGAAATTTGAAAATATTTGCATTATTAGTAATATGTTTGATTAATTTAAATTCCCAATATTTTTCTATATATCACGGGATACTGATTAGATTTAAGAGCAAAATCATTGAATCAAAATGAGGATTATAGTTGATTTTGATAATAAATGATAACAAACATGGGCTTGAGAAAATTTTTGAGTTTTATTGCCCCAATGATGCTTAAACATGACATACTTTGAGTCTGTGGTGCCATTCCTGGAACAGTTCATCATATACTCTCAAAGCACCTACAAACAGCAATGGACTGAATCAAAATATTTTCAGAAAAATCAAATGTAGTGCATATTACAAACGTTTGATATTTTATTGGCGTATAATTTGACAATAGGGTTTATTTAAAAGCGTTAGGGTCTTTTTGACTTTTCTCTCTTTTTCTTCAGTCCTTTCATTTTTTTTTTTTTTTTGTCCTGTAGACAGTGAGTCACCATTTTATGGAGTGATCCTTGTGTTTTTATGTTGTGGTCATCATTTTTTTTTATTGTCAGCGAAAGGTTGATTTTTGCGTTTATTTGCATTGGATGGTTACCATTATGTAGTTATCAGAATACTTTTGTCTAATTTGTGGGGTCATCATTTGTGTAGGGGTGAGGATTTGTTTGCGGCGTCGTCTTTGCAAGGTTGACAATAAAGTAGTAATGAGAAGATTGACGAGATACTGCAAGAAGTTCTTGTTGATAAAACATGAGATAAGGTTCTCTTATTTGTGTATATAAATGTTGAATTGATTTGGGCGAGAGAAATGACATCCAGTTTTGTAGAGTCTGAAATTACTAAGTGGGGGTAAATTTTCAAAAGAAAATGTGTCAAAGTGTTCCTTTGCAATTTTTTTGTTTGTCTTTCTTTTTATTTTTTTAGGCGTCGGTATTCACCAGTGAGGTAGTAGGGTTTCTTCCACAGCATGTTCTTCGCTTATTCATTTGAGTGATAGGATGATCAGATTTTCACTGTTTGCTCTTTTTAGACGTCACTATACACCAATGTATTATGGGTTATTCACGGGCAACGCCGGGTTATCATGCTAATCCTGCATAAATGTCATTTTCACTAGATTCTTCCATTGCCTGTTCTTTTTAGATGCGGGGTTCAGCAGTGTAGAAGTAAGAGTTCTTCCACAGCATGTTCTTTTTTGACGTCAGAGTTCACCAGTGTAGAATTAGGGTGCCTGTTCTTTGGACGTCGGGTGTCACCAGTGCAGAAGCAGGGAGATGTTTAATATTTTTGAATTGGCCTTGTGTGAAACATAACCAAAAATCCTACAACTTACAATTTTTATCCAGAATTATCAGCAGGTGGATTTTGTGAAAAATAAAAGTATACCTTTTGCATGTTTGAATAGAAATTGAATAATAGAAAAGAATAACATGACTTGGCAGAAGTTAATGTTCTATGATATTAAGAAGTTAAGGGTATCAAGAGTTCGTAGTAGTCCTTACAACAGTGAGTTTATCTGTACGTAGGCAGGAATGTATGTATGTATGTATGTATGAGCGTTTATTGTAGGGTAGAATTGTCTTTGAAGTTATCACTCAGGATTAATGGTGTAAAGGAATAAGGTGAATGGGGAAAAGTCAGATAATAATAATAATTGCTTGACATTCGTCAAGAGACGTGGTAATTACGCTCGTCATATCCTCTTTGGCGATGGTCGAGCTTGCTCCATCGTTCATTGCATTTGTGGGGGCTTGAAAATGTAATTTGGGATTTTACTCCTGGATGTGATTCTGGCCTTTCCATTGGATGACGAGCAAACTTCGCATTTGCTTGCAAAAAGGGTCTGTAAAATAAGTTGTTTCTGATAATAATGATTATTTGAATTTTGTGTTTAGATTTTCCTCCTTTTCTATTGGCCGAGAAACATTTTGTATGGAGGCTTGAAATTTCACGTGTTTTCTGTGTGTTTATCAAAAAATTTGAGCAAATTCATTTATTTCTAACAAAATCAATGAGTCAGTGTATAGGATTTTAATTTAAATGTAGATGTTTTGTTCACTACAAACCCATGAGTTTTGAATTTCCACTCTAATAAATCCAACATGTCCATATAGGTTTCATTATTTAAATTGATATTGATATTGTATCTTCCACCCGTTTTTAGCTATCTCTTGTTGATAATTTGGGCAGTTCTCATTCTACTTTCCATACTCAGCTAATGTCTTGTATCGCTTAACACAACACGTATGTGTAGAAAAATGGAACGAGAACAGTCTATCCTATCAATTTGAAATGAATTCATAACATTTTTCACAGATTTTTAAAAAGACCTATTGTAACACCCCAATGGTCGGTTCGAACAATTTCTCCAGCAGCTGTTCTCCACGTTGCCGGAAGTTTGTTGAAAAAGTCGGAGACTCAAGCTGGGGGTACAAGATTAAACTATAAGGAACAAACTTCCACAAATTGGATGAGTTGAAGCGTTGCTTTATTTCGGTTAGAGTTAGTCTGTTCGGTTGGGTGCAGGTGATGTGACATTCAGCTCTAACTCTAATTAATGGAGATCAAATCCGAACTGATCGACTCAAGATGAACGGAGTTTCTACTCACTCAACTAACTGACTAACTGAACTGATCGGCTCGGAAAAATGACTTGTATTTATTGAAATAACCGGAAGTCCACTAGAGACCCCGCCGGGCTAAAACAAAACTAAAAGATAAGCATTGCCGACTGTAAGTCCGAAATTTCAAGGTACTTAAATTTTGCTTCCTTCGATGTGTAAACGGGATGTCTGCACTAAGCCTCCAAGTATTTTCCAGGATTTTTTAAAACTTTTTATCTTAAGAAAGCTTCTGCCGGATGTTCTTATATCCCTGACACTTTACCCGTAACCAGGCGTTTTTATTGCCTGGAGAAAGGAAAAATTCTTAATGTGTAGTCAAGATACAGTAAAGACAGTTTTTGACCCGGTCACTAAAAAATCTATTTCCTCAACTTTATCTTTTATCACTTCAAATCACTTAGTCGAATATTTACCGGAAGACTGGTAGAATTTAACAGTAATCTGATACCCTTTTCTCTTCCACAATTTTTTTCTCTTCTTTTTCACTTTTGTTAAACGAAACACATGTTTTTAAACAATTTCTATTCTTAACCATTTTCTATTTTAATCTATTATAATAAAATACATATTTTACAAATCCACCTTGATATACGCCTAGTTATCGTGTCGCACTATGATCAAACTTACAACAGAATACAAATAAATGATGACAGAATTCCCACTTAAAGAAAAGACAGAACAAAAAGAAAAAAAAATTCTTCCAGTCAATTTAAATTAGTTTTGAAATGTAGAAAATTGTTTTGCATATTGGCAATATTAAATTTAATCTATTAGCTTAAATTTTAGTTAAAACTAAAATTTAAAAAAGTTTCTTAATTTTTTTAGTCATTTTGACCGATGAATACAAATGCCTCTGTTCTATTGTCATTTCTAGCCTGTTTTAGGATTGTACATTTGTTCAAAATAAAACCCAGAGAGATTTTTATTATGAAACTTGGATACTACAAATGCAAATGCCTCAGTTCCATTATCATTTCCAGCCTGTTTTGGGATTGTACATTTGTTCAAAATAAAAGGTTCAATAAAGATTTTCATTATAAACCTTGGATACTACAAATGCAAATGCCTCAGTTCTATTATCATTTCCAGCCTGTTTTACAATTGTACATTTGTTCAAAATCTTGATTTACATTTGTATATAACACAACCTCTGGCTGATTTCAGCCAACGTTTCTGATCTTCGGCTGATTCTGCTCACATTGTGTTATTGATCTCAGATTAGTCAAAGGAGGATTGCTTGTTATCACTTGACAAGTCTCGTCCAATCATGCAAGGGATTGCTGAGAACCAGATATAAGACCGCAATATATTTATATTTATAGAATAAATTTAAGACTGAAAGCAAGTGAAAGGAACTGACAAAAAAGAAATATCAGTTGGCTGGTATTTCAGTAGCGTATTAATACTTGTGTTGTTTTATTTCTATGGGTCAATGATTTATTCAACTTCCAGTTGGTTGAATGTGGACTGGCCGTCTATTCCAATATATATTTCTCCCGTTTCAATTCTATCAGCAGGCCCCCGTTTCAGTCTGATCGTATTATTCAAACCGCCATTCAAATGTTTTCCCGTCTTCTCATACCAAACACCAGGAGCCAAACTAAATAATTTCATTTCGCACTCTGGTTTTATTAAACAAGCACTACAAAATATTGCTAGTGAATTGTTTGGTAGCCTGATATATATCATGATATGTAAACGATGTGAGTAGCATCATCAAATACAAATGAATAATTCAAATGAAAATGGCAATGGAAACAGATTAGAAATATTACTGAGAAGTAGTTAGTAGCCTGATATATCCCCTGAGATATAAAGAAAGTGAGTAACATTGTCAAATATCGTGAATTATTCAAATGAAAATGTGGATGTAAGCAGGCTATAAATATTACTGAAAAGCAATTTGTAGCCTGATATATATGATGACAAATGAACAAGTTGAGTAGCATTGTGAAATACTATTTTACTTTTAGTATAGATAATAAATTTTTCGACTTTTCATGAATTTATTTGGAATGTGTCGGGTGGGGGGTAAGAGACAGAGAAAAAATATTTTTCCCAAGATTTTATTAAAATGATAATTGCATAAATGATTTCCTTCATTTGTGAAACAATCCTGAAAGTTTCATTAAAATCAGACAAATTATTTTTGAAAAATATTTAAATGAATTTGTCTTTCAACGCCAAAAACAACATCTTGCACAATATTGTGTTTGTCACAGTTGTAACGATACGTAAACATGAGATTGATCGGAGACTGAAAAAACCTAATTTAGTTAGTAGCCTGATATATCCCATGAGAAATTAACAAAATGAGTAGCATTGAAAAATACCATGAATAATTCAAATGAAAATGCAAACAGAAACAGATTAGAAATATTACTGAGAGAAGTTGTTAGTAACCTGATATATATCATGATATGTAAACAAGGTGAGTAGCATCATCAAATACCATGAATAATTCAAATGAAAATGGCAATGGAAACAGATTAGAAATATTACTGAGAGAAGTTGTTAGTAACCTGATCTATCCCATGAAAAATAAACATAGTGAGAAAAATATTTAATATTTAAACATGAAAATATTTAATATTTCAGAAAAATATTAATAAATAACATAATATATCTTAGTTCGGTTATTTTAATTTCATTCTTTCTTATTAAATTATTTTAATCGAAATTTAAATTTTTATTTATTCAGAAAGTATATTTTATTTATTTAGAAAGCATATTTTTATTCATTCAGAAAGCATAGTCTTAAATCTAAACTGAAATTCTATGAAATATATACTTGCTGAAAATATGTTACTGTACTATACTTATCTGCCCTTGGCATTTGGTTAGTGTAATTACTTCCCTTACTTGCATTCGTCAGTTGACGAATTGCTTAGTCAGGAAATGTTTTGTTGATTAAATCCTTGTTAAGGAAAACCAGTCTTGTCAACTCATTTCAGTTACATTTTTAATTTTAATTAAAAAACAACAAAAAAATTTAAATTTCCAAATGTTACGTTTTAAGCTACATGAATTTTTTGTCACTTTCGGTCACCATCCAAGCGTTCTTGACACCTACCGATTGTCAATACATCATTTGTCACCTAAGATAACGCAGATAAAGAGAAGTTTATATCGTAAGCACTTACTACTTCTTTGAAATTAGATAAAGGTAAGTTTCAATTTTAGAAATCAACATAAATAACGTGTCTAGGGGGGTATTTATTTTTTTTTTTGCAAGATTTTTATAACAGAGATTTGGCTACTGTTTACATAATGTGTCGATCAATCAATAATGGCGGTATATTTAAATAAATTTTTTTTCAGCAGTTAAATTTTTCATTTCAATTAATATAATTTTGGTTTGAACTAAACCAGGGTATTTTGCTTACTGCAATTAGTAAATTTAATTTCTTGATTAAAACTTCAAGAAAATTTCTTGATTAATGCTTCAAGAAAACATTCTTATTTTTAAAATTTAAATTTAAATTGAGGTATCGAAAATGAGCAGTGATTTATTGGAGGTACCTATATTACAGTCCTCTCTAAAAGAAAATTGTTTAAATTTATATGGTACTTATTTAAAATAAATTTTTAAAAATTAAAAGTCTTTCTTTGAGATTTTTTCTCAATGCAAGAAAATATTCAACATTTTAAATATTTCTGGCTGTGTGTAAAATTTCTTTTTAGTTGTCGTTCATATTATTATCGTCTGATAATCTTCAATAAATTGCTTTGTTTACAATAATTATTTTTTTATACAACCGAGTCCTAATACTAAAATATTCTGAGTTGCAGTTTCATGGGCAACGCCGGGTTATGATGCTAGTCGTGCATAAATATGTCATTTTCGCTGGATTTTTTAAATTTTAACGAAAAATTTAGCGTTACATTTTTAAAAAATTCTTAAAATTTAATTCATTCTTAAACTTATTAATTCTTATTGAAGCAAATCTCTTGGATGAATGTTGGATTTTTCAGATTTTATTTTCTTAATGTTTCTTTTCTGTCATATCTTTTCATCAATGATTAAGACTTTTTACATTAATTGTGTTTATCCGAACTATTTTTTATCAAGGAACATACTCTCTGTTTACACCGTTTTATATCTTCTGTTCTCTTTGCGATCTTTTTTCAAATAATGTTTCTTTTTTTTATAATTGCAATTTCTTTAAAAATTTGATGTTTAATTGATTGCCAAATATTGTCGATGTTGAAAAAGAAATATCAAGTCGAACAAGAAGAGAAACTTTTAATCCTGTTTGCTTTTTTTTTTTTTTAATGGAAAACTTTAGATTTCGTCCTGATGAAAAAGGTGAGTTAGACAAACCGTCACGGACTTAAAGACAAACAAGAAAAAAAGCATTTTAAATTATTTTTATTCAATCTAAATGTCTTCTTTTTTGAAAGATAATTGTCTATTGTCTTTCAAATTAAAGCAAAATGTAAATCATCTATTTTCTTTACTTTAAATTTTGGAAAGTCTCCGAAAATATTCCCCGAAGAAGAGTAAAATAAAAAAATGCAATAAAACTCTGCTGATATTATCTAATTTGATAAGCTTTTAATTGCTTGAATTTTTATATCAAAGTTTTATTGCATTTTTTTTTATATTTCTCTTAGGAGCAGATTTTCTTATAGTAAATCATAATTTTAAACAAAAAAAAAAATACATATTTCCCGATGAGTTCTGTGTTAAACTAATAAAAAAGGAAATCGCAGAAAATTAAAATTTCATGAAGGAGGGGTCAGTCATCAGTTAAGTGCCATACGTGATACACGCTTGGCCGATCATGTCTCGAAAGAGACATGACTGACTGGGCAGAAGATTATCCCGCAGTAGGTTGCTTTCTGCGGTACACTGGTTGCCGACCAAGGCTATAGAACCCAATCTGTCCTGCTATTTAACCCATAACTGGAAGGAAGAGACCTTTCCCAAGAGTATTTGCGCGTAAGTGAATACAATGGATTCAAATGGAATTTGAACTGCGGCTCCCCGGCTTCTCGTTCCAAGCCGATATCCACTGTACCACAACGCACAGAGGGGTAACAGATTTCATTTAAAAAAACAAAAAAAATTTCATCAATATTTTCTAAAAGTAATAATTTCAAAAATAATTTTATTTATTTGTGAATGAGTACTTAAAGTTTCATTAAAATCCGACAAATATTTGATTTTTGTGAGAATTTCCAAATTAATATGTTTGTCATTGAAAAAGTGACTTACGTAAAAAAATTACGTAATCAATTGTAAAATAGTCGTAACGTTTTCAACCACGCTAACTCCAAAATCAAAACAAAAATTCTGCCAAAATTTCGAACATGTTAAAAGGGATTAAAAAATTTTCTAAAATAAATAAACATTACTTTGATCTTTCCTCATCATAATATTATAAACATTTTGATAAAAAAATTCGTTTTATTAAGTTTTGCTTGAACCTTTTTAAATCATACTATGCTTGATTTTTTGTTATGTAATGGAGGCACCTATTATGTTCCTCCAAAAAATCGCTAAAAAACAGCATGAAACAGCATAGTATGAATAAAAAAGTTCATAAACTTAATAAAACAAACTTTTTCCATCAAAATATGTTTATTTTTATTAAGAGGAAAGATCAAAGCAATTTTTAATTATTTTTTAAAAAATTTGAATCCCTGCTAACATTTTCGAAATTTTGATAGAAAATCTTGTTTTGATTTGAGTTAGCGGCTAAAAAAAACAATTACGCCTTTATTACAATGGGTTACGTAATGATGACACAACCCACCTTTTTCCCCGGTAACAAACACATTAATTTGAAAATTCTCGCAAAAATCAAATAATAGTCAGATTTGAATGAAACTTTCAGTACTCATTCACAAATGAATGAAATTATTTTTTAAATTATTATTTTTTTAAATATCTTGGTGAAAATATTTTTGTTAGCTCTGTTACCCCACCTCTACGTAAATCCATGAAATTTGAATAAATTTTAATTAGCTGTCTTTTTCTTTCAAAGATAATTGTCTTTGAAATTAAAGCAAAATGTAAATGAATTACTTTCGAAGAAAACATTTTTAATAAATAATTTGAAATGCTTTTTTTGTTGTTTGTCATTGCAGAATGTTTGTTTTTCAAACATTTTTTTGATAGTACGAGAATTTATTATTACTAAAGGCCATGAGAAATTTGTTCGAGAATTGAGTGGAGGTAAAAAAAATCAACAGCATAATGATTAAAAGGTCCCAAACTTAATAAAACTAACATTTTCCCCTCAAAATATTTATATCATTTTTAAGAGGGAAGATCAAAGTAGTTTTTAATTATTTTTAAAAGTTTTAATACTTTCTAACTTTTTCGAAATTTCGTCAAAATATTTTATTTTGATTGAGTTAGCGGCAAAGAAACGTTTACTACTGTTTTACAATGGACATCAATTTGATAAGCTTTTAATTGCTGGAATAAATAATGAAACGTAAGGACATTATAGTCCGAAGAAAAAATTTTTTTTTGATTTCTAATAAAGTTTTAAAAGAATTGTTTTCATTTCTTTTATTATAAAAATTCATAAAGTTTTAAAATATTTTAAAAATCTTTTAAAGAACTGTATCATTTTTGTATTATTGATGATTATACTGCCTATCAAAAAAAAAAAATTAATAAAGATTTTTCAACCCGTATATTTTTAAAAAGGAAAAAAAAATTATTTGTGCAAATACGTTCAAAGTTATAAAGTATGATGTTCAAATTTATAAAGTACGGTGTTCCATATGGGCCAAAAATTATTTCAGAAAGTCTTTTCTCCGAACACATTGTATTGCATAAAAATACTGAAACCAAATATAAATATATTAACATCTGCAGTACTATAAACATTAAATTAGATATTTTTACCATGCCTTGAACCTAATGATAATTTATTAATAATATGAAAAATACATAATATTTATAGATAACATAAGCTAATTCGGTTATTTTAATTTCATTGTTTCTTATTAAATTAAAATTATTTTAAAAGAAATTTAAATTTTTTAAATTTTTATTTATTCAGAAAGTATATTCAAATGTCTGGCTATTAATCTAAACTAAAATTCTGTAAAATATTATATAAGTGCTGAAATTATTATGTTAAATTTTTAATTTCACTATTTCGTTAAAAACCAAAAAAAAAAAATTAAAATGTTTAGTACATTTGGTCACCATACATTGCGTTTCTGTCAATATCCGGTAGCAGTCATCTGTCAGCATTTCCATGACTGACATACAAAAAAGGGCTACCGTAATTAAGTTTTTTTTTTATTGTAAATTTCTGGCAGTAAGCAATTATTAATTGATTGAAAACAGATATAAAGATAAGTTTTAATATTAAAATTTGACTTAAATAATGTGCCAGCGTGGTATATTTTATTTTTTGCAAGATTTTTAAAAACAGAAATTTGGCTACTGTTTAAGAAAGGGTTCAAATAATTTTGAAAAGATTTTTGTATGTAAATATGTTCATTTTTATTAAGTACGATATTCCATAGGTGTCATAAAAGTTTCCATAGTGATCATATTGATTTCAGAAGTTAACAAGCATTTTCGATTATTTCCCTTATGTGGAAAACCAGAGAAAGCCGCACTTTTATTCTGGCTCGAGTGTGTTTGGCCACTATGCTTATCATTTTTGTCAGCTTCCGGCTGTCAATAAGTCATTTGTCACCTCTGATAACACAGATATAAGAGGACTATCGTAATTCAGAAAAGCTTTTATTGTACATTTTAGACAGTAAGCAAGTACTACACATTTAAAATCAGATAAAGGTAAGTTTCAATTAAAAAATTGTCCTAAATAATGTGTCAGCGAGGTATATTTTATTTTTGCAAGATTTTCAAAACAGAAATTTGGTTACTTTTTATGAAATGTGTTGATCAATCAAAAATGGCAGTA